>JBCNJP010000019.1:19503146-19553961 GCA_039602395.1 Deinandra increscens subsp. villosa | reverse complement strand
TCATTTGATAAGTCAACCAAGTCTTGAATATTGAGTTTAAAATAATAATGTTTATTATTATTTTCATAAGTTTGTATAATTATTGAAAATAATTATGACGCTTTCTTGAGAAATCTTCCATTTGATTATTCATAAGTTAAGAAAACATTACACAAGCTTTATAAATAACGATGTTTATTATTTTACTCGCGAAAGTAGAGACTTTCAGTTAAAATTTATAGTTATTAATTTATAACTATTTTAACTAGTCAAGAAAAGTCTTGGAAACTTTTAAATAATTATTTGTTTGTTATGACGTCATTAAAATTTTTATTTTGAAAACGCCATGAAAGCATAAAATTGTGTTATTACTTGGACTTATATGTTTTTCCCTTAAAGCGTTTATGAAAGTCGTGTCTTTAGATAAACTCATTTATCCGACGTTATTGCGTATATCGCCGTGTTGGTCCCGGTTTTATTACTACGCAACGTCTTAATGTTTAGATCATTTTGAGTCAACAAAACGATTATGAAAAATTCATCAAGTCTTCCAATATGTAGGACTTGTATTCATTTTTATAAAAATGATTTATTTTTATAAAAATCTTCATTTACTCATAAAAGACAAGGGTTAGCTTTTGTTGCCTTTTATAGGAATTTTAAGAATCCTTAAAGGTTATGATAAGTCCTAGTAAATGATTTGATATAAGGGGCTGTTTGTTTACCTCTTATTGAGGTCTGAACTGGATGGAATGTATTTTTTGGTCAGACATTTAATTAAGGGCTGTTTGGTTGGTTACCTCTTAAACTGAAAAAAAATAACTTAATGAATAAGGGTTTACTTGATAGCTTTTTGATTCAGAATCTCACAAAAAAAAAAGAACGCACACAGCGCCCCTCCTCCTTCACGTACGTAAGAGACCAGCACCTCCTCCTCCATCAGATTCGTCGTCCGACTGCCACAGCGCCGAAGACGGCAGCAGCGCCGGCGACAACCTCTCCTTCTCCGGTGATCATTCCTTCTCCGGCGTTCCATCGTTGCAGCAGCCCCTCCTTCTCCAAGTAAGTTTTTTAGGGTTTTGTTCAAATTCTATAGATTTTTTACAAATTGTTGTGTTTTTATGCTCTAATCAGTGTTTGATTAACATTATCTATGCTCCAAATTTGTTATTGATTCTTGAATATAGTTTTCCCTAAATTTTGTTTGTTTTTCTCAAAATCTAGGGTTTTTTTTTACAAGTTGGTTTAATTTGATGCTCTATGTCTGTTATTGTTCAAACCAAAAGCACTTAACTGATTCAGAATATCTTATTCTTAACTGATTGAGAATCTCTTATTCTTAATAATTCAGCCCTTAATGCTTCAGTTTATACCAAACAACCCCTAAATGTTGTCTTTGCCATTTTTGGTTAATAATTTATAAATCCTTTCAACAAAAATGGGAGGTTTTAATAAAAGATTGTCATGGATTTTTATCCAAATATTTTATGTTTCCAAGTTGTAGGTAAATATTATAAAAATAGATTGAGTCAAAGTCTTCTAACTTTTATTTATTTTTATTAACCCAAATAGTCCAAATAACCATATAACATGATTATTGTTAGTTGTCATTTATTTATAAGTCCACTAAATATTTATGTTCAAATCTACTAACACATTCTTATGTGTTAGGACCAATTAATATATCATGAATATATCTACTAACACATTTTATGTGTTAGGACCAAATCAAACAAGTAAATGTAACATAAATATATCTACTAACACATTTCATGTGTTAGGACCAAATTAAATAAATTCATAACAATCCACTAACACAATTTGTGTTAGGACAATAATAATTAAATGACAATCTACTAACACATTTTATGTGTTAGGACCAAATATATAAACACCCATTTTTATTTTCTTCCATTTTATTTAGCTCATTTAGTTAATCATATTAAATCCACTAACACATTTTCTTGTGTTAGGACCAAATTAACTAGTTAACATTTCAGATCAAGAACACTTAACTCATTTATGAGTTTCATGGATAAATCCATTTAGGGCTTTTGTTCTTGATCAACAACATATAAACTATGAACATGATTAACAACATAATATGCATGAAAATAAATATGAAGATCTAGGTGCACAAGGATACTTTCTTGAAGATTTCTCCAAGTGTTTCACCCCATTTAGTGGATCTTTTAAGTTCTTTGAACACCACATAAATGTTTAAGATCTTAGAAAGAAAGGAGATTAAGAAGATAGATTGAATGATTCACTCAATGCAATTGTTATATTATTATTGTCAAGACTTGAGGTTTCATGTTGGGTGGTTAAACATGTAGGAAAACATAGAAAGAACGGAGTTTAGGAGACTCACAAGGAGGCAAGGAAGGAGGTCGGGTGAGGGTGGTGGTGGCTGCGACGGTGGAGGGTGGCCCGGCGGCTTCTCTACGGCGGTGGGGGGCTGTGGGGTGGTGGCTGCTGCCGGCGGCAGTGGGTGGTGGTTGGGGGATGGTTCGGCCGAAAGGTGGGAGAGGGAGAGAGGGAGTGCTTGTGTTGTGATGGATGGTGTGGAGAAAGTGGGGTGATGGCTTCTTCTTATACACTAATCATGGGTTAATACCCCATGGTTAATTGCATGGGAAATTGGTATTAGGTCCTAGCATAGGTGTGTTGTCATTTATTTTTATAAAAGTTGTAACCTTTTATAAAAATTGGATAGGTTAGGAGTCTTATAAAATTCAATTTTTTATAAAACATGAACCAATCTCAATTTAATATAAAGGTGGTGAAAGTTGGGAGGTTGATGGGCCAAAATCAAAAAAAAAAACATAATGGATAGTTTTTATAAAATACTTGGGCCACAACAAAAAATATATAAAAGGTTTGGGATTGGGCCGAAGCCCAATCGGGTTTAAAGAAGTGAACCGGGCCGAAGCCCAATCGGCTTGTGATAGAGATCGGGCCAAAGCCCAATAGAGAAAAGAAAAGGAAATGGGCCGGGTTCTATGTGGGCCGCAAGAGAACAAAAGAAAAAGGAAAACCGGTTTGGGCCGGTTACGGCCCAATGCAATCTGGGCCGCGAGTCGGGTTTCCGGTTTAGGGGAAATACTCGGCGTGTCAAGGCGAGTCTATGGTTAAGTTTTCGGGTTGATCCGGGTTGATTTGGGCTTATTGGGCTTACCGGGCCCAATAGGTTGAACCGGGTTATATGTTTGGTTAAGTCTTGACAATAAAATATTTTGATCACTTATTAGATCCATAAAATGTTTTAACAGTTTATATTAATTTAGATAAAATATAAAAAGTGAAATTTTATATTTAATTTCTTATCATTAAAGTTCCACATTTAATAATATGAGATTTTCGTAATTCACGGGTATGCAAACGCGATATCTAAATCAGTTAATCATTCATCTAAACACAGTTAATCATGCGTCTTAAAACAGCAATTCACATAATTATCACGTAATGAAAGTCAACAAAAGTCAACGGAGGGAGAATTTTGACCTGATTTTGGACCGGGTGTCACAAAACTACACAGAACAGCCCATTGAAATAATAGAACGGATCACAAAGAAGCTACGTAAGAAAAGGATTCCAATGGTGAAAGTCAAGTGGGATGCTAGACGCGGTCCCGAATATACGTGGGAATCCGAAGTAGACATGAGGAGAAAATACCCCCAACTATTCAATTAGTGCCTAACGAATTCCGGGACGGAATTCCTTTAAGGGGGAGAGAATGTAACCTTTGTACCTAAAACATGATCCGAGCTGGAATTTTCAAATGAGAAATATTCAAAAATTTCTGAATCACAATTTGAGGCGGTACGCCTAGGATTTGGAAATCCTAGGCGGTACGCGACCCGCTTGGTAAACGGGTCGGGTTGCGGCACCCATCAGATCCTCGCATACCCGCTACCTAAAAATCCGGGCGGTACGCCCCAAATGGGACATTTTGGGGCGGTACGCCTCAATTCCAGTTCATTAAAAACAAGGATTTTGGTGTTTATATCTATTGAACACTTGTGAGTTTCTGCTCACACTCGGCCAGAATCCTCCATTGCTGCTCCAGACCTCTGTTCACCTAGAATCCAAGCCATAGGAGCTAAAGGAAAAGGAAATCATTAAGGGTAAGCATTCCTTCAACCATTTTCATCGTTAATCACATGTTTACTTGAAGAGACCTTCACTCAAAGTCTTAACACTCATGAATGCAGCTGTGGATATGCATATTGGGATGATCAATGTGTGTGGAAACCAAATTCAAGGTTAATCAAGGTAAGGATGTCTTGATTTTTGCTTAAGAAAGTTAATTAGGGTTTCTTTAAGATCATACACTCATGGGATGGTTATGGATCATGCATGCAACCATAGATTTGCTCCTGGAAGATTGATTGGGGACTTGAGAGAACAAGGAAATCAGAAAAGCTCGGTTGTACAAGGATTCCTCCACAAGGTACAACCCTTCTATGCATGCATGTTGATTTTTCTATAATTAGAAGCTTTACAAGAAAAGATAACATGATACCAGATTTGGTCAATATTTCTAACAAGGAAATGAGCCTTATGATCATAAGAACTCTGTCCTTAATAACATTTGTATGAAACGGGGTCGAATTGATGAAACTTACCATAAATGGAAAGCTCGGGAATTGGGGTTAGGCTTTGATTAAGGAAATGGACCACAAATAAACCCCTAAATCAACCCCAACATGGTATACTATTGATCTAGCAAACATTCTGGCCTCAAAACATCAATATGTAAAAATGGCACTAAAAGACAAAATAGTCGGGCCAGATTGGGGCGTACCGCCCAAGTTGGGTACATGCAGAGCGGTACGCCATAAAAACCAAAGACAGTAACCGGAATATCAGATTACAGCGTACCGCCCAGAAATATATATATCAGCGCGGTACGCCCGAATCCGAATGTCAGGAAATCAGACTACCATTTGACGCGTACCGCCCAGAATTCCTAAATTTTAGGCGGTACGCCTATGAAGGAAAATGACAGAATGTTTGGTCGATTTTGGGTGAACCAAAAACTTAACCGATTGATCTAGTGACTGTAATTCATGGTACTTTGAACCTAAGATGGTTTATGGACACGTTAACATTGTATATGACTTGTATACACACGATAATTCTGATAGGTTGCTATAAACCGAAGATAGGATATTCTAGTAAATCTTGGATTGCAACCTTTACTGAACTCTATTTCTAACTTCATTACTGTGACTCCTCTGACTTCCTTCATTAGTTAACTGTTTGAGATCACATGTTTGCTCTGATGTATCTGTTATATCTGTTATATCTGTTATGCTTATCTTGTTGAACATTGTGAGTCGAAATGCCCTATGTGGGTCATTAAGGTTGAGACCACTAGGCATATAAGGGATTATAGCGTCCGATATAGTTGAACGATCCATATTCACCCGGATCCTCTAGTATGAATTTACTAGGGGGAATATCTACTTATATTTTGAACTTAAAAACTACTCATAGAGGGCGTATGGCTACGCGCAACGTGCCCGTAGAGTATCTGAGTGTTGACCTTGGGTGCGGCATGATAAATTCATAATCTGTATGTGTTGAAAACTGTTAATGTGATGATGGTGGTTACGACTCACCAACAACGTATGTTGTTAACTTTGTGATTGACTTATGTTGCAGGTAAGCAAGTGTAGGTGTGGACCTAATCTGAACTTGGAATATTTTGATGGTTGTTGTCACTATGGATAGGGCTCTGTATAATAAACAAATGATGTTTGTTTCCGAAGACCTGTTATGACTATGTTTTCCCTTGTAATAATGTATCTTTTGTTTGTTCAGTCCTGGGTCATATCCGGTGGCTATCGATTCTATCAGGTCGGCTAAGAGGTGCTTTGTGCATCCTCATTCAGAGTCGGCCTAGAGTTTCACTGTGAGGACTGGATGTCCGTTATGTATGATTATGTGTTTATTATTTAGTTGGTGCCTCGGGAACTGATACGGACAGCCGGTCCCACACCCTCCCCCGCACCTGGCAGAGGGTGGCGGAGGGGGGTGACACCTTTTGTTTCGCCCCCAAAGTGTTTATATAATTTACCGAATACAGTGTACTAGTCTGCCTATGTGTCTAACATTCAGAAAGTTCAAGTTCAACCTACTCCCAAATCAAATTCAGTCGAAGTAAAGGGTATTTAAGATTAGATTTATAGATTTTCCCCA
The DNA here is from genome assembly GCA_039602395.1 of Deinandra increscens subsp. villosa. Classification (NCBI taxonomy): domain Eukaryota; kingdom Viridiplantae; phylum Streptophyta; class Magnoliopsida; order Asterales; family Asteraceae; genus Deinandra; species Deinandra increscens. The sequence goes on along the minus strand of JBCNJP010000019.1, from coordinate 19,547,775 downwards.
CCCTCCTTTATATCAGATACCCAGATTTCTAAAGAATGATGAATTTGATGGATAATGAAGGTTTTTAAGCATTTATTTTCTAATCTAACTATTTTTTTTTCTTTTCGTTTTTTCTCTTTTTTTCAGTGTTTTTTAGGAAAATTGGATTTAAATAATCACAAGTTTCGAGATTTGGCCGGCAATAATCCCACTTTTAATAATAACTCTTAGTGGTCCCAACTTTCAACCTATTTATTTCTAATGGTCCCACCGTTAAAAAACTTAACACCTTTAAGTTTATTGCTGACATGGCAACTGAGTTGTATGTTTATTTTTTTTTATTTTTTAATAAATGCCACATCATATTAACCCAACCCAGCCAAACACTCCCCTTCCCCCTTCTTTGTCTGTGTGTGGTCGTCTGATAGTTGCCGGACGCAGATTGGGAGCCGCCGAATGGTCACCGATCTTGTTTTTATCAACGATTTCTTCAGCACCGGCCAATAAATTCCTTTCAAAAACCGGCTCGCAGAGCACCAAACTCTGTATATAGTGCGTAATAATAAACGGTTAGGGTTCCAATCAACTATGAGGAATTAAGTAATATTTTGGATAATTGATGATTACCTTAAGAAGATCGCATGCGTCTGCTGATGAAGTATGGTTATTAGAGTTACCAAAACAATTGAACGAATCCAAGTCATCTTCAGAGCCATCCGTACTACAGTAGCAGTATGCAATTGCACTGGTGGTGGTTGTCCACACCACATTTGGTGGTTCTAGTGACAAACTACTGCTGCTTTGTCACACCCTAAGAATGGCTGAATGTGGGCATGTGACGGATTTGGCATCATGGTCATGGTTATGAATGATTGTCATCTAAGTGATCGTTTAGAAAAGTCATTTATCTTTCGAAAACATAAGTCTTAAACATTTATTTAAATATTTAAAACAGTGGCAGCGGAAAATAGTAGTGGAAATATATGTTAAGTTTCAAAAGAGAACGTTATGAGATTTTAAATCATGACAACCCTAAGGTGTAATGTGACTAAATCTCCCAAGTGAAATGCATGAACACGCGACAAGCAAACCATGATATGAGACAAGCAGGATCTATGCAGGATGACATTGAATTGCATCCTTAATCACTTGAGAATTCAAGAAATTTAAAAAGTCAACAGAATTACTGGAGAGGTCACAGGTTTGATGACACATGAAAACATTTGAACAATGTTTGAATCAGTGTTTGAAACAATGTTTGAAATGTTTGGCCGTCATGATATTATTTTTGTTGACTCTGATGTTATAAAGATCAAGCATGAACCTTGAATACAAAACTAACTGTTTACCCACTCCTGGTGTCCAACCCCATGTACACCGAATGACCAGAATAACTAATGTACCCCTTGACTATTTCCGTGGAATCATGACTGGAGCGACCAAGTCGGGGCAGGGTCGTTAACCCAAATAGATCTATTCATAAGCTATCGTTTTGAATGAACTAATTGAATTCAATTAATAGTGGGACTTAGGCATATAACATGAATCACCATGAATACACAGATTTTGGGTTTATGAAAAGAACATGCAATCAGTACGTCTTACAGTAATCATAATATCAGACAAAATGAAATTTGAAAGGCATTCATTGAATTCTCCCCCATAATTTGAAAACAGAAAAGTAAAAGGGGCCGTGAAACTCACTTGATATGAAGATGCACTAACATATATGAATTGAATGAAATAGCCTAGCAAGCGTACGTCTACAATATAATATTAAGACGTCTTAGGGTTGGCTAAATTGGGATTAGTGAATACGTCACCCAATTTTCAATGCTAAGTCTTGACAAAAATTACCCGATGACATTGATGGAAATCTTGAATTATTATTTGTTGGAAAACAAATAATATAGAGTTATGAAAATATTTATTTATTTGAATAAATAAATAATATTTGGATTTTTCGCGTATAGAAAATATTATATTGAATTATATACTTATTTTTCACGAATGACACGAAAAATATAAATATTTATTATTATTAAATATTTATTGTTAAATAACAATGACCCATTAGCAATCTATCTAATGTGTATATATATAAGATATGAACATAGAGAGAAAGAGATAGTAGAGAATTTGAGAGAACTCATATATTCATATTTCACATAATACACAAGGCCACTATTTATAGGCCTAAGATGTAAATACAACATAATTATAAAGGGGGTTAAGGAATAAGGATAGTCATTTGTAATAATGATTCATAACACTCTCCCTTGACTATCCATAGATTAAAAGAGAAAAATATATTATAATTTTAATACGCTTGTGGATGCTGCCTCATTAAAAACCTTGCTTGGAAAACCCAGTGGGACAAAACCATAGCTAAGGGAAAAAGAGTGCAACGCGTATTGTCTCCCCCTCATTTTGACATGTATCTATCTAAGTAGCATCGATCTTCTGTGAAAATTTGCTCAGTACTTCTGTAGTGGTTGATTTACTGCAATTCCTTAAGTTTGCCAATATTTTATAATCTTCATGTAAACTCCAAAACTTTAGCAAAGTTTGTTTCAAAGCTAACCCAATAACCGATCGGGGTAGGAAGTGAAATTTCTAATGGTAGATGGCCTCATTTCTCAGCTTCGGTTATTGTTCTTGTCAATACAGCTCCAACACATTGTAAAATTGTTCACTTCCTCATGCCTCATCTGAAAAATAAATATGAAAAGGTCCAAAATGGTGCTTTATAACGATGTTGTGTTACCTGCATTTAAATGACTAACAAAACTTGTTTCGTTGGGTTAGTAAAATACAAATCTATACCTTTCTACCTTTAAATAATTTTGTAACGCATTGCAACGTCTCATCATTGGACATGAGCAATATCATGCAAATAAATATATCTAGCAAAAAATGGTAATTCAACAAGTGCTTATAGTTGTAGAACTTCCATATCAATATTTTTTCATTATTTGAAAATGGTCGTTTTATGTATCCAGTAATTTAACAATCTCTAGCATAAATGATGGATGATTAATTGAGTATGTTTCCACATTATAGTCTCCAACATTTTAGATATAGTTTTATAGATGTATATAAACATTTTTTATACAAATGTCTGACATCATCAAGAGATATAATCAACATATATTATAATAACTATAAAACTCAAGACTGTTCTTCTGGAATATGGACCATTTGCATAATATTTGTATCCCGACATAATCATTCCTTCATATCAAACTTAACAACACTATTTTTAGTTCATACACAAACATGTTAAGTTTACACAATATATTCTCAAGGTTTTATACAAATGTATGCTTGAGACATTTATAAACCATCCATAATCCATTATAAATTAATTTCCATCATGACTAATTATACATATGCATTCACTCATGAGGGATTTGGATACATAAACTTAATCTTTTAACATATCAATTTAAATTGATAACATTATATGTCACACCCCCAGTTTCCACTAACGGAGTATAACCGTGTGGGGGTATGATCCAGACCCGGATCCCAGACTTTAGTTACAACCAAACAATAACAAAGTTTATAGAGGAACATAAAACATAAATTACAAACCAAAAACAAGTTTATAGTTTAGCGGAAGCAAAATCAAAGTTTATAGTTATGGTTTTAACAAAACGATGGATTTAAATGTTTGAAATTCCGGATTTTTCAAAAGGTATCCATAGGGAGTACTGCCACCTCTGGTGCCGTCCGTGATCTTTCTAGCGACCTGAAAAGCATTCAACAATCAAGTGTCAGCCAAGGCTGGTGAGTTCACTAAAGCGGTCTACACGTCACATGTAGACCTAATGTATATGAATAAAGAAAGGTAAAACACAATCAATAATCATAAGACCAGTAAAATTCCATATCGAAGGTAGCTAGCCTATAGTTATGTACACCTGAATTGTTCGTAATCGAAGCTGACAATGTTTTGATAGGGGGTACCTATGAACCTTGCCTTCCTGTGTCTTTACGGATCACGGTGGGTAGGCTAACATTGATCTCAGTCCGACAGCCAGTCGGGAGGGTGCATCCCGTGCACCGCTGAGCGGGGATGTCAATCCCCAGTAGTACTACTCAATATTACCTCGCTACTGTATATTAACGGCCCGAAAGTAAGGACTTTTGTATTAAAAGCAATTCAGTGCAACATATGATATTTTGTCGGAAAATTACTTAAGTAAAGAAATACCTTTACCATTGGTTGCCATCGTTCACCGGATGCAACTATCTGTGCGTTATCATCCTAAATCGGATATAACAATAATAGTAAATGAACTCACCTTAGGGTGCACTAGTACTCAACACTTGGTTCAACAGGTTGGTCAAAGTAAACATATTCGGATAAATATGGCCTAATGAAATTAGAAAGTGTCGCTAGGACGAAAAGTAACACATAAGCACCTAAACATGTTTCATGTGATCATACAAGTCACGTAATGCACATACAAGCTCCAATTTGGGAGAAAATCAAGAAATTGCAACTTATGTCAAATTTGACCCAGAAAGTCAAATTTCAAGCACCTATCAAGTGACATAGCTAAAATCCACAATATTTGGAGTTAACTCTTTATTTACAGGCATATACTACATATCAATTAGGACTTGTTGCAAAAAGAATTAAGTAAAAAGGTTAAGAAATAAGAAAATTATGCACGCTAGAAATTAGCATTTTCAGCATTTAGCAAACTAGTCAATGTAAAACGAAAACTTGCATAACTCACTCAAAACTTTGAATTTTTGAACCAAACTTTCCAGATCCTATTTTTAATATATAAATCTCATTTAAAATTAATAAACTCGTCAATAAAACAAGATTAGCATGCCCAACTAAATTGGAAAGTGTACTTTTCACTAAACTTGAGAGCTTTGAGCACCCAACTTGCAGCTGTGTTTTGAGTGACCAAATGGAGGTTTTAGATAGTGTGCGAGTAGCCGTTGTAAAGCTAAGAAATCATACTTTACTAGGGAAAAAAATGAATCAGTTTCGAGCAAAATTGAGTAAGTTATGGCTGCTGAAAGTTGACCCAAAATTCTGGTCAAAGCTGTTAGAAATCTCAAGTTTGCAAAAGTCTAGGATTTCAATTCTATACTAACATTTGATCAATTAAACATCTACTAACAGTTTTATAATCATGCTAGCATGTAATTTCTATCCTAAACAAGTTCATATCAAACTCATATCAAAATCATAGCAAAATGTGAACATGTGGCTAGCATACAAGCATATTTCACCCAAATCTCATAACCAAACACCCAACTAACACCAAGAACACATAGAGCATAACTTAGCCCTCAAATTTCCAGATCCAAAACTCATCTAAAATCTGTCCCAAATCAAGGGGTTACATAATTTAACCTAAAACTTGAACCATGAGCACCAAAAGTACCACATTTAGCACATAACACTCAAGAACACACATGCAACTAACAAATTTCGAAATCCAAAACTTAAGGCTTACAAGATTTGGGGAAAAATCGCAGGTTTGAGATGAAGAGAAGAAATGAGAGCTTCCTTGAGACTTGTAGTAGTTAAACACTCTTGAATTTCACCTCCTTGTTGCTTGAATCTTCAAAAATCGAAGTGTGTGTGTGTGTGTTGTTGGATTCGTAAGAAGAGAAGGAGAGATGGAGCTGATGATGCGTGAAGATGAAAATGAAGGAGGGTGGGCAGATTTTATCTAAAGGAGAATTTACACAAATGGCCCCTTCAGTTTCTATTTTTATCACATCGAGCATAAAACTCATTTTAAATGGGCTTTTAACTACAAATTTGTGAAGTAAAAATTTCAAAATGTTTCTAATTGTTTTTAAACTCATTTAACATGTAAGGTTTAGTCGGGTTATGTAAAGTTAGCATTTATACACAAGAATCCAAATTTACACACGAAGCCCGGGTTTACCCGAAAACGCGAAATTTTCAAATAACACATAATGTCACGAAACAAATTCACGAAACAAGTTACTAACATCAATTAGCACATAGACATGAACAATATAAAAATAAATCAAATAACGGGTCTCTCTTTCATTAACGGGACTAACAGAACTAACGGAAAAACTTAACGGAGTTAACTTGAGAAGTTGCAGTTGTCACAGCCTCCCCATGTTAAGGAATTTTCGTCCCGAAAATTAGTTAGTACCTTGGGTTGATGCGGAGGCTTGATCGAATAGGTGAGAATACTTCTTTCTCATCTGGTCTTCCCGTTCCCATGTAAACTCCGGTCCACGTTTTGAATGCCATCTGACTTTAACAATTGGGATCTTGCTTCGCTTCAATGCTTTTTCTTCGCGTCCCATTATCTCAACAGGTTGTTCTATAAATCGGAGTTGTTCGTCGATGTGGAGCTCTTCCAGCGGAACTATTAAAGTGTCGTCAGCTAGACACTTCTTCAGATTAGAAATTTGAAACACATTATGTACCCCATCCAGCTCAGGTGGCAAGTCCAAACGATACGCCACCGTTCCAATCTTTTCCGTTATCAGGAAGGGTCCTATATAGCGGGGGTTCAACTTCTCGCGCTTTCCAAAACGTACAACACCTTTCCAGGGCGAGACTTTCAACAGTACACGGTCGCCCACCTTGAATTCTAATGGCCTTCTACGTTTGTCGTCATAACTTTTTTGCCGGTCTCTCACAGCTTTCATATGGTTTCTGATTTGTACGATCCGTTCCGTTGTCTCGTACACCATCTCCGGTCCAGTGAGTTGGCTATCACCGACTTCAGCCCAACAGACCGGTGATCTACACTTCCGTCCATAGAGAGCCTCAAAGGGAGCGGCTCCAATACTGGAATGGTAGCTGTTGTTGTAGGAGAACTCGACCAGTGCCAAGTGAGTTTCCCAGTTCTTTCCGAAATCCATTACGCACGCTTGGAGCATATCCTCAAGGGTTTGGATTGTGCGTTCAGTTTGGTCGTCTGTCTGCGGATGGTATGCGGTACTCATATCCAAACGAGTACCTAGGGCTAATTGTAATGATCTCCAAAAGTGTGAAGAAAATCTAGGGTCTCGATCGGAGATAATAGATAAGGGCACTCCGTGGAGCTTGATGATCTCGTCAATGTAGATTTGTGCTAACTTGTCAGTCTTGTCACTTTCCTTGAGGGCTATGAAATGGCCGGATTTCGTTAATCTATCCATAATGACCCATATCATGTCATTTCCACGAGGTGTACGGGGCAGTCCCGTGATGAAATCCATGGATATTTCCTCACATTTCCATTTAGGAATCGTCGGTTGTTGCAGTAATCCTGGAGGCTTACGATGTTCTGCTTTGACCTTCGAGCATGTCAAACACTTGTTGACATATGTAGCGATGTCAGCCTTCATCTTGGGCCACCAGTATAACCCTTTCAGATCTTGGTACATTTTATCCGAACCGGGATGGACCGAATATCGAGACTTGTGAGCTTCGTCCATCACCAGCTCTCGAATATTTCCGTGAAGAGGCACCCAAATGCGATCCTTGTAGTAATGTATCCCGTCAGAATTAACTTCTGAAGTTCCATCCACACCGTTCAAAGATTCTGCCTCATATTTTTCTTCTTTCAAAGCTTCCTTCTGGGCATCCCGAATTCTATCCGGTAACCCAGCATGGATCGTGAGTTGTAGAGCTTGAACCCTTCTAGGTTTTGCATGTTCTTTTCTGCTTAATGCGTCGGCCACAACGTTGGCCTTACCCGGGTGATACTTTATTGCGAAGTCGTAGTCATTAAGCACCTCGACCCACCTACGCTGTCTCATGTTGAGATCTTTCTGCCCCATTATATGCTGGAGGCTTTTATGATCGGTGAATATCGTGCACTTGGTACCGTACAGGTAGTGCCTCCAAAACTTTAAGGCGAATACAACAGCTCCTAACTCCAGATCTGCGTTGTGTAATTCTTTTCGTGAGACTTTAACTGCCTTGACCCGTAAGCGATGACTTTACCTCTTTGCATTAAAACACATCCAAGTCCTTGGAGAGAAGCGTCACAATAGACCTCGAAGTCGTCAACACCATCCGTTAGAGATAATACAGGCGCAGTACAAAGTTTTTCTTTCAAAGTCTGAAAAGTTGTTTCTTCTTTTTCACCCCACCGGTACTGAACACCTTTATGCGTAAGAGCGGTTAGCGGTTGGGCTATCTGAGAGAATTCCCTAATAAAACGACGGTAGTAACCCGCTAACCCTTGAAATTGCCGAATTTCCGTTGGTGCTCGTGGTGTAGACCAATTCTTGATCGCCTCTACTTTGGCTGGATCAACATGAATGCCTTGCTCGTTGACGATGTTGCCTAGAAATTGAACTTCTCGGATCCAGAAGTCACATTTGGAGAATTTGGAGTAGAGTTGCTCCTTCCTTAACAACTCTAAATATTAACCGAAGGTGTTCCTCGTGTTCTTCTTTTGTCCTTGAGTAAACGAGTATGTCGTCGATGAAAACAATTACAAACTGATCTAGGTAAGGTTTGCACACGCGGTTCATGAGGTCCATGAACACCGCCGGTGCGTTCGTTAAGCCGAAAGGCATGACTAGGAATTCGTAATTACCGTAGCGCGTTCTGAAAGCCGTCTTTGAAATGTCCTCCTCGGGGACTCTGAGTTGATGATACCCGGACCTTAAATCAATTTTTGAGAAGTAGCTGGATCCTTATAGTTGGTCGAAGAGGTCGTCGATCCGAGGGAGAGGATATCGGTTCTTGATAGTGACTTTGTTGAGCTCGCGGTAATCTATGCACTTCCTGAACGTTCCGTCTTTCTTTTTGACGAATAAAACTGGCGTGCCCCATGGCGATGAGCTAGGCCTGATAAAGCCTTTATCTAACAGCTCTTGTAGTTGAGTGGATAACTCATGTAATTCGTTCACCGCCAAACGGTACGGAGCTCGGGCAACCGGAGCTGAACCGGGAACAAGGTCGATTCCGAAGTCGACTTGTCGATGTGGAGGTAGACCAGGCAATTCTTCCGGGAATACATCGGGGAAATCGCAAACTATCGGAAAATCTTCAATTTTCTTCTCTACGAGGTTTTGATCCGTAACCGTTTCCAGAACGGCCCCGTGCCCTTTCCGAAGGTACTTTTGTGCCTTGAGGTATGATATGATTCCGGAGACAGTACCTCCCTTTTCACCCTGAATCGAGAGTACTTCTTCGTTTGTGGAGGGTATACGTATGACTTTTTCTCGACAGACGAGTTCTACGTGGTGCATGGACAACCAGTCCATACTGATTATTAGGTCGAAGCTACCGATTGTAAAAGGCATCAAATCTATGTCGAACTTATGACCTGAGAGTTCTAAGGTACAATCCTTGACTATATGTGTTGCATTAATAAGCTTACCGTTAGCTAGTTCAACGGTGTACTTAGCTCCTAGGGGTTGCATCTTGGCCTTTATCAATTTGCAAAACTTAGTTGAAATGAAACTTTTCTCGGCACCCGAATCAAATAACACATTCGCAAAGTAGTTGTTGAGGAGGAACTTACCAGTAATCACGTTAGCGTCTTCCTTTGCTTCACCGGAACCCATGACAAATGCTCGTCCGCGACCACCATTTCCCCCGTTTCCATTACCACCACCATTGTTGTTGTTGTTGTTGCAGTTGTTGTTGTTATTATTCCCACCTTTCTTCAGCTGAGGGCAATCTTTCTTCACGTGCCTGGGTTTCCCGCACTCAAAACACCCACGGAGGCCTTCATTATTCTGCCTGGGTCGATTCGGCAATTCACCCCAGCAATTCTTGGTAACATGTCCCATTTTACCACACCGCTCGCATGTTGCTCGGTTGCAGTCACCGTTGTGGTGTGTGCTACACTTGTTACAGTAGGGTGACTTTCCCTTGTACCTGCTGGAGCCCTGCCCACTGTTACCTTGTTGGTTTTGGTTACCACCGCCACCGTTGTTACCGTAACCCCCCTTGGAGTTATCAAACTTCTTGTTCTGATTCTGGGAGTTTGAAGACCTCCTAGTGTTGTTGCCAGAATTCGTGAGGTTACTTGGTTCCCCATCCCTCTGCCTCTTCCCATCTAGGGCAGCTTTTGGAGCTTTCCTTGGTGGCAAAGTCCCTTGAGCCACCGCCTGATCAGTCGGTTTGTGCGCCAGCCGGATTGCCTGTCGCACATAAGTGGGATTAGATGAGGTCACCATGCCCTTGATTTGTGGAACCAGTCCTTCCATATACAACTCAATTCGTTTATACTCCGCATCCACCATTGTCGGACATAGTCGAGAATATGCTTGGTAACGGGTGGTGTACTCCTCTATTTCTGAGCCCACCATTATGGAGTTCCCAAATTCCACTTCCAGTCTTCTTTTTTTTTTTGAAACGGAAATATTTTAGCAATAAAAACAAGACCAGCAGGGAGCTGGAACTACACAAGAGTTACAAAAAACAAGAAAACCTCAAAACAGAACAACACAAACCAAATCTACAATATAACAAAACTACAGAATCTATACGGGCACATCACCATAGCTACCTCCACATCAAAGCCATCACCCAGCACACGAGATCAGAAGCTACTGTCAGCCCCACCACCTCGCCTCGGTACTATCCTTTTGAACGACACATCTCAATCGATTTGTTTGGCCTATGTTATTATGTCTCCAAGTGCTATATTTATGACCCATGACCCACTAAAGATTCTGGGTATATCTTTCCTTTCGACCCATCAAAAGTAATAACACAAGAATGTTTCTCTCACCTCCACCTTTGTTAAAAGCTCACCAAAAAGCTTCCCCATAGATCCTTCGCCTAGGTTACAACCACCATGCACATAACGGTATGTTGCCGCAAAACCCCTGCACACAGGCTGCATCTTCTATAATCCAACCATCCATTGATAGTAGCAGCATGGCAAAGACAGCACCCCCAGCCGCCAAATCCCAACAGCGCACCAGCCCCTCGGTGAGACCATCTCATGTACATATGACTTACCACCCGCCCGACCCATGCCTGCAACACATGTCCATACAAACACCACCGTGGAACAGGTACAGGAGACGAGTAACACCAGCCCGCCGAGAGCAAAGCAACCCTTCAAACCTTGATAGATCTGTATACCCAGGGAGAAAAACGCAACCCTCATGCCCAATGATGCCAGCGATGTCAATCATACATAATACTAAGCAGGATCACATTATCAAGTGACAACCGAATGGATATGAACCCAACACACACACATGAAACAAGAGAACCCGAACCGAAAAATACAACACAACGACCCGAAACACGAAACGAATACCGGAACCCGTCTCCCCCACCCCACATATGACTCCGCAGCCCCACCCCCAACCCACAGAAAACGCACACCGAACACACGTCACGGAGACGGAACTTGGTATGCCCCAAACACACACACCCCAAAAAGAGAGTCCCACTATCCCCCCACCCAGTTTTAAACAATACCAACAAGTATACTAACCAGAATACCCATCTCCATTCGATCACCAAGACGAGAGCCCTCCTCCACGCAACTGCAGGACCACCAAACCCCGAGGCGAAAACCATTACCCCCGCATTCAGCATCCCCCCTCCTTATCTTCTCTTGCGAAACCACGCCCCATACAGCCTTGGCAACATACATCATACATTCCTATTCTTCCTTTTTTTCCTCTATTTTTCATTTTTTCATTTCTTTTTTGTTCAAATTTTCTTTTCTTTTTTCTTTCTCTTTTTTTTCAATTACCTAATTTCCTAGTACATCCTTTATCCTTCTTTCCCTCACCCATGCACCCTCCATCACCCCAAAACCACAGTCACAGTCGCCCACTATGGGTAATACAAAACCACTCCAGATTACTCACATAGAACCCCACCCCACCACCTAGCATATACCACGCACCACCACACCACATACCCAGCCCCCCCCTAACTGTCACATCCTCACCAATCAAAAACATGCAGCCACATAAAAGCCCCCACCATGACACGAAAGGAAAACACACCCCCATATGAAACCCACCACCAAGAATCAAAAGAGCACACACACAATACCCCAGACTGCCCACCCCAAAATGACACGAAACGAAGTACCAGCTAGCCGTCTACACTTCACCTTATCCCCTTCTAGGCAATTACACATCAAGAACACCTTCTCTGACTTCTCAAGCCATCTAAAGTAGGCCCACAACACCTTCATCACCCTTAAATACCATTGGCTTGCAATCCATGTAGGCTTTGAATGAGCATTCTGGCTGTTGACCTTGGAAATGCTGCTGAGCGGCTGCTAAGGCTGCTGCAACTCCTTGATTAATCATATTCTGAACCTGTGCAGCAGTAAAGGTTCCTGGGTTGGTTTCGGGATCTCTCCGTGGAGGCATGATTTCTAGCAAATCCATGCAAAATTTCCAAAGGTTAGTATACCCAATACTAGGGAGTCATAAGATACCAAGGGATGTCTCACACGAGTACAAGTTAAATCAAACATTCATTCACGTGAACAATACATTATAAGTTGTAACAAAATAGTAACGTTGTTAGGAACACGTAATCACATAGTACAAGTTATATTTGCATTACAGATTTGATGTAATAATAATATACCAGCCATGCAAGTTTGCTAAGAAGAATTCACCAAGTATGTTTATTGTCTAATGTTGGTATAGCTTGATTTGTATTTGTGTTGATCTTGTGGTGGTATGTTTATCAGGTTGTCCAACACTTAGAATATTTTCAGGTTTAATTTGTTCTTAACGATCAGGCTCCCTTATGACCTAACGATCTGCCTGGTTTGGTCTTAACGACCTGACCCTGTTTGGTCTTAACGACCTGCACATGAAATGGGCTTAACGATCTGCCTAAAAATGGTCTTAACGACCTGCATGTGAAATGTGTTTAACGATTTGACCTTGTTCCTTTTAACGACCTGCCTCATGATTCTAACGATCTGACCCTAACGATCTGACTCTAAGTCTTAACGATTTGCCCATGCTAACGATCTGCTCAATTGGCGTTAACGACCAGAGTGCAAACTTAATGATCTGGAGTGTCCTTAACGATCTGGCCTGGCTGAACTTAACAATCAGGTACTTTACCCAAAAATTTCTATCTCTACACTAACACATGACAAGAGTTCTAAGTAAGGATCATCTTCAGCACGCGGGGCAGTACTTTTGGGAGTTAGGGTGTAACCAAATTTTCAAAAACAGTTACAGTTAAGAAATATTATTTTAAAAATGTTCTGGTTCGCTGTAACCAAAAGCTCTGATACCAATCTGTCACACCCCCAGTTCCCACTAACGGAGTATAACCGTGTGGGGGTATGATCCAGACCAGGATCCCAGACTTCATTTACAACCAAACCATAACAAAGTTTATAGAGGAACATAAAACATAAATTACAAACCAAAAACAAGTTTATAGTTTAGCGGAAGCAAAATCAAAGTTTATAGTTATGGTTTTTACAAAACGATGGATTTAAATGTTTGAAATTTCGGATTTTTCAAAAGGTATCCATAGGGAGTACTGCCACCTATGGTGCCGTCCGTGATCCTTCTAGCGACCTGAAAAGCATTCAACAATCAAGTGTCAGCCAAGGCTGGTGAGTTCACTAAAGCGGTCTACACGTCACATGTAGACCTAATGTATATGAATAGAGAAAGGTAAAACACAATCAATAATCATAAGACCAGTAAAATTTCATATCGAAGGTAGCTAGCCTATAGTTATGTACACCTGAATTGTTCGTAACCGAAGCTGACAATGTTTTGATAGGGGGTACCTATGAACCTTGCCTTCCCGTGTCTTTACGGATCACGGTGGGTAGGCTAACATTGACCTCAGTCCGACAGCCAGTCGGGAGGGTGCATCCCGTGCACCGCTGAGCGGAGGTGTCAATCCCCAGTAGTACTACTCAATATTACATCGCTACTGTATATTAACGGCCCGAAAGTAAGGACATTTGTATTAAAAGCAATTCAGTGCAACATGTGATATTTTGTCGGAAAATTACTTAAGTAAAGAAATACCCTTACCATTGGGTTGCCATCGTTCACCGGATGCAACTATCTGTGCGTTATCATCCTAAATCGAATATAACAATAATAGTAAATGAAATCACCTTAGGGTGCACTAGAACTCAGCACTTGGTTGAACAGGTTGGTCAAAGTCAACCTATTTGGATAAATATGCCCTAATGAAATTAGAGAGTGGCGCTAGGACGAAAAGTAGCACATAAGCACCTAAACATGTTTCATGCGATCATACAAGTCACATAATGCACATACAAGCCCCAATTTGGGAGAAAATCAAGAAATTGCAACTTATGTCAAAGTTGACCCAGAAAGTCAAATTTCAAGGACCTATCAAGTGACATAGCTAAAATCCACAATATTTGGAGTTAACTATTTAAATTTTACAGGCATATATTACATATCCATTAGGACTTGTTCAAAAAGAATCAAGTAAAAAGGTTAAGAAATGAGAAAATTATGCACGTTGGAAGTTAGCATTTTCAGCATTTAGCAAACTAGTCAAAGTAAAACGAAAACTTGCATAACTCACTCAAAGCTTTGAATTTATGAACAAAACTTTCCAGATCCTAATTTTAATATATAAATCTCATTTACAATTAATAAACTTGTCAATAAAACAAGATTAGCATGCCCAACTAAATTGGAAAGTCTACTTTTCACTAAACTTGACAGCTTTGAGCACCCAACTTGCAGCTATGTTTTGAGTGACCAAACGGAGGTTTTAGATAGTGTGCGAGTAGCCATTGTGAAGCTAGGACATCCTACTTTACTAGGGGAAAAGAATCAATCACTTTCGAGCAAAATTGAGTAAGTTATGGCTGCTGCAAGTTGACCCAAAATTCTGGTCAAAGCTGTTAGAAATTTCAAGTTTGCAAAAGTCTAGGATTTCAATTCTATACTAACATTTGATCAATTAAACACCTACTAACATCTTTATAATCATGCTAGCATGTAATTTCTGTCCTAAACAAGTTCATATCAAACTCATATCAAAATCATAGCAAAATGTGAACATGTGGCTAGCATACAAGCATATTTCACCCAAATCTCATAACCAAACACCCAACTAACACCAAGAACACATAGAGCATAACTTAGCCCTCAAATTTCCAGATCCAAAACTCATCTAAAATCTGTCCCAAATCAAGGGGTTACATAATTTAACCTAAAACTTGAACCATGAGCACCAAAAGTACCACATTTAGCACATAACACTCAAGAACACACATGCAACTAACAAATTTCGAAATTCAAAACTTAGGGGTTACAAGATTTGGAGAAAAATTGCAGGTTTGAGATGAAGAGAAGAAAGGAGAGCTTCCTTGAGACTTGTAGTAGTTAAACACTCTTGAACTTCACCTCCTTGTTGCTTGAATCTTCAAAAATCGAAGTGTGTGTGTGTGTGTTGTTGGATTCGTAAGAAGAGAAGGAGAGATGGAGCTGATGATGCGTGCAGATAAAAATGAAGGAGGGTGGCAGATTTTGTTTAAAGGAGAATTTACACAAATGGCCCCTTAAGTTTCTATTTTTATCACATAGAGCATAAAACTCATTTTAAATGGGTTTTTAACTACAAACTTGTGAAGTAAAAATTTCAAAATGTTTCCAAATGTTTTTAAACTCATTTAACATGTAAGGTTTAGTCGGGTTACGTAAAGTTAGCATTTATACACAAGAATCCAAATTTACACACGAAGCCCGGTTTTACCCGAAAATGCGAAATTTTTATATAACACATAATGTCACGAAACGAATTCACGAAACAAGTTACTAACATCAATTAGCACATAGACATGAACAATATACAAATAAATCAAATAACGGGTCTCGGTTTCGCTAACGGGACTAACGGAACTAACGGAACTAACGGAAAAACTTAACGGAGTTAACTTGAGAAGTTGCAGTTGTCACATTATACCATTCGTATCCATGACTTATTGACATATCATGTCATCATATGATGTTTACTAGTGCACAATGATTACTCATTTAAGACGTTTCATATACCTTCAAATGTTCCACTTCTTGGGGGTTTATATGGACCTTTATATTTAAGTATTCAATGTATACACATAATAGTAACGTATTCGGATCCGAATAGTTATACAGCAATCATAATGTTATCGAGAACTTACTCTATATTATTATGGCACTTTAAACCCTACAAAAATTTCATGTATCATCATCAAGTGAGCCATATACCTATGGATATCATAATTTTCATAATACGCATATCAATTCTCTATTGTATTACCTGACTAATGAAGTGTTGGAATCTCAATGCATCCACCATCGAAGAATATGTCTCCTCATAATAAAACGTAGGTCTTTGTGAAAATCCTTGTGCCATCAGTTTTCTTCATATTTCTTAATTTGATTTTTCAAAATATTTTTTCGCATAATAGACTCGTTTACATCCAACATATTAGAGGGTTCAACTTTGCATGGTTTGCGTCTTTCCATTTTGGCCAATCATCACAGGCTGACCTTAATTCTTGATCCTTATTAATTTTATTATTTCTAGCGCTTATTATATTCAAAATATTATCGACGTCGATTTTGTTTCGATTCCATATATGTTTAGACATGATATATTTTATCGAGATCTCTTCATCATTTTTCTGGTACCTAAGGTTCTTCTAGAACCATCATGTCTAGTGTCTCTTTAAGAGATTTTTCTACTGGTAACTCGACTTGACCATCTTCATTAGTTGCTCCATTTTTCGAGGATATTTTTATTTTTGGAATCGACTAGTCTACCATGATTCAAACGTGCCATAGACTCATTATCAATATTTATTTGTCCTTCTAGGACAACAATAATAATTGGAGCACTAGCAGCTGGTATATGTGACTTAGTCACTTTTTAAGGCCAGTGAATATGTCTGGTAATTGATACGATAATCTTTATAAATGAATTATCATTTGAAATTCTAGTTCACGATGTTTAGTTTAAGGATCAAGATAATACAACGATAATTCATTCTAGCTTATTTTATTTCCCAACTGTTTTTTATCTCCCCTTAATGTTGGGAATGTTGTTTCATGAAAACTAAATCTAATTTAAAAATAAATCTATCACTAATGGTAGTGATTTATTCCCAACCTCCTTTGATGTCCCATCTTTGTGCAGGTGGAGCAGTTTTAATATATATCACACAACCAAAAATTATTTGATAGGAAATATTGGTTACTGACCATAAATAACTATAACGGGGAGGAAGTATTATAACTTATCGTCCTGATGTGAATTAAGTCACTTTATGTAAAATCACATGCATCCTACATACAAACATAAATTTTTGCTCTCATGATTATTGGCTTTGCAATCAATCGTAGAGGCTTGGTAACCGTCCACAACAAAAGCAATTCGTGTACGAACTTAAACGACATGAAGTTTAACACTTATTCCAATAATCATTAATAACATGGGATTAAATTCATCATTTTACCAAAATAAATATATTAATCTGGAAGAATGTGCTTGCTATCACATTAGCTAAGTTACTCATGCAACCTTCAAGTTGTAAATTTGCTAACCATTTAGACGATGCATCGATTTATAACACTAAATGGTATATAGCTTAGGATATATATATATATATATATATATATATATATCATTATATCACTTCCAGATCACTTATGGATTCACACCCATTTTAATCGGTAAAAAGTTCCCTTAAGAGCAAATATTACATGCTAGTTATCAGTTTGAAAAATATTCTAATATTCAATATGTTCACATCATCATTGACTCGCTGTGGTCTAACCGGTCATGCCAATAAAATAATCATGATATATAAACTTTCAGTTTGTGATCGTATATGCTTTAGTTGCACTCATGCTTATTTAATAAGTGACTAAAATACAAGAGAATGATGTATCAATTCAAAAATTCGTGTAATGTCATGTTTCTGATCTTCACACTTTATTTTCATATGATCATTCTTTTCTTTTACCACGTGGTGGTCGATCACATTATCGTCATGAATATCATTATAATCTCTTCAATTTACATTCATGATCATCATCAGTAAACCGATGAATATAAATTCGCATTCACTTCAAGGAATGGAATAAAACCAATCGGGTTTCATTATTTTCTCAAACATATGAATATGAAATCCTTTCATACATTTTCATACTATTACTGCTTCATGAGCATTCTAAATGTATGAAAATTATATTTATTGTCTAATTTTTCATAATAGTATCAACTGAGAGATTGTCCGAATCATTCAAGACTTATCGGTTTTAGATCTTATGGCCTTACATAGGTCGCTTATGAGATTCAAGGAGCATAAAACTTTGAGTATCATATCTAAGTATATTTATAGTTTTTCATGAGAGCGACAATAAACCACAAATGGGTATTTTATTTTCTTCATGCTACTACCCATTATACGAATAATTAATAGCATCTAAAGGACATGCTACAATGTCAAAACATGTAATTCTCAAAGTTATTACATATTGTTATGTAAAACATGTTTACACTCTTTAGTGATCTTGTGATAATAAAGCATAATGTCTTTAAATGATTTTCTCTAATGCTATATAATTGATAGCATGTTAAAAATGAGGTGCACTATAAATCATATTGTACAATGCATGGTCTTATAACATGTCATTATATAAACTTGACCTTATAGTATAAACAAGGATTTTCACAAAGATCTACGTTTGATTATGAGGAGACATATTCTTTGATGATGGATGCATTGAGATTCCAACACTTCATTAGTCAGGTAATAAAATAGAGAATTGATATGTGTATTATGAAAATTATGATATCCATAGGTATATGGCTCACTTGATGATGATACATGAAATTTTTGTATGATTTTAAGATGCTCAAGTCTTATCATTTTGACTATTACATAACTTCCACCAAAATAAAAAAAACATTTTATGGAATCATAAATTTATAACAAGCGGGGTTACAATATGTGAGTAATTATAAACCATAACTTTGGTTTAATTAGTTATTATTCTATTCATTACTAGCTATGATAGCATTTAGAATAACATCAAGAGGATGTTGTGTTTTTAATCTAAACATAATGATAATCTCTCCATTTTTTTATAGTATCCTTCACCACAACCCAAGACTTTTTACTTTAGTCTTTACATGAGAAGACGATAACCACGACTTCCACTTTGGTCATTATATGTTTTCTCATGCCCACATTCACTTTTGGATGGGGTTCTACCAACGAGATGAGTCTCATTATTATTTTTTATTATGAGCCCATTATTTTCTTCATCTCCTTACAAATAATGCTTTTACAACATAGAACTAGTTGTGAGGGTGATTCATCACTAAGTTATATCCACGCATAGACTTGTAGTCTTGTAATAATGAATCCACTCATAACGAGCTTTGGTATTATTATTGTTCTGTAGTGATCATACATCTTTATAAATTTGTTCTAAATGACAAGTGTGGATAATGTTAAGGTATTCAATTTCAAAACCCCATGAATATGATGGCGTAATAAAAATCATCTCCTGTGCTTTATCTTGGGTAATTGCTTCATTTTCCTCTTTAATTGTATCACCAAGATTTTATTTTAGCAATTTAATTTAGTGTATTTCAATATCCAATACACATGACAAATAATTTTTTTTTCACTAATGTCTAAAGCCAAAAGTTCAAGCTTTGCAAGAATTGACATAATGAACTATATCGTAACGTAACGTAACGTTACACATACATTAATACATGACACATATTAAACTTTGATATTAATACGTTTAATATAAATCTAGAATATAAATTAAATTAGTAAGTAAACAAATTATAAGACAAATTAAGAGGTGTTTTTAATCAATCTTATATAAAAGAGGAAATATTTTAATGATATAAGCACATTAATAAGGCCTCATAGAAATTGTAACAACATAAGGGAGTTTCATAAATTTAATAATCATACTATGCATATATAAGAGTTACAATCATATTAAATTGATGTAAATAAATACATGTAATAACTTATAGTAATGATTTCTAAACAATATATATAAAAAGTTAAGGAAATTGGATTTAAATAATACGAGTTATGCCTTATTGGCCAATAATAATATGAGTTTTGACTTTTCCTCACAATAATATCAATTAAACACCCAGGTGCAATCAGTGATACGCCGTTTAAATTGATTTAACGGTGTTAATGAAATGGATGTTTTTGTCATTTGTAAAAGTGGAGGGGCTGGTTTTGTAATTTTTTTTATAAACCTGATATAAAGTGGAGGGGCTGGTTTTTTTTATCAACCGTTCACCGGCGGCGGCCACTGTCGCTCACTCATCCCCATCACCCACTGCTACTCCACCATCCATCCACCACCACTCAAGACAGCCACCACCACTTCCCACCACCATCCCTCCTCCGTCGCATCTTCCCCCCCCCCCCCCCACCACCCACCGCTACTCGTTCTCAAAATTGTAGCCACCGCCGGCAACATGAGTTCTCCCTCGTTCTCCGGTTGGTAAGATGAAATCGACGGTGGAATAGAAAAGGAAGACGAGCGGCACCGCCACCGTCCTCGTCGGGACCCTAGCCAGACGCCGCGGCGGTTAGCCGTAACAGATCCGCCGGAGTTTTCTTTCGAGTTCGCTAATCTCGCCTGTATAAAAACGGATCCGCCGGAGAAAGAAGAAGAAGGGGTGGTGGTGGTTTGCCGGTGAACGGCAGAGAGGAGGTCGCCGGTCGTTTCGATCGGAGCAAAGAGGAGGTCGCCGGTCGCCGGAGCAAAGAGGGGTGGTGGTGGTTTGCCGGTGAACGGCAGAGAGGGGCGGCAGAGAGGGGCGGTCGGTGAACG
Organism: Deinandra increscens subsp. villosa; assembly: GCA_039602395.1. Lineage (NCBI taxonomy): Eukaryota > Viridiplantae > Streptophyta > Magnoliopsida > Asterales > Asteraceae > Deinandra > Deinandra increscens. The sequence continues at coordinate 19,526,988 of JBCNJP010000019.1, read as the reverse complement.
GCAAAGAGAACCCTCCTTCTCCACTTTTTTTTTTTTTTTATGTTTATAAAAAAAATTACAAACCAGCCCCTCCACTTTCACAAATGACAAAAACATCCATTTCATTAACACCGTTAAATCAATTTAAACGGCGTATCACTGATAGCACCTGGGTGTTTAATTGATATTATTATGAGGAAAGGTCAAAACTCATATTATTATTCACCAATAAGGCATAACTCGTATTATTTAAATCCAATTTTCCAAAAGTTAACTAAGGTGCAAAGTATTTAACATTCATTTTAACATCGAAAATAGCATCGCAATATAACCCAATATATTAGTTAGTTCACAATTTCAATACATGAAACACTTATAGCTATTAAAATATTTTAGTTGAAGGGTAGTATACAATCATAACTCATACAAGTGAGAATTTAACCTAGAAGCTATGTAATAATGAGATTTTGAAGCAATGTATAAAATGCAATACGATAATAGCACTCTAATATGTTGAATATAAAGTTCATATTATTTTATCATAATTTAAATTGAATAGTAACTCTAAGTTTATGTAATATACCATAAACAACACTAAAAATAGAAAATAGCAACAATAGAATTACAATAGAATTAGATAATATGATCACATTCACTTTATCATTTTAGATTAGTGTTTGATCCATATCATAATTGTATTAAAAATAATACATATAAATCTCTATTAACCTAATATTGTATGAATTACAATATGGATTAATACTATAGAGTGATTACAAAAACAAAACAAGTTATTTAAATATACCTTACGATTCTTCAACTCCAAGAGCAACTCGTGCTGATAACGTGTTAAATAACAATGACCCATTAGCAATCTATCTAATGTGTATATATATAAGATATGAACATAGAGAGAAAGAGATAGTAGAGAATTTGAGAGAACTCATATATTCATATTTCACATAATACACAAGGCCACTATTTATAGGCCTAAGATGTAAACACAACATAATTATAAAGGGGGTTAAGGGATATGGATAGTCATTTGTAATAATGATTCATAACATTTATAAGGTTTTGAACCCTTTAAAATTATAAATAAATTCTTTCATTTATTTAAGGTTCGAACGCGCGTTTTCTATCGCGCGTCAATACACTGTATTAGTTGTGTTTTTATGAAAAATCATTTGACACATAAAAATATATTTATTTTTGTGAATTAATGATTTCAAAATATAAGAAGTTATATTTTGTAGAGTTTGAACGTTGGTTTGTCCGTTAGCGTGCCGGTTTCATCGATTTAACTGTTATGACTCGTTTTATGATGTTTTGAGTTTTCTAAACACTTAGGAAATGTTTATGGACATGTTTTGATGTGTTTTATAGTTTTAAATTACCAAGTGTGTCGGTAGAAGTTTAATTTGCAAAAATTAGCATTTTCGCATTACCGAAAGTCACGGTTTTTGTCCGGTTTGCCTCTAAAACATTATTTTTTATTTTTGAACTTATGAAACCTTTTTATATATGAAAATGATTCCGTTTAAGGCCGTGTTTGGCGCACTAGCTGAAAAGCTAGCTGCTAGCTGATAAATTATAAGCTAGTTGATAAAAAATAACGTTTGGTAAAAACTAGCTGATAAACTAGCTAAAAAATATAAAATCACATAAAAATACATGTCATAAATGTAAATAAAGATATTTATTTATAAGTTAAGGAAGGGTAAAACTGGAAATATTATAAAAGCTAGTTGAAACGCTACTCCAACTAGCTTTTTAAAAGCTAGCTTATAAGCTAGCTTATAATCTAGCTTTTTAACATTACCAAATGGGGCTTTTAAAAAAAAAACTAGCTTATTAAAAAAAGCCCCGTTTGGTAACGTCAAAAAGCTAGCTTATAAGCTAGCTTATGGCGCGTCAAACACAGCCTACGGTTCTGGACCAGAAACTTATTTTGTTCAAAAATACTAAATACTTTAGTTCGAAAAGTCACGTTTCGGTTTTCGAATATTCTGTTTTTGAACGTTTAATGGTTCGGTTTTAAATGTGACTTTGAAAACTGATTTGGTAACTTAATAACACATATTTTATAGGTCTCAACACATAATAACTTCAGTCACTTGAATTTTTACTAAAAATCCATAATTTATGATTTTTAAGTCATAAAAATTATTATTTAAATATCTTTTCATGTTTAGTATTTCTTTTAACAAAATAGCATTTTATGTTTATAAAATGACTATTAATACTTTATTTTGTTAAAACAGTAACCATGATAATAGTTTATGGACTTTTTATGGACATTTACACTTATGATTTATGATACACAATTTTGGTGTCATCTTTTGACAATATGCAAAATGTAAACATTCTTCTACTCATTTTGCCAAAATACATTTATGCATAATTTTATGAAAAATGCCAAGAAATATAGATACATACTACCATTTTAGGATTTCACATTCCAAAGTGATTTTTTTTATTATGCTTTTGTTACATAATGATATTTATATCATAAAAACATTACTTCATTATGTAAATTTTGAAAACAACATGATTATCCTAAGATGGTTCCATCAAAGTGGTCATAAGCTTACTAAAACATGTTTTGTTAGTTAATCGTCAAGTATTAACATCAAGACTTGTATGAACATGGATTATGTGACAAAGTTTATGAACAAAATCAAAAGATAAAACACAAGGAGTGAATGATTCTCACTTAAGCTTTATCCGGATCAGTTATGACTTTGATGGGTGTTGATTAAGCTTCCGGTTAAGCTCCTAAACCCACTCTTGATATTGCTTTAGGAGGATGATGATGAAGGGAAGAAAGAAAGATTATGAACATGATGAGAGAAACAAAAGATTAGTTTTATGTGGTTAGAATGGAAAGAAAAATAGCATCTTTGCTGTAGAAATGAAAGAATTATGTACCCACTTTGAGTCTAGATGATGAACACTTGAACTAGAAGCTTGAATCACAAGAGGATGGTGATGAAATGGTGGTGGTTGGCGGTGGTTCTTGATGAGCCGTGAGCAAGAGAGAAATCAAGAGGAATGAGAGTGTTTGTGTTTGAATTGTTTAAGTGTGAAATGGAAGTGTTAAGTGGGTATAAAAAGTGACTAGGTGGTGGTGGTGGTTCGGTTTGAATGAGAACCGAGGGGGGGGGGGTCGGGTTTAAGCCAAGAAAGGGAGAAGAAAATAAAGGGTTTTAATCCATGACTTGAACACTTGAGTTTATACTTGTATTATGGCTATCAAATGGACCAAAATGATGTATAGAGGTGCACAAAAGCCGTCCATATGGGAGGGAGGAAAGAAGGGACAATCTATGACATTTTTAAGGGGTTATAATCATTATGCATTGGACATTCCCCCCCTTTTTTTGTACCATCATTAGACATTCTTGTCTAATATCTAAGTAACATGTTGGGTGGTTATTGGTTCTACCCTTTGGTTAATAACCTTATGTTTGTACTAGATTAGATAATTATGTCTAGTATCTTGGTAGCATGCCAAGGAATCTAGGAACAAGCATTAATAGGCATGTGATGGTTTTTTTTTTAAATCTTGGACTTGGTTGAGTGTTTGGTTAGGATCGAGCAAGAGAAAGGAGAAGGGAAAAGAAGTGAACCAGGAAAGAAAGAAAAAGAAAGGAGGGTGTTGGGTTCGACAAGGGGAAAACCGGAAAAAGAAAAGAGGAGGAGAGGAATCGAACTTGGGTCGGCCGGAGGAAAAAGAAGAGGAGAAGAAACGGGCTCGGCTCAATTCGGGAAAAGATAAAAAAGAAAAGAAGTAAATCGGGCCGGGCTGGGCCGATTTGGGCCGAAGAAACGAAAAGAAGAAGTGGATCGGGCCGCGTGGGCTGAGCCAGAAAAGAAAATCGGGCCGGAAAAAGGGAGTTGGGCTGAAGGGAGAAAGGAAAAGAAGAAATGGGCCGGTTGGCCCATTGGGCTCACTGGGCCGAATCGGGTCTCTAGTCGGGTCGGGATGAGTCCGGGTCGATCCAACGAGTCCAACGACACTTCGTTTGAGTCAAAACGATAAACGAATAAAAACTTGATTTTTGACGCATATCCGGAAGAATTTTATATAAATATAAAACGGATAAAAATAAGCATCGTGTTTTGTTCGAACGAAAGGAATTGGATTGTCACATGTCTTGATGTTATGATGATTGAAATGTACACTTTGATGTTCTTGTATTGACTGAAATAAATTTGTTCGACACGAACATTAATTGGTTTGAATTTTGTCGTTTTAAGTCTAAACGAACGTCTAGATTACTTTTGTTGAAGTGAAATATTGTTTTGGCGAAATGAATTTTTGTCATTTGAATGTTTTGAAGTTTAGGTCTAAATGAACAGTTTAAACTATTTTAATGAGAATGAAATATCATTTGGATAAGATAACTAAGTTTTACGAATGTAAACTTTTGTTCTGAACAGAATAAATTCGTCATTTGAACAAATGACTTGTTTTGAACACGTTACGACGTAACGTAATGTTATGAAATTATAAAATGAATATTCTATATTTTTATTATTGAAGTTCCATCCTGAATCGACCCGGAACTTTAAGTTGATTTCCACTACGGGTAAATATTGTCGGACCTAATAGTCTATGTTCGCACGCAAGTTCTAGTGCACATAGATAATCAGATAATTGCACGTTAATATAATATTAAAGTAAACCTGGAATATACGGGTTGTCACATACTCCCCCGGTTAGAGAAACTTCGTCCCGAAATTTAGTCTTGAACACCGGAGTTGGCATCATTGGCAAAGAGATGCAGATACTTTTAACGCATTTGATATTCTCGTTCCCATGTGTATTCAGGACCTCGACATGAGTCCAATGAACTTTCACAACAGAATTCCGACGTTGCTTTAATCGCTTAACCGCACGGTCGTAGATTTCAGTAGGAGTCTCGAGAAATGAAGACGACCGGCAATCTCAATCTCATCCATAGGAATGATAGCAGATTCGTTAGACATACACTTTTTCAAGTTGCTAACATGAAATGCGTCGTGAAGTTTTCTAAGTTCAGGCGGCAACTAAAGATGTTTTGCTACTGGTCCAATCGCCTCAATGATTTCAAAGAGACCAATGTAGCGAGGGTTTAACTTGTCATGCTTTCCAAAATGAATAACACCTATGCATGGTGTTACTTTCTGAAGCGAATAACACCTTTCAAGGATCGCGTGATCCAAGGATCGCCACGGGTATACAAATGAAGTGGAGTTGATAGATCATCAACAATAGTTCTTTATGAGCGTTAGTCATTTAGATGCATAGGATTCTGAAATTAAATTTCTAGGCTAGGCATAATCACTCACAATATGTTCTACCAGGATTTTCATGCAGTTCAGATTACAATTATGTGTGCACCCACAATTGTGATTTTCCTTGCATGATCAGCCTAGGTTTCACCTATTTTGAGGTTTTAGCTCTTGTCAGAACATGGAATGTGTCGGGGACACTGTTAAGCTCATGAGATAGCTTAGGCCGATTAGCTATCGGTCGGATTCTTACTAGCATCTCGAAAGTTCCATATCACATTAGTGACAGGAATGCGGCTTTGAATTTTAGTGTGATAGTTGTTGCTATATGAAAGCTCAGCTAAAGGTAGATGGTCATCCAAACCATTACCAAAATCAATCACACAGGCAGAAGACGTTTCCTATAGGGTTTGAATCGTTCTCTCGCTTTGACCATCCGTTTGTGGATGATAGGTTGTACTCATGTCGATACGAGTACCCAAAGCATTCTGAAGAGATTTCCAAAATCTAGCGGGAAAACAAATATCTCGATCAGAGATGATAGAAACAGGTACTCCGTGGCGAGATACCATTTCTTTCATGTGGATTTTGGCAAGTTGCTCGGTGGTATAGAATTCCTGGATATGTGGAAAGTGAGCAAACTTAGTCAAGTGGTGTACGATTATCCAAATCGCATCATTTTTTGGATTGGGTCCTTGGCAATTTGGTAATGATGTCCATGGAGATTTCTTCCCATTTCCATTATGGGGTTTTAGGTTGAATGAGTAAACCAGAGGGCTTTTAGTATTCGGCTTTGACCTTTGCGCAAGTCAGACACTTACCAACGTATGTGGTAATTTCAGCCTTCGTGTTAGGCCACCAATACAACTCTTTTAAACCATAATCCCTCTTATCAGGACCGGGATGAATAGAATACCTAGACCCATGGGCTTCGTCTAGGACCAATTTCTTTACAGAACCAAAATGTGGCATCCAGAGTCTGTCCTTGGAGTAGAATGCAACGTCAGGCTTTTTGACTAAGTAAGGTGAGGTTAGATTAGATGGTTAGTCCAAAGGCATGAACACGAAGAGGTTTTACTCGATCCTTCCTGCTTAATGTGTCGGCGACTACATTAGCTTTACCGGGATGGTAACGGATTTCACAATCATAATCGTTGTGTAGTTCTACCCAACGACGTTGTCTCATATTAAGCTCTTTTTAATTGAATATGTGCTGAAGACTTTTGCGGTCAATGTATATCGTACACTTTGTACCATAAAGGTAATGTCTCCAGATCTTTAGAGCAAAACAACAGCTCCGAGTTCGAGATTGCGAGTTGAGTAATTCCTTTTTATGAGGTTTCAATTGACGGGAGACATAGACGATGACTTTTCTCATTTCATGAGCACACATCCTAAGCCATAGCAGGATGCGTTGTAGTTTACTACAAAATCATTCGTTCCTTCAGGCAAGGGACAAAATTGGTGCATTACGCAACTTCTGCTTTAACCATTGAAAGGCAGACCCAACTTTAGAATCCAAGACAACTTTTTGTCTCTTAGGGTGAGAGCAATCAATGGTTGAGCTATCATTGAAAAGTTCTCGATAAACCTTCGATAGCAACCAGCAAGACCTAAGTATTGACGGATTTTAGATGGAGTGGATCAAGATATCGTCGATAAACACAATAACAAAATTGTCCAAGTATGGCTTGCACACTTAATTCACCAAGTCTATGAATACGGCTGGTGCGTTTGTCAAGCCAAACGACATCTCTAAAAACTCACAGTGACTATAACGGATTCTGAAAGTAGTCTTCGCAATGTCTTCTCCACGAATTCTCAACTGATGATAACCGGCCGCATATCAATCTTTCAATAATAGAGTGAACCTTAAAAGCGGGCAACGGTTCTTTACAACCAACTTGTTCAGCTCGCGATAGTCGATACACATGCGAAAAAATCAAGCTTTCTTTTTAATGAAAAGAACGGGAGAACCCCAGGGGAGAAACTGGGTCGAACGAATCCTTTATTCAACAATTCTTGCAACTGATTGGATAATTCCTACATTGCAGGGGGTAAGGCGATAGGGAGAACGGGCTACAGGGGCAGCACTTGGAACAAGTTCGATTCGGAACTCTACTTTCTTTGTTGGCAGCAGGCCTGGCATATCTTTAGGGAATACTTCAGGAATTTCGCGGGCAATGCGAACATCCTTCAGTGACTTATCCTTTTGATTCCTTCTTGGCGACGTGTGCCAAGATGGCATGACATCCCTTACGAAGATATCTACGAGCCTTCATACCAGGTATGATATCCAGCTTGGCTCCATCTCTTTCATCTTGGATGGCTAGAGCTTCATCTCTTTCAAATGGTTTTTTGACTTGCCTGTGATGACAAACAATTTCCGCATGGTTCTTTGACAACCAATCCATGCCAATTACGATGTCATAACTTCCCAAGTCGATGGGCCACAAGTCAATGCTAAAAGATTGTCGGTTTCGATTAAACTACCATCTGCCAGTTCTACGGAGTACTTAGTGTCTAACGCACTTCGGGTGATTTTAAAGGAAAAAAATCAGTGGATAGAAAGCTTTTCTCAGCTCCAGTATCAAACAAAACAGAGGCATAATAATCGTTAAGGATGAACGTACCAGTGACAATGTTTGGATCCTGTCGGGCTTCTCCAGCGTTCATCACAAAGGTTCTTCCACGGGAAGTTCCAACAGTTTGATTTTTCTTTGGACATTGATTCTTCATGCGTCCAACGGCTCCATAACCGTAACAGGTTCTGGAAAGGGCAGTCTCTAGCCATGTGACCTTTCGTCTTGCAGTTGTTGCTGTACACGTTACTGCAAACATGGTGAAAGTTACATTTTGAACACAGTGGTAGGTTCCCTGTGTAGCCAGACCTTTTTGTTTCTTGGATAGAAGCAAAGGCAACAAAAGCCTTGACTAGTTCAAGCGCTTTTTCGGGTTGCTTCCCTGGTCGCTTCTCATAATTTTTCTTGCTATGATGATCGCGCTTTGGTTTACAGTCGAATGTATTTCCAGAAGAAGAAGAAGAAGAAGGAGAAGGAGAACAACATTAGTAGTAAGTTTTTGAATCGGAAGTTTTCATAGCAAAGGATGTACCTTGGCGTGTAGACTGGTAATTCAAACTATGTGCCAGACGAACGGCGCTTTGCAGAAAGGTTGGGTTGGAAGACATCACATTCTCTTGGATATTGGGTGTCAATTCCTAAACATAACGCTCGAACTTTCTTGTACAATGGTGTCACTATTGTAGGACAGAGATGGGCAAGTTCATGAAAACGCTTAGTGTAGCCAGCAAATATCAGATCTGTTTATTGTATGTCGCAAAACTCAACTTCTTGTCATTGAAGTTCTTTCCATGGGAGATACTCGTCTCTTAAAAATTACTTAAACTCATCCCATGGCATAGCATAGGTTAGATCAGTTCCAACAAATTCAGCATGTGAATTCCACCATATGAGAGCACCGCCCATGAACGGGCAGGTGGAAAATTTAACCTTAGGAGAATGCTGACGCGGAAAACAGATCCAGTCTTTTCAAACCATGAATAAGACCTATGGCACCCTTACTACCCTTGAAGTTGATGGACTTACAGTTCATAAGGTCCTTGTAGTACTTTCTCGGGCACCTGAAATGTTAGACGTAACCTTGAAAACAATTCTTGGTAATCATCTTCTCGTGTTTCCATCATTTATTAGGGGAAATCTTACCACTAGGGGAACCCTCGTGGTGTCCTCCAGTGGCACGGGCAACTTCATTAGCGGCTATAGCATTAGCGATGCGCTGGGCGACTAGAGCCTCGATTTGCTCAGCGTTCAAAGGGACGGGTGGAGATGAGGGAGCTCGGTTGTTCTTTGGTGAACAACATAATGGTCTCCTACACAGCTAGCATACGTCTCTCAAAAGACTCCATCGTTAGCATAGAGGTAGTGACATCACAGAAGACATTAGTCGTGTTGGCGTGCAACGAATCCATAGCATAGCCATCGGCAGTAGGTTGATCCTCGATCGCAGAGAGTCGTGACTCGAGAGTCTGAATAGTATCATATGCCAGCAAAGAACGAAGCTCGGAAATCACACGACGAATGACATCATCGTGATCGGTCAAACGAGACTGAATCGAAACAAGATCAGGCAGACGAACGGGAATGACATCTAGATTAGTGGAAGTGCGAGCAGTAACAGAGGCGAAGGACTCTCCGACCTTGTGAATGGAAGGAACAACTGGGGGATTAGATATGCATTGCCCTTTTGGGGTAGGCTCTGTTGGATTTAGGTGTCCTGACCCGACTAAATCAAGAACCTGACCCGGTCAAGACCCGTAAGAGTTACACTGAAGGCAACGGGTTATAAAGTCCGCTTACTAAATAACCGGCATATTCGCAGAAGAATTAATTATTCATTTGTTAACTGGTTTAGTAGATGATCAATTAATTATTCCTGATTAATCGTCGCACTGTCGCACCGCCGCCGCCTCCGCCTCTCCGTCGCACCACCGCACCGCCGCCGCCTCTGTGCATATTCGGCCCAACCCTATTTTGTTTTGTCATTGATTCGTTATGGTTTGGCCCATTAGGCCCATGTTGTTTTGTTTTGGATGGCCGGGTTCAAAGTTGTATTTATTTAAAATAGAATAGTTTTATTTTAAATTGTTTATACTCACCTTCGCCTGGACGAACGAGATGAGTTTAACATAAGGAACCATTTGAGATTGTCCCTCTTGGAATTTTCAAAAATGGCTAGAAGCCAAAACGAGACCGACGTTTCCAGATGACACGCATGAGCTTGTTGAAGCCAGTGGGAGCAACTAAATCAATCAGGGAGTTTTTCTATTCTCGTGGTTGATTTACTTTTACGTCCCTTGACCTTCCTCGATATTGTCATAGGCTCTAATAATATCGAAACCCCTGCATGGCCGGATATGTACATGTGTGTTTGCTTGTTTTTTGGTTGCTTGTCTTAATTTGATTAACGCGCCAACTAAAATCCAAACTTAGTATTATCGATATAAAACTAATTTTTCAATCGATTAAATAAAAGTCCTAATTTTATTACGACTTCATAAAATTTATTGGCCAATTTAATTCGACATTAAATTCGGATTTTTCAATAAAGTAATCGAACATTAATAAAATTGGTTATTGTCTCGCGACACGTAGATCATTAATACTTAGGTTATTTAAATGATCGTTCCGAGTGAGATAGGATTCGTAAAATCTGTCGTCACATTAAATATTAAAATATGACCTAATAATCCTATCTGGTAAGCCTAAAACCGGTAGTCTATGCCATCCTATGTCAAGTCTAACTTGGAACATATTGACCGATACATCCGTTTTAGAGTATTTCAACACCGCACGTGGTGTTTAGGGTATCTTCTAAGGTGAGCATATTGGAGTATTTCAACACCGTACGCGTACGCTGACCACTTAGGACAACTACTATTTTCTTTACACGCACTTTTGGTATTGGAGTATTTCAACACCGTACCTCTGGTCGGCCTGTAAATAGAATGGGCATAGATGGGGCTAAACGTATTTCGTTGATCCGTTCGCGAAAGCCCCATAACAGGAGTTGTGACTATTGCTCACAAGTGACAATCGTTGTCCATTCAGTTACTTAGAAATTTTGAAAGCACTTTACGTTGTCTGGAAAAATTGTCTAACTGACTGGATTCCTATTTCCTATTCAAGATTAGCTTGCCATCCTTGAATACGAATCATAACATCGAAACACTAAAACATTTGCCTATTGTTTCAGATGGCTAACCGCACAAACCAAGAGATTTTCCATCTCAAGTCTCTCCTTGAGAAGGAGAAACTTGATGGCGCCAACTTCCTTGATTGGGAAAGGAATCTGAAAATCGTCCTGAAAATGGCTAACATGGAAAACGTATTAGAGGATGAGGTTCCTGAGGAACCTGAAGTTGACACGGCCGCGGCGCGAAACGCCCATAACACACTGCGAAAAAATGCCAAAAATGTCGCATGTCTTATGCTAGCCACAATGAATTCTGAGATTCAGAAGAACATGGTTGACAGGACGGCTTTTCAGATGATCGGTGATCTGAGGGGCATGTTTGAAACTCAGGCCCGACAGGAGCGCTATGACACCGTTATGACGCTCATTAGCTGTCGCATGGCAGAAGATGCTCCTGTCAGCCCTCATGTCCCGAAGATAAAGGGTTACATCGACCGTTTAGCAAAACTGAATTACGTCATCCCCGCCGAAATGGCGACTGACCTGATTCTTCACTCACTGTCCAGTGCCTTCACCCCTTTCCGGGTAAACTTTAACATGCACAGCATGGTAAAGACAGTGACTAAACTTCACGGTATGCTTAAGACTGCTGAGGTTAATTTTGTTAACGGCAAGGCACCCGATGTACTCGCGATCCAATCAGGAGGCGTCAAGAAGCCCGAGGTCAAGAAGGGTAGGCGTGGGAACAAGAAGAAAGGAAAGGCAGCTGTCTTTAGAGCGTCTGGAGGCTCCCAGAAAGGCAAGCCTAAGGCAACCAAAGCACCGCCGCCTGAACAGCGCGAGTGTTTTGAATGCCACAAGATGGGGCACTGGAAAAGAAACTGCCCAGAATATCTTGCCAAGGTGAAGAGTGGAAAAGCCCAGACGGGTAATTCCTCAGGTATACACATAAGTTCATGTTGTATGATGCTTCACTTATTCCTACAAAATATATGTTTGACATACTTTACATTTTGTAGGTGCATGAAGCTGATAGGAAGCATACCAAGACGACAATGAACTGCCCTGCGATTATCGCACTTGAATAAAGTTCGTGTCCTTTGAGTTTTCATTTTAAACAATTCTTGGTGTTTTGAAACAACTTGTTTTCTTTTGGTTTCCCTGGCTATTTTCCAGGATGAACAAATGCTTTCCTTGGATTTTGATTATGACATGTTTTGACAATGGTTGATTTTCAAAACATACATTATTGGTTTTAATCTACTTTGAATTTGATTCAACCTTTTGTTAGATTAAGGTTCAAAATCCCAGAACAACATACCTTATAGCCTGGTGCACTTGATTTAATCAAGGCTAGCTTAAATGCGACATGATGACCTTTTGTTATCATACCCCATCAAAGCTATAATGCCTTATGCGTCTATTGTAATTGTTACGAGACAACGCACGATGCAACGGTAGTTCATAAAGTCCTATGACTTTGAACCATCCGACGTCAAGAATATTAAATCAAGTCGAACCGATTGAAGATCGTTGTTTCGATCCACAACCGTATGAACATATCAATCCTCTGTTTCAAGTAGACGTTTGTTCATATAAGTTCGAATCACCAGCTGAATCACTACAGGAATAATCACTTGTTGATTATAACATTGTAGAATGGTCACACCAATTCTGGTGCACATTATCATTACACATTCATGTGCATACCTACACACATCTTGGAAGTCTTGGACTACACCCGTTGTACTCACGTTTGTTTGAATCCGACATGCACTAAGTGCTTTGTACAACGGTTCACAGTTTCATCTAGAAACCAATAAACACAAGACTGATGACTTGCCACAACAAAAGCCCTTGACATTTTGTGACCATAACGACCCTTCATACATCACTTGCATAACTAACTTCCAATCCCAAGACCAGTATCTTGCGAAGATGGAATTTAGTAATTACATGTCCAAAGCTAGATCTTTAAATATCTAGAGAAAGGTGATTCATGATAAATCACTGAACCATGTAATGCAGCTCTCGTATCTAAACAAGACGAACAGACTAACAATGTTTCACCAACAATGGATTGTTGCTTAACGAACACATAGTGACATCCTGATTAGAGTTTGTATGTTAACCTTACCTGAATAAGGGAAACATCCTCTAATGTCGGACCCGAGAGTCCGATAGAGTAAATCATCATCTCGATCATCACGAGATACTTTCAAACAATCATAGACGAAAGCATCTACGTGCTATCAAACTCTGAAATGACTTTGTCAATCGTCTTTGAAGTTATGACTAAGTCATAACATCTGGATATTAACCTTTCGATTAGCGTACCACATGCTACGACATCGAACAATTTCGTTCTTGAGAACGAAAATTGATTGCCACGTTTTCTTCGTGTAAATTAGTATCCAAACGGTTTGAAAGAAGGATGAAGATCGGAATGTCAATCTGCCTCAAGCAAGTGGGAGCATCGCCATAGATCCTTACCGAAATAGCGATCAAGTGCCGATCTATAGATCATTTCAATTTACTGGATTAAATTTTAAATGACACCTCAACTGTTTTAAGATTCAAAATTAAAATTAAGTATTGTTCATTACATGGCTGAGCAACCACTAAAACGATCAATCTCTTGAAACGATTCGAATCATGCTGAATATGATACGAAAATAAATCCAATACTAAGATATTGCAGAGAATGTCGCCGTAAAGTGTTACGCCATGACCATAGATGGAAAATCACATCATCACTACTAAACACTAATGAAAGAAAATATATGTTCATTATCAGAGTACCGATTATACTCGTTGAACATTAATAGCCACCTTAATTGAATCTGAACTAAGGATGTCATAATTCGAATCTGTAGACAGTCCGTTAACATGCTCAAGTGATAACACAGTCTTACATGTGCTCACCAAGGACACTATATTATCACAAGTTCGATTCACTTAAGAAGACTCACTGTTCAAGATAAACACTGAACCTTAAGAAACAACTGATATCGACAATACTAAAACAAAACTCAATGACATGATAGCGAATTCATGATTTCAATCATCAGGCCAGATCAGTGAAATAACACTACTGCATAGTACGTGAATTCTGCATCACATTGATCTTTGATTTTAGTGTTGGATGTCGAACATTAACGTCTTGCACCAAATCATTCGACTTCCTTTAAGGTGTTAGACAAAAGTCTGAATTCTGCATAACGTGTTCAAATTTTATACGTTTTATTATCCATGAATATTCCGTTAATATTCTAAAAGTATGTGGTCGATCAGACATTGCGGTAGCAACGCCTGAAGCAAGACTATACTGACGTTGGACTCAAGATGTTGACTTCCAGACTCACAAGGCCTCATTAGAGAATGACGTCAGGACGTAACTCGCATCAGATTGTCTTCATGGATTTAATTATAAGACAATTCTGATTGATGGTATACTCAACGGTATCCTTTGACCTGAGATGCATGCGCAACCTCCCGTCTGCCAAAGAACATTATTTGATTGTAGCTTAACGCTGTCGCGTAACTTCCAGCCATAACGGTTACTTTTGGGAATGGATCTGAAGCTTAGTGGGAGCTGTATGTAGTCAATATGGGATTCTGTACTCTTGCATTAATAATGCGACGGTTTGACATCGTGGGCCCTCTCGTTAGTTCCAAGTGTTAAGTGTAAGGCCTTACCCAAACTTACTGTGTGTTTGATTGGACCACTTCGAACAACAAAACAAGAAATAAAATGATCGAACACATAAGAGAATGAATATATCCATGTCTCTGGTTCGATTGATGTCTCATACAGAAAGGATCTAATGAATTTACAAATACCATGAGTCTAAACTATATCACAAGTTTATTGATATGCCTTGGTTATTTGACTTGAAGTGTCATGACTGGTTGGGACAGCCATGTGTAGCTAGAGCACCTCTGACTGTTTCTTAGATTATAGTCGCGAGTCAGTCCAAGTGGGAGACTGTTGGATTTAGGTGTCCTGACCCGACTAAATCAAGAACCTGACCCAGTCAAGACCCGTAAGAGTTACACTGAAGGCAACGGGTTACAAAGTGCGCTTACTAAATAACTGGCATATTCGCAGAAGAATTAATTATTCATTTGTTAACTAGTTTAATAAATGATCAATTAATTATTCCTGATTAATCGTTATGATTAATTTAGCGATAAAGACGTTAAATTGGATTTACGTCTTGGACGACTTTAATGAATGGATTATTAATTTAATCTTCGTTAATCATCGGCTTACGACTAAAGGTTTAATAAGATTAAAGTTTAGTCGAGTAAAGTTAAAAGGTTTTATTTAAAAGGATTTTAAATCGAGGGACTAAATGGGTAATTAATCAGTTATTTATAACTGATTAAAAGGGGCGCAAAACCCTAGTCGACATACTAAGAAAAATCGCAGACATCCTCCCTCTCCATCCTCTCTGCGATTTTCGGCTTCCACCAAGGAGCCGTCGCCACCGCTTTTCTCCGGTGGTTTCATCCTGTCATTCGCGAGACAATCCTCTTCACCTTCAACTGTGGTTCTTCCTTCCGGGTAGTTCCACGCCAAGCCGAAGTCGGAACCACTGTTGTGCCGTCCGAAAACCGTCACCGCCACGGCTCCAGTCCGCCGCCGCCGTGCGCATTGCCGCAGCCATCGCGACCCCGGATCGCACCGTCGCCGCCTCTCCGTCGCACCACCGCCGTCGCCTGATTGGCTGCCTCCTCCTCGCCGTCGCCGACCTTCTTCGCCGACCTTCTTCGCCGACAAAAACCCTAAGTCGTGAACCCCGGTTCAAGGGTGTTCCGCCGTCGTCCGCGAAACCCTAATTTCGCGCTTAATCCGACGTACGCGCTTTCGGTGCTGTTTCACTGTGAGAAATCCGTATCCGCGAGGTTGTCATGATTTGCTAGTCAAATCGTCCTGCGAAACCCTAGCGTTACCTGTTGACTTTCGGTGTCTCGAACGTTTGTTTGAATCACCGCTCAGGTATATCTAAACTCGTTATTAGTTTAGATTTAACTGCTTATTTATTTCATGTATATGTCGCGTTTTTGTTTAACGCGTTCTTGGTGTTTGCGCGTCATGGTGATTGTCGAATCCTGTTGCTTTTGGTTTACGTTAATTGACTGGTATTTCGCGTTAGTAAATTAAAACGTTTTCCGCTGCCTATTAAATTACTTGTTAATTTAATTATCTGATTTAATTTTACTCGGTAATTGATTAAATAATTATTTATCGTAAATAATTATTTCCAAATAAAAAAAATTGCTATTACCGAGACCCGAATGCCACTGTCCTAACCCATTAGGCTCATCAACAGAGGTTGAAGTCATGGGATGGTGGTGAATAACAGACCTCCTTGGCGTGAACTTAAGCCTAGGGCCTAGTGGTACGAACGGTGCAAACGGTGCCGGGTCAGAAGAAGAATGGTCAACGAAATGGACAGACGGAATAGGCTCAGTAATGTTAGGAATGGAAACAATGGGGTCAAGAACAGACATAATAGCTGGAAGAGGGAAGAATGTAGCAGTAACAGGCTTAACGGGGTCATCATTGATCTCTTCGTCATACGTGATAGGATTCCACTTGCTCCTGGGAAAAGGTAGACGAGATGAGTGCTCCTGAACTGGTGCGGTCTCTGGGACAGGAGTCGGCGGTGTATACTCCGGTGAACCAGGTACTTAGTCAGATGAAGATGGTGCGTAATTGGGCTCTGGCTTAGAGTCCGATGGTATCACGATAATCTCCTTGTTTGCCATGATGTGATGATTCCAAGTTATAATGATAATATGTAATAATATATTAGGAAATTATCTTAGACAGTAAGACATAACAGTTTGCAGGTTAGCACACATACAAGGCAATGCATGAATGCACACACACGAATGAATGATCCAGAGCTTAGGTTATAGACTAGGTGCAGACCGATGCATCCTAATTCACTATAACCATGGCTCTGATACCACGTCTGTCACACCCCGAGAATGGCTAAATGTGGGCATGTGACGGATTTGGCATCATGGTCATGGTTATGAATGATTGTCATCTAAGTGATCGTTTAGAAAAGTCATTTGTCTTTCGAAAACATAAGTCTTAAACATTTATTTAAATATTTAAAACAGTGGCAGTGGAAAATAGTAGTAGAAATATATGTTAAGTTTCAAAAGAGAACGTTATGAGATTTTAAATCATGACAACCCTATGGTGTAATGTGACTAAATCTCCCAAGTGAAATCCATGAACAAGCGGCAAGCAAACCATGATATGAGACAAGCAGGATCTATGCAGAAAGATATTGAATTGCATCCTTAATCACCTAAGAATTCAAGAAATTTAAAAAGTCAACAGAATTGTTGGTGAGTTCACAGGTTTGATGACACATGAAAATGTTTGAACAGTGTTTGAAACGATGTTTGAAATGTTTGGCCATCATGATATTATTTTTGTTGACTCTGAGGTTGTAAAGATCAAGCATGAACCTTGAATTCAAAACTAACTATTTACCCACTCCTGGTGTCCAACCCCATGTACACCGAATGACCAGAATAGCAGTTAGTCTCACACGCACCATCTAGCACAGTCACGTGTTGCGACATGATTGTTGCCTTGTGTCACATGTCGCAAGGAGGCATAAGTTTGTAGATTTTGAGTTTGTTCACGTCGGTGGTGGCGGCTACTGTGGAACTGGCGGTGGCGTAGTTGCTAATCGCGGTCAACTGATCCATAGCGGATAAAGAGAACTAATAGTGGTCGTTTGATTGAGATAAAGACTGGCGATGATTCGGGCGACAATTGTGACCCGTAGGATGGTGGCCGGTGGTCGGTCGCAAGGGCTGAGAGAACTAGCAGGGGTCGAAAATTATGTAGAGATAATTAGGAGATTAGGTTATTTTAATATATAATCTAAATCAGTTATCCTAATCTCTTTTAGGGTTTTTGTCATGCCTATATCTGCCACCAGCAATCGATGTTGAGAAACTACCTCCTCCCTTGGTATAACCTTGCAATCCTTCACAAGTGCCGGTCCCTTGCCTCATCAATATGTACCTGATTTGCGAGTTACGTCCCCAGAAGAAAACGTGATCAAATGAGCCTCTCTTTTCTTGAAGAATGAGTTTAAGATACTCAGGTCATGAGCAACTACAAAGTCAAGGAGCTCCTTACCAGCCACATTCCTATCACCAAAGCCTAGACCCCCATGGACGGACTACAAATTAACCATCACAGTCCCTACCAATATGACCATTAAAATCACTAGCTAAACATAACTTTTCCTCTGGAAGTATGGCCCCCATAACTACAACTGAACAATCCCAAAACACTCTCTTCTCCAGATCACCTAGTCCTACATGCGGTGCATAAGCGCATACCACAACCACTACCTCATCGCCTAATACTAACCTCACTACCATAATCCTATCGTTGTGTCTAATCACCTCCACAACATTTTTATGCAAATCTTTTGCAACCAGAACACCCACCCCATTCTTAGCTCCATTAGACCCCAAATAACACAACTTGTACCCATTACACTCGGTCCCACTACACCCTTTCCACCTACTCTCTTGCATACATGCTATATGTATCCTATGCCTTTTAAGTACATCAACCAACTCTAATAACTTACCATTTAAGGTTCCTACATTCCAAGAGGCCAATGCAGACTATAGTTTCTAACCTTTCTAGCACCTACACCCTCGTCCTCAGACATGATCTCAAGTACAAATCATGACTCCTATAATCTATGGTAAATCCAAGAAAAAACACACAACACAAAAGAGAAAATAGAAATAAATTTTAAGATAACTAAATGAATAAATATAAATAAAAGATGATGACTAAAAAGTATAGATATAGAGATCAATCCTACAAAGGTACTAAAGCTAAAAGCTTCAAACCGACAACAAACAGAGAAAAAGAAAATGCTTTTGATAAATAAACAAGAAGTTGACCCGCCCACGCGTGCGGCGGGTCACTTCCTTTTCCTATTTTTTGGGTTGTCTGGTTAGTTGTCATTTGTCAATTTTAAAACCATGAGTTTTAAATTTACGTTGAAAATGTAGGTATTGACATTAGAGTGCTCATGGAGTTACAAGTTTTATCAACGGGTTTTAGTCTAGTGTTTTTGCCCTTGATTGTACAAAAAAGTTGCCAAAATGCTATGCTACTATTAACCAAAATGTTGTTGCACTTCTGCTTCTTATTAATCTGTCTTCTTTGATCTTTTTTTTGGTGCTTCCCTAGTCATATGCAAGTTTATTGTTGTTAGTGAAATTTGTAGTCAATATAGGTAGGTGTTTGTTATTTTGGTACCTGGTGAGTTGTTCGTGTGTTTGTGGCTTCGTTTTCCAAGTTAGTGTACTGAAATCATACCGATGGTACCTGGTGAGTCGTTGGTGTATTTCATTAAATCATACCGACAACCTCAGCCGGAGAGCATCAACATATCCGATCTCTCTTCGTCCGGACGAAATTATCGTTGTGATTGTCACCCACTATAGAACACTACACTACGATAAAAATCACGCCGGTCTTTAGAAAGTAGCAAATGTAGAAACAAAAAACGTGGTGACCTAAGAACATTCATGGCCATTTTGTTGTTTGAAAGATTAAGAGCTTTGAGTGAACCTAAGGACCAAAAAAATGAGAAGACAACCCAGTGATTTCATTATTACTTAAATCTAAAGATTAATGATTTATGAGTTTGCTAATTGTGTTACCAAGGATAAAAAATCCCAAATTCGAGGCAATTAAACTAATCACATGTTCTTGATTTACATCACAGGAAGCAACTTTCCATGACCAAACAGGTGTAGAAATGTTATAAACATGAGAAATAGAAGATAAATTCGAACCCATTTTCCGAAAGGAATAAGAGATGAAGAACTTATCTGTATTGGGTATGATCTGCAATGTTATTGATCGAAATTAGACCTGAATAACAGAGTTAGAATAACAATTGAACTATTTAAAGCAAACCGGATATTCATGTAAGGAATATTACTTTGGAGATTTCCGGCTGAAAGCCAATTTTGAGTTGTTCCGGCTGAAGTTGAAGTTCGAGCGGAAGTCTCAAGATCAAGCGGAACATGCAGTTCAACCGGAAGAAGCAAATTTTGTCCTATTGTGAATATTCCGGGTGAACTCGATTATCCACCAAATAATGAGTTCAACCGGACTTTTCTTGAGAAGTCTTTTCAGTCGTCCAATCCTGCAAAAGCTTCTTGGTTGCTTCTAAATCTATCAAAGCCGCTCTCCCAAAGTAGAATGTTGCTGATCACACGCAAGATATCCCATCTGTCGAAGATTATTCTTTTGGTAGTTGTATTTGACTTTTTGTTCAACGGTTTAGATTAAATCGTTTTAGATCAATGTGTGTCGTGTATATATATGTGTATATGTGTGGAGAAAGTTAAAATTATAATGTGTAGGTAATCATGTGTATATACATGAGTTTAATTGGTGGAAAGATGTGATGATTATATCTTGAGACACACACCACCTCATTTAAAAGAATTTTTTAATCTCTTCCCCCTCTCTCTTTATTTCGGCCGACCCCCCCCCTAACACTCTCACTTTCTTTTTCTTCTTCTCTCTAAAAACAGATACACTACTCTCATCTCTTCCATTTCTCTCAAGAACTCTTGAAGATTCAAGAGAAGTTTAAGCAAACTTCTACTAGAATCAAGAATCAAAGCTCAAGGTACTAAATCTCTTCCATCTAAACCCACTTTCATCTCAAAACCCACTTTCTAAACTCTTGATTTTCTAAGAAAAACCCTTTCAAAAATCAAAAGCTAAACATAGAAATGGTGAAACAAGATGGATAAAAGCAAGAAACACATGAAATCATGTGGAAAACCCACACACACACGCTCAAAATCATGAGTGTGTGAGTGTGTAGCCAGCAAATATCAGATCTGTTCATTGTATGTTGCAAAACTCGACTTCCAGTCATTGAAGTTCTTTCTGTGCGAGATACTCGTCTCTTAAAAATTACTTAAACTCACCCCATGGCATAGCATAGGTTAGACCAGTTCCAACAGATTCAGCATGTGAATTGTAACATCCCAAAAAATTCTATAATTTAAATTTCCTATCAACGTCTAGTTGAATTAATTTTTCGTAGCTAAAATTTAATCCCTAAAGTTAGTGGAATTTACTTTATGTGAACTCTGGGTCTATTGGGTAAATTCAAGTTTTGGTTGGGAAATAAACCATTAACTAAATGGAGGGACCAAAATTGCATATAGGCTAAACTTAAATTAAACAAAAAGAGAAAAAGAAAGGGAGGAGGTCGTATGAACGACCTGGAGATCGAACTCCACCCTCTTCTCCTTCCCTTTCTCAAAATTCTGCAATTCAAGGGATCTAGGCTGCGATTTTGGCATGCAATCTTGGTTTTGAAGTAGTTAATCACCCCTCATCATCCTTAGTGTGTCAAGTAAGTAAAATCTTATGAACCTTGCATGTGTAGGTCACGAAATTGGACCTCAAGTCTGCAAATTTATTGTTGTTTAATAAGTCTTAGGATGTTAGAAACCTTGTATGTCGCATGAATTTATATTTTGTGTAGCAATTGGTGAAGTAGTCACCAATTACTTGTTCTTGAACCTTCATGTTAAATGACCACATATGATGTTTGTGAAATTGCTTCCAAAGCTTGAATTCTTGTATGAATTTGGTGTTAAATGGTAAATTGATGATGGGTTGGTGATGGATTTCACCAAAAACATGTCTAATGGTTGATTGGAGGTTCAAGGGTTGGGGTTACATGTGTGCATACATGTATGCACACAAGGTGTTTGACAAAATGCCTAAGAGAAGCTAATTGATGATAAAACAAGCAAATTGCTAGATTTTGAGCTTGAACGATCATAGGGGACATTATGTGCATAAAATGACCCACCCTTGGTGAAATTACAATCTATGACTATAATTGGTTATTGAATGCGTTACTTGATATGTGATGAAACAAGACCATAAAGCTTGATGTAAACTTGACCAATGTGCTAGGTTGTTAAACATGTGAAAACTTGTATGTGTAGCATAGAAATCATGATAATGAAAATATGATAATAATGTTATGTGTTAAAGGTCCTAACTTGTTAGTGACCCGTTAGGTGTTCAAGGTGATCAAGCAAGCAACCAAGGAAATAGTGGGACATCAAGCTCTCGAGGTAACATTATTTATGTTACATGATGTAGATAAGTAAATGTGTGTTTACAATTTTGAAGAATAAACTATGAAGTGTATAATGGGTGACGAATGGTTCTAGAAACCGTGAAGCTCAAAGCCAATAGGTTCTCCAATGATAAACTTGACCATAGAAAAGATTCAGACGAATCAAATAACGAATGAAAGTTACAAGGGCTAAAAATGGGCTTGTAGAGTCTATGCTAAGTAACAAAAGAAAAGAATCGTAAATGGTTATAGAACCAAACATTTTCCAAGGCTTATATGTGGTCAAGTTAGGCATTTGGGGTAAACCAAAGGCAAGGATCCGTCTTAACGGGTCAATTAATGGTACAAGGATCATTTGGAAATCAACTAAAATAATTTAGTGAACCAATGTTAAGTAGAGTGAAATTATATGAACTATGTCAAAACTTATAGTATCAGTAATGCGTAATGCTAAACTCATAACGGAAGTGTAGGACTAATTGTTAGTTTGCACACCAATATTACATGGCCATATTGCTTGTATTATGTTCATAGATGTAAATTTCATGTGTTGGGCAAATTCTGGATGATAACCTTTGATGGTTGTCACAAGAAATCTCTTAATGGGTCAAACGGGTCGGTTGAACCCGTTAGTCGAGAGTACGAATTTGATTCGACCAAGGTATGTTGTAGACAAGAAAACATGTTTTTAGAAGTGTTTTATGATAGTTAAACCCATGATAAAGGGTAGGGAATTTGGTTGGGAAAATTGATGCAAAATCTGGGAAAAGGGAGCAAAATTTGGCTAAGTATAAAACTGGCCGAATTTGGCTTAATCCCTGGAAAAGTAGTTCCAAGCGTATGGCTTGCAACTTCAAAAGTTGTAGGCTATACTCCTACAGCTCCAGGCGTATGGCTTGGAACTTCAAAAGTTCCAAGCGATACTCCTGGAACCCAGTCCCTGACTTTGTTAATTATTTCCCTTGTTAACACTGTTTTATACATGTTTAAGCAATAGAAACTCATTTTTGAAAGTGAGTGAATTGTAGGTAAAGGGAAAGCTTAAAGGGGGATGCTCATCAAGACTTCGAGGAACCGATCACGTCAAGAACGAACCACCCGTCATGTATCTTGGTGAAGAGAACTTATATAACAAGTTCATGATTATTTTTGAATGTCAAACTCAATACGACTGTATTTTGTAAATGTAAAACCACCACGAAGGTGGTACATGGTTAGCAAACAACACGTTTTGTTTAAAAAATTTCTGGGACCAGTTTTTAATGATATAAATGGCTATGTTTGACATCAAATTATATACGGGTGTTACAATTTGGTATCACCCGAGAGAGCGGGGTCCAATGGAGGAAGCCCCTGGCGGGGTCCAAGAGGCAGAGCCCCTGGCTGGGGTCGAGCTAGAAAATTATTTTGTCCGGAAATTTAATTATAAACTTCGCAGGGCTGAATAGTGTAATATTTTGATAGTTTTCGAATTGCAAATAACTGCCAATACGTCCTTCCTCCTATATGGTTGATCATCACCAAAAAAACAGGTTACGGTCCAAAATTCTATCTCTGCAAAATTCTTCAATTCATCATGTTCGTCTCGATTGTATCCGATTAATTTTCTCAAGTAACCACCGAGAATATTCAATCTGAAAGTCTATCACGCTTTCGAGATTATC
>JBCNJP010000019.1:19470895-19502646 GCA_039602395.1 Deinandra increscens subsp. villosa | reverse complement strand
ATTTGGCAGGAATCACTCCATCTTTGGGATTGATCATTTCCTAGTGATTCAACCGGTTGAACAGCCCAGGGATGACACTGAAGATGTTGCTAAAACCCTAGTGGCTATGAGGAGTGAAGAGGAAGTTCAACCTAAAAATGTTCTAACTATTCAGCAGGTTGTTCAAACTCCAGAATCAATGGCTTTAAACAAAATGGTGGAAAATGCCAGTATGGCTGCTGAACATAAAAGGCTTGCAAAAAAGTTTCAAGAGGAATTGGACTTGTTTTCACAAAATTGGGTTGTTAAGAGCCTATCTGAAGAAGCTAAGAAAAGGTCATTTGATTAGAGATTGAGGGAATATAATTTGGAAGGTATGACAAAAAATGAAAGGCAAAGGCTGATTGATATTGCCTCAAGGATGCCCACAAAATTGGTGAAGAATGATGAAAATTATCCACTGCCGAAGAAAGTTAAGAGGGTTCTGATTATTAGAAATTGGAAATCAGAGGAAGATGTGAATCAAATGAAGGTAAAAGAACTATGCATCTTGATTGACTCTATATTCCAAGAGCTCAAAGGAGACAGTGTTGCTGTTAACCCAAACCTGGTGTTGCCCCTGCCATCAGAAATCACTTCAGGTATGGCAACTAGCGTTTCTGTTAAACCAGAGTTTGAGGATGATGCAGATATCCTACCTCCACCCTCCTTTATCAATGAGCCAAACCCCAAACCTACAGCCTTTTCATCAGCATCTTAATCACTTGCCCTCATACCCTACAAACCACCCACAATATCAAAGAAAGTTGCCACCAAACTCTCAAACCCAAAGTACCGAACTGACAACTTCACCCCAATCATTCCTTTTAAAAGGAAACCTGCTCCTGTCATGGACTTTTCAGATATTTTTCCACCATCTCCTCCCACTAGCCCAACACCTAAAGTCATTAGACCACCAACTCAAAAATCCCTGCCACCTCTTACTATAAGAGAACCTTAAACCACCATTGCTCCTACCCCTCCTACCAAACCAACTGATGTTCAACCTAGTCTGTCCTCTCCATCATCAAAAGGGAAAGCACCTGCTGTGCAAGAATCAGAAAGTGGTTGTGATGAAGAGAGGAAGAGGAACAAGAGAAAATTGATGCATGCTAAAAGGAAGAGAGATCAAAGTAAAAGAAGAAAGGGCCACCCAGAAAGAACAAAATTGTTGGGTGGACAACCAATGAAGATAACTTTGATTTCACCTTCAACTAGCAGATGGCACATCTAAAGTAGAAAACGCTCATCAGGCTACTAGACTTCTTTTTCTGCACTTCAAATGACAAATATTATTCTGAAGCTCAGAGAAATTCTAAGCCCAACTAGAGCAGAGCATCTGTTGAGAATTTGCATAGAACCAACAGTGCTTCAATGTGGAATGCTCCACATATCACAAGGAGATTCTGATATTGATGAAGAAGAAGAGCCTGCCAGTGAGATAAATTTTATTATTTGGGAAGAATATGAGAAGCTGTTCTATGTGCACAGAGCTGATGGCACCTTCACTGCCCATGAATCCATCTCAGTTCAGAGTGAATGGAGTGAAAGAGATTGGGAAACATTTAAATATGTGAAGGTAACCAAAACTAACACAAATGCGCTTTCTTAAAGTTTGGATGCTAGCATCAAGTCTTTGGACAAGTAGGTCGAGGAGAAGAATTTCTGTACAGACTCAATTTTTGGAAATACCCTTCGAAGATGATGAATAATTTGACAGCATCAGCTCAGGGGGAGATTGTAAGGAATATTACTTTGGAGATTTCTGGCTGAAAGCCAATTTTGAGTTGTTCCCGCTGAAGTTGAAGTTCGAGCAAAAGTCTCAAGATCAAGCGGAACAGGTAGTTCAACCGGAAGAAGCAAATTTTGCCCTCTAGTGAATATTCCGGGTGAACTCGATTATCCACCAATAATGAGTTCAACCGGACTTTTCCTAAGAAGTCTTTTCAATCGTCCAATCCTGCAAAAGCTTCTTTGTTGCTTCTAAATCTATCAAAGCCGCTCTCTAAAAGTAGAATGTTGCTAATCACACACAAGATTTCCCTTCTATCGAAGATTATTCTTTTGGTAGTTGTATTTAACATTTTGTTTAAGGGTATAGATTGAATCGTTTGAGATAAATGGTTGTCATTGATCTCAGCTGCACTATATATAGTTTACTTAGCTCTTTGTTTGTACAAGGTTCTCAATCAGCTTGTAATAGTGTAACTTTGAGTTAATGCAAATAGTGCCGAGTATTTTATACATCGTTGTTACTATCTTCATGAAATCAAACACTTCATTGTATAAGAGAACTAAAATCAGCTTAAGATAAATGGCTGTCATTGAACTCCGTTAATAACTTCCGTTATCTTAGTTAACTAGAATAATTAACGTTTTGTTATTTTATGTGACAACAAAACTTATGACTTTTTTGTGATATATTTATACATATATATGTTCACATATTATTCTACGACTTTAGATGATAAGATGCCACTAGATTATTCGTAACGTCTTTATAATTTTGTGTAGGTTATTATTTATGTAGACTTAAGATAAATTATCATGAATTAATATTATTAATTTTATGTAATTATCCAGGTTTTACATTTTATAAACATCATGTGAAAAATATTTTGACTTATACTTATCCTAGTTAGTCCTGTTAACCTCGTTAGAGCTTGTTAATGTTTTTTAAGCTTGAGGGGCTAGTTTTCCCAAATCGTAAACTCCTTCTTACTTAACCAAACGCAGAGGGCCTGGATCTGCAATTCCTAAAACTAGCTACCTTTCTGTAAAATGTGAGGGACTATTTCTGTCAATATGAGAAAGCTGATTTAAGGGCTTAGAAGTAACCGACGACCGATCATCAACTCGACATCACTTCAAATTTACGGTAAGCGATCAAGCATTCACTCCAACCCTTTTCAATCGACTAAGTCATCATAATCCATCGTCTTGATTACTTCGCGTTCTATCACACAAGAAACCACCACAACCACCGTTTTCGCCACTGTTACGCCACCCTAAAGCCACCCTCAAACTCCTTCCACACTCTAGTGACATCGACGAGTAATCGGAAAATAGCCAAAAATCAAACCGAGACCGTGTTCGGAATTGTTCGGGTTCGTGTTCGGGACGTTTCGGGTCTAGAACTTGACAATATTTCATCTTCTACTCAAGGCAATACCTAAACTATGATTTCTGTTTTATTATGTTGTGTTTAGTCGTGTTTTCGTGATTTTCCGGTGGCCGGAGGTAATCTCCGACGAGATTAGGGTTAGTGGGAAAGAGACGACTAACGGGGAACTGTTTATAATTTATGTTTTTGGATTTTTTTTCAAGGTTGCGCGTTTGGCACAGTGGTTGGACTGTTGGCCTGCTACGCGTGAGGTCGCGGGTTCGAGTCCCGGGCCCTTCGTTTTTATTTCCTGTTTTCTCGTTAATCCGTTCTGTGCGCTTCAGTTAATCAAAACGGTTTCTCTACATTGTTTGTGCAATCAGTAGATTTAGCCCAGTGGTGTGTGTGTTGGTTGTAAACCTAGAGGTCACGGGTTCAAGCTTTGTGACCTCTGTATTTTATGTTTTTGTTTATTTTTACGATTTTTACCATGGATCGAGTTGAAACTTGTATAAAATGATTATTGGAAACTAATAAAAACCCGAAAAGTATAATCTGGTTTAGAATGATTATTAAATTTGTGGTCTTCATTTAAAACATAAATAACTCGTTTTGATACGAGAATTATAGTTTTTATTCACAATTCGTAAGAATTATTGGAATCGTCGTTTAATAATTTATATATATATATATATACTAGTGGGGCGAGAAGCGCGCGTTGCGCACAGCTGTGCTAGGTAATTATTCTAATCCTATGTAAATTAACCGGACGCGTAATCTTAATGTCATGAGTGTTTACTCCATAATAATAATCAAAATATATGCATAAAACAAACATGGTGTATTATTCAAGAGCTTCTTCTTCAAAATCTTCCAAATTAATCTCTGAGCAAAACACTTAGAAAAAAAACTACCAAGTCCATCATGCCTAAGTACATAGACCTCGAAACAACCTGAGCCATGTTTCATCACCAAGCATAACCATTTTCCAACCTACTCTAAATAATTGACCTACAACAAATAGTTAAAAGTAAGCCACCAGCCTGGTCAACTCCAGAAGGGAGACTTGCATATGATTTGACAAATCTCATTGATTCTAGAAACCCACCTATAATATCGTCTTCCAAAAGAGCCTGAGTATTGAAATTAAACTAAGCATCCATGAACCCCCAATCGACACGGTAGATAGGGCGTGTTGTATATGGTCAACAGATAAGGAGTAGGCTACTCACAATCTTTAAAACTCTTGCTCATCATATTAATCATTTTAACAATGTTTAAATTTATAAACGGGAATAGGCTAATTCTGAGCAAATATTCTACAAAAAAAAAAAATGAAAGTCACCTCAGGGCTTTGCTAAACTGCATTTCCAACTTTGTCATTCCAAAAATTGCAGCCATGTCACAACTTGGAAATTAGCTAACCAAATTAATAAACCCCTGCAATGTAGCTGGCCTTTAAACAAATAGATGTAATTTGGACACATAATGAGCAGTCTACCCTGTTTTTATCCAACCTATGGAAACAAAAACACATGACAATTATATCAAACGCTCCCTAAATAAATAGAACAAAATGATAAAAAGCTACCAAAGTTTATCCACTTCCATTCAGTTGTCAATTAGAGGTATCATACTTTTTTATACATAGAAAAAAAATACTTTTTCATGTTCCAAAGTCTTAAAAGTCCTACTGAGCACGTCATGAACACATGGCATGTCACGTATATTGCCATGTAAGCACCTAAGGTGATGTGGCACACAACATGATGTTTTCCCCGTAAATGCATAAAAAGTTGAGTTAAAAAAAAGGCCCTCTTAAATAGCGACCAGAGTAGTAACGTGCTCAAGAGGCCCTCTTAAAAGCATAAAAAAGTGGGATCATGGTTGACCAAGAATTTTCCTCGCTTCACATCTGGGGCTATCAGAATCCAAACTCATTTGGTCTAAAAAGCAAGTGAGCTGAAAAAGAAACGGCATCTAGTCCATCGAATGCAAAAGTTTAAAGACAGAGACCAGGACAGAGGGTGACATACCTCCGTTGAACGCAGTAACAAAACAAAGCCCGGAACCTAACCAACGTTAGTTGTAACCTGCAAAAGATCCATAGAAACAGAGAACGGCCAACTCTGAGTCGCATTTTTCCTAAATTTACCAAATCTCTTCACCAAAATGAGGGCCGGAGTTCGGTGACGGTCGTCTCTAGCGCTGGATGTCGGTGCTTCCTGCCTGAGAGAAAAGAAGAAGAAGAAGAAAGTGAGAGAGAAAGCCGGTATATGGAAGCATAAGGTGGTGGTGGGAGGTATGGTGCTTGATTGAAATCAAATCGAGCAGGCAGGCATGGGGTATGGTATGGTATGCAAGCCTCTGTGTGGGAGCAGGTTTGAAAAAGCATACGCATACATGGGTTGCAACTGCTGCGTATGATATTATTGTATAGAGATAGCCAGGAGAGAGAGTATGGGTTCAACGTGAGAAGGTATAGGATAGGGGAGATGAGAGGCTGTGGGGGGAGGTAAAGTCTCCTGGATAACTTTTAACTGTTCAATCATGTACCTAGTTTTGCCAAATTTACTATTCATCTTGTTTACTATTCATCAATGTTTGTAATTGTTATATAGGTAAATGTATATATATATATATATATATATATATATATATATATATATATATATAGGGTTAGGTTCAAATGGTTGAGATTTAGTTCTTAAATGTTCTCAAAATAAAAAGTTCTCATTTGAACCTAACCCTATATAGGGAGAGGATCATTTGAGAACCAATTGGGTTTGAGAACTAAATCTCAACCACTAATTTCGAGTGAGGACCACTATAATTCATGGGGGGTTGTCCATATATATAAACTAATGGCCGAGATTAGTTCTTTTTAGTTCTCAAACCCAATTGGTTCTCAAATGATCCTCTCCCTATATATATATGTATATATATATATATATTTGGTCTATTAAGACTCGTGGGAGTATTTTATAAATTACATATGTGAATCTCGTTTATAAATTAGTTATTAACGTCGTTGCGCACTTGGGTAATATATATATATATATATATATATATATATATATATATATAATATATATATATATATATATATAGGGTTAGGATCCTGCGAAAACACATCTTTTTGTGAAAACTGCGAAAACACATATTAAAACTCACGTAACTTTTTCATACGTTAACGATTTTTCATAAAATTTGCGCCAAAAGTCTTAGAATTACGTTATCTTTAAATCTGGAACAAAATTTAAAAAAAAAACTGAATGTTTTTTTCCCGTGTGATGCACATGTGCATCATATAATTAAAAAAAAGTTATAAAATGCTATTTTTTTCTATAAATCTAAAGATAACACAACTATAAGATTTGGGGTGCAATTTCTTTTTAAACTATTAATGTATATCACATGTATGAGCGTTTTTTATGGTATGATGCACATGTGCATCATTCAATAAAAACGCAAAAAAAATAATGAAAATATATGACATATGGTGCGACTAAGAAAAAAAAATATTAACTCATACTAAAAGTATGAGTTTTTTTTTTGTGATGCACATGTGCACCACACAAAAAATATTTAAAAAAATAAAAAAAATCGTTAAGTTTTTTAAAACTTTTATAGGATTAAAGATAATATAATTTTAAGACTTTTGGTGCAAATTTTTTAAAAAAAATATTAACGTATGAAAAAGTTATGTAGGTTTTAAGATTTGTTTATGCAGTTCTCACAAAAAAAGGGTGTTTTCGCAGGATCCTTCCCCTATATATATATATATATATATATATATATATATATATATATATATATATATATATACGTTTATTTTTGATTTTTTGAACTTAGAAAAATATATATTATTGATAAATAATATATTTTCTTTTCATATCTTTTCGATAACCGCTCGGATTCGGCAAACGTATCATCCTTGACTCGTTTTAGACTTCTTATCTTCGTCATGTCATAGTTGACATCGTCTATCATTCACCGTTTGACTAAACTTAGTCGTTTTAAATTAAACACACACTTATGTATATATGCTCGTTAGGTGTTTGGTAGAGTACACAAGAGTCAAGACCTGCTAGTTGCTACTTGATGTTACTTATCTGGAATCGTTGTGCACCCAAAGGTGAGTTACACAACCTTTTACGTTACGTCCGGGTTTGGACGATAACACAGGCAAACGCGTTACACCCGGGTTATGGTGATAACACAACAACTTGATGTATGATTAAAGTAGAAATCCAGTATATATCACATGTTCACGTAAAATGCTTTATCTTTCAAGTCCTTACTATATCGAACCGTTAATAGCAAATTGCGAGGGGATATTGGGTAGTACTACTGGGGTCTGACAAACCCCACTCAGTGGGCACGAGATGCACCACCTGACTAGCGGTCGTACTGAGGACAATGTCAGCCTAAACTTACCGTGATCGAGTAGACACGGGGAAGGCAAATATACGTAAGGATGAATTCCTACACTTTATCAGTCAGCTTCGGTTGCGAACGTTTTAGTGACATGAACTTAGGCTAGCTACTTACGATATGGATTGTACTTGTAATATACATAACTGAACTACGAATAAAACTGTTGCATTCGTACTACATGTCTATTCTAGTTGTAGATATGTACTTATGTGAACTCACCAACATTTTGGTTGACACTTCCTC
This sequence comes from Deinandra increscens subsp. villosa, assembly GCA_039602395.1. Taxonomy (NCBI): domain Eukaryota; kingdom Viridiplantae; phylum Streptophyta; class Magnoliopsida; order Asterales; family Asteraceae; genus Deinandra; species Deinandra increscens. Next base: position 19,494,842 of record JBCNJP010000019.1, on the reverse strand, counting down.
TTTAAACATGTTTCTCTCAGGTTGTAGATGATCGAGTATCACGGGTATGCATGCATGAGCCCTTAAAACCCTGTCAGGGTTTTCTATCCAAGTTACGTTATTTCAAATGGCAAAGTTTTGTGTAAATACTAAATATTTTCCTTATGCTTCCGCGTTTGTAAAACTTTGAAATTATATTATAATTTAATTATTATGCAAATGGTTGATAATATATAACGGTTGTTTGGTGTAACTAATGGACTAGGATCTTAGTTTGCTCACACCCCACACGGTAAAACTCCGTTAGTGGAAATTAGGGGTGTGACAGATTGGTATCAGAGCCCATGGTTACAGCGAACTATGAATTTGGTCTTAGACTGTAACTGTTTTGTACTAGTTGCATGCTTAAACGTTTTTCTCATGCATCATGATACTCACTCCAACACACACCTGGCCTACAATATGTCGTATTGTTTTCATCTTCTAACTCTCTTATACTCACGGCGAGGAGCCGGTGATTCTTGATTCGTCTTCAACACCTCTGAGGCATGTACCTCTTATTTAGCGTTCATGGACGATGAGTCGTCCAACCAGATCAGAGTATCATATCTTCACTCTTGACGAGCCATCTATTTCTCAGGATTATTCTAGACTGAAGGACTGGGCGTAGTACCAAGGCATTAGACGAGCGCTTACTGAGGGGAGGTGGTATAATACATCTTCCTGTTCTTAAACCTTTAACCTAGCTTGGGAGGTTCTTGTTAAACCTGCCCTGCATATACCTCAAAACATAACTGTTTAGGAATGTTGTCATAATGTGTTAGTAGCGCAATCATTCAGCTTCACTGGGGGCGACAATGTATGAATTCAAGATGGTTGCCCATGGGGCATTTGTATCTTCCTTTGTTACTCTGATCGTCTTCTGTGACATCCGGGAATTTCAAGGTTTACTTCCGTTAGACAAACTCCGTTAGTTACGTTATAAGTGTTAACTTAGTAACTAATACTTAACTAGGCCGAATACGTCCACGACCTTTGGTTGATCACCGAACCCGTCCATATGTGTTATGTGTTTGTTTATTTATTGTCATTATGTGCAATGTGATTTAAATACATGATTTAGTACTATGAATAGCATGACAAATTGTAAATCCTCGATTATGTGAAAACTGACCACTTTTGGGTAACCAGCGAAACTACCGGGCGAAACTATAATGTCGCTCGGCAGCCTGTTGGCTCACTTGTGATCAGAGCCAGTTTCGCTTGGCCAGCGAAACTGCCAGCGAAACTAGGCCCTGATATATAATAACATAAAACCCTAGTTGCCTCATTTTGTTGCACCATTCTCTCCAAAACACACACACACACCTCTGGAAATCTGGTCAGTCGAGATTCACACCGAGCCATCGAGATCTCAGCCCCGAACCATCATCCATCAAGCTTGGAGATCGAACCGTGAGTCCCAAAACCACCATTTTCTATGCTTTTCTATGTGTTTCTTCATAGAGCATGCTTAAACCTTCATGATATCATTAGATCTTCTGTAGGAATGCTTAGGAATGCTAGATCTACCATAAAGTTGATAACTTTACGTGTAAAACTGATCCATGATAGAGATTTGTGCCATTTTAGTCATTTTAGGGTTTTAAATGCATTTTGGTGATTTGATGATGAATATGCATGAATAAGGTGCTAAAACTTGTTGTTTGATGTTGGTAAATGCCTATGTATGCTAAACAATGAATTGCATGAAGTATTGAAGCTGTTAGGTTGATTTTTAGGCTGATCCGTATGTTTTTCGCGACCAGCGAAACTGTCGTGTTCTCTGGGCGAAACTGTCCAGCGAAATTATGTGTATCTTCATCCAGCGACACTATGTAGCGAAACTATAGTGTCGCCGGGTAAACCAACCAGACCAGCTCGAGCGAAACTACCGAGCGAAATTCCCTGAACGAAAGTTCAAACCAGTTTCGGGCGAAACTAGGCTAGCGAAACTGTGCCAACAGTTTCGAGCGAAACTAGCCTAGCGAAACTGTGTCACCGGGCATTGCCTAGCGAAAGTGCTGCTCGTGTACACAGCGAAACTGCCTAGCGAAACTAGGCTAGCGAAACTGTGACCAGAATCTAAACTTGTGCAATTTACTTGAGTGTTATGCCATGACCTACATGATTATACCATGACTTACATGATTATGCTATGATGATACATGTTTGATTTCTGTTGTATATGAACCCTTGTTTATGATCAACCATCGGTGTCGTGTGTCGATATGTCGTGTCTTAGTTTAACGTGCTATGTTATGGGCCATAGTGAACGTTGTTTGAAATGAATTAGACACAAGACTAATGTATAAGACCTAAATGAATTATAGGTCTTCATTAAGAAATCAATTCAAGGATAATTAAGCAAGTCTAGCCGAGCAACCAAAGGTGAGTGTCACTAACCCGCAAGATACGATCCCGTTAGGGACGAAAAGAACAACTTAAAAACAATGCTGACAAAACTTACGAGTGCTGAGCACCGGACGAATAAAAATCGACTGTTGTTCACCAAAGTGTTTATGGGAACACTTGGGGGGGAATTCAAGTCGCTGTTTACGAAAAATAAAACTGATAAATGATTTTTGGGTTCGAAGGAAACCCTAAGTGAAATGTTTTAATATGGCTAGCATAGGTTAAAGGCTTTAAACCAAATGATATCACATGATTTCTAAGGAATGTTTTTGGTTAAATAAAAAGTCCTCGTAATTAATTGTGCCATTAATTCGTGGAAGCGAGGGGATGTTGGGTAGATCTACTGGAGTTTGACAAACTCCGCTCCGGGGCACTGGAGGTGCACGGGGAACAATATCAGCCTATTTGACACCGTGATCCCAAGAGGAGGACGCGGGGGAGGCAAAAAGAGCAGTGACGAAAGTCCGCAGATAAAAATAAATGACGGTGGAACACCGCAAAATAAATAGTCAGCTTGGTACAATCTTCCTTAGTGCATGAAACGACGGATTAGCTACCCGCGATATCGGTTGAGTTCTTTAATTCTTACAAGACTAAGCGCATATTAAATAATCGGTAATTGACGTTTAAAAGCATCGTCTTTCATAAAAAAAATATTACGTATGTATATGTTGACAAAGAAAATGATTATGAGACCGGGCCAATGCATGACAAGCCCACCGTGAACTCACCAGCCTTTTGGTTGACACTTGCGTGGTTTTGACTTTTGCAGATCGCTGAGGAGTATCCGGAGCAGGTTGACATGGCTCAAGAAAATGTTTACTTTTATTTGAACTAACTTGGGAATTTATATAACAATTTATGTTTTGTAATTAAAGCACGCAGTTAGTGCTAAGATATTTATGTTTACATTCCGCTGCGTAACTTTTGAAACTGTTTTATTTATGAACATTTGGACTTTACTCTGACTCGTTTAGTATTTGTAACTAGTGGTTGTGGTCCTGGTCTAGTCGCGCCCCTTAACGGTATAAACTCCGTTAGTGGTTAATTGGGGGTGTGACATCTTCACATTTGAGTTGATCTTTTAAGATCCCCCTCTTCTCGTTTTTATCGCGTTGTGCGTCGAGATAACACAACTTGGGAACAACTCTTATAACTTCAACGGTGCCTGGTCTGGGCCGACTAACGTTCTCTCTTTATGTACCAGATTGTGATCATTTTGGTATGCGTGATAAACCCTACTCAGATCCAATTGAAATAAATTTATGGTTGACTCGCTTCGGGTAGGTCATTCCAATTAAGGCGAGCATTTTACGCTCGAAACTTGTCTCTTAGCAAATTCTGGTCAAGATAACCACGGGTTAGTGGCCACACCATACCTGGTAGCATAAATAAGATGAACTAGGGTGATCATATAAAGTAAAATACAGTTATGGGTGCACACGTAAGTGTAATTTGCAGTATATAGAAATCCTGGAGAATCCTAGTAGGCAAGCCAATGGTCGTATTAGGGCCAAATTTTGTAAATATTTTTCTCTCATCTTTGTAAACTTTATCGCACATGATGTTATCTCTCCTATATATGGATTCTAATCCCTTCGAGGACTCTTCTGAAACGTATTATGATTGCTAATACCTGAAGGGACATCGTTTCACTCGTGTACCTAGATGACAAGTTTTTCTTGACTACGAAAACTCTTGGCGAAATATTTGACTGGTTTTTTTATTCATCTTGAATCGTAACTCTACCCCTACGACCTTATCTACCACATCAACCCCTGGAACTTTTGCGATTGTGAGGCAACTTAGACGAACCTTAACCAAACGATAACCCAGACAACACTGGATACGCGAATTATATAAATCATATATCGCGGGCACTAGAACATATTTCTTGGTTAAAAACTCTTGTGAAGTTTCCTTTGAAGATTCATACTGCTGATTTTATTGTGCAAACGAAAACTTGTTTCCAGCAACATCGTCACGATTACACAAACTGATTACCTCACAATAAGCATATTTCTCTCTAATGGGGGTAATGTTAGTGAAAAGCCTTCCTGGTTTTCGAACTAATGATTTTCAGCTTTAACGCAACGACTATTCCAACTGACCTTCTGAACCTGTACTATTGATTTTTGTCTGCATGATTTGAACCATTTATGATTTAGCAACCAACCATTTCTGATTCTCACGCTTTTGTAATCCTTCATGTCTTGGTTAAGCTTTCAAGCTTTGAACCAATAGGTGTTACACTCCTGGTTAGTATTTCAACTAGTTAATATCATTGATGATGAAACTACCTTGTGCCTCTATTGCTGTAACAATGCAGAGTCTTTCATGAAAACTCTATTTACAACCACAGAGCATGAACTTCTTGTTATGTATAGATAATCATACCACCGACCTTGTAATTTCCTTTCTTACGCCTTGAGTACACCAAGTTATCCATAATTTGTATATTTATTAACGCTCTTGTCATAACAACTATCGATAAAATTTCTGGTACACGAATTCTCATCGTCCTTTTCATAAAACTTTCACTGATGCAACCCCAGCCTGAACTTAGACCTTATGGCCTGTTTAAAATTTTGAACGTCTTGAAATCTAAAGCATTATGATATTCACGTTGTGCGTGTCAGCCTCTCAACGATCTTCACTAGAGTAGCAAACCTTACGTATATTACTAGTATTATGAATGGAAACTATAACACCTTTTCTGCTCAACCTAATGAGGTTTTAATCTCTCACCCCTTTCATTCCAACGTTTGGGAGAAACTTGACGTACTCTGTTTTCGTTAAAACATCCAATGTGGTTCAATTAATAGCTAGTGATGGTAGGCAGCTGGTACGCCTTCAAGGTGCTGGTAGTTTGGTGGGTTAGCTGCGGTACACCCTATATATAAACATTAGTGGCACGTTGAATGTGAGACCATCGGACTAAGGGTTGAATTTAGAATCATACCATAAGAGCCTCATCTTGAGAAACTCCACCTAACGAGACTATGTCCTCGACAAAACTGCTTAAAGCTACTTTCCCTGAAATTACAGATATCTCCTACGAACTTCTACCAAGAGAGATACCCGAAATAATGAAACACCATGCCTTCAAATTGTTCGAGTCTGAAAAAAAAACTCTCCTAAAACGAACTTCCTGCCATGATTCAGATGTGGGTTCTGACCCATATAAATGTCAATGTTGTAAAAACCAGAGATTTTCCCTTACGAATGGCAAACCACCTGAGTGGATTATCAACTCCAACTTTTAGAAACATGTGTTGAGAAGTAGGTTTACCTCCCTTTAAGGGAAAACTACTCTTGAATCGACTGTCTCTTTGATAAACTTTCTGGCTATCACTAAAGAGATACCCCTGATCCTCTTCTGTACAACACCTGATTTAACCTCTTGGTTCATGGAAAACCTGCACTGAACCCTAACAAATATTCATAAGTACAACTGCCCAGAACCAAAACCACTCTTGAGTATCCCGATGCTTTGTGATTCATGTTCATGTCGTGCAATATTTTCAAACGTTATTTAAACCAATATTCTAGAAAGAATGATTCATATCGCATGAAATGCAAAAACACTAAGTAGATTGGGCACGTTTCTGAACTTAAGCAATGAAGACTCCTCTTGATGAGATGCTTACTCTATGGAACTGTATAACCGTTGACACGTTCATCTCAATATCTATTGATGCGAATTTCTTGCTAAATCTTGTCAAGCATGTTGGATATTTCTCTTTGAACTCTACACTATCTATTACATCAGTTACACCCCCCCCCCCCCCGTTTGTATCTCAACCGGTGCCATTCTAAATTCATATGTCATACTTTGAAATATGTAGTTGCGACTACACTACGCTACGATCTCAACACCCACTAGAATTCATGAACTGAGTCATAGACGCTTTTCCTCTTAAATTTTCTATCCTCATAATTGATGCTATGCACCTTTCTATAAGTCACTGTCGATTACTAGTACCTCATAGTTTATGCTTTTATTTTATTGAATTTTTGCTCTTATTATTAGACCTTTACCAAGGATAATATGTAAGATGATATATTGTATTATGTTGAATCATGGTCTGGATTTGAACCTGATCGGTTGCATTATTACCTGAATGATTCTTAGCAGAATTTAGTGGGATTTATTTTTTCAAAAAAAAAAGCATACTTCAACGTGTTACTTTTCAACGGTAGTGTTAGCACTTGAGTTGGTTACTGCCTGAACCTCAGTTCGGCTTCCACAAAAATCAGTACGCTGCCAGCTATGTTTTAGTATGTAAACAACTGTTGAACCCTTTTAACCATGATAAATAGTTTGTTTGCTTTTGAACTTCTCATGAAAAATGTTTACAAAACATGTGTTTATGCATGCCAAATTTATGAACCTAATTCTATGTTTAGGATATAGAAACTAATTAATTAGTGAAGCGCTAGTTTAAACATAAGTTTCATGGAATTGCATGATTAGTTATGTGTATGAAACGTGTTAGGAACCAGAAAGTGAGGTGTAGTTAATGTGTTAACTGGATTGGGGATGAAAACCATACACCATACAAGGTCCTAAGTCTCCTACACCGGTGGGAATGACAAGATTGTGCGAAGTTGCCCTGTCAACTTTGCATCGTATGCGCTGTGTTCGTTGGTTTGTGAATTTATGTGCTGAAGATGTGCTATGCCAGGATTGTATGCTAGTATATAAAGTGTTGGGATAATTGTATGCGTTGTATGGTAAGACCCTCATGTTAAATTGCATGCTAGTCTGCGTTGACTATATCAACCATTAAAGGAAACTTTTATAGAGACTCAAATGCTATCTAAATCCTTATTGCATGAATGGTAATTTTAAATGTTATTACAAACCATCAGTCTTGTGTAATTCCATGCTTTACTAACTGGAAGGCAAATTCAGATGTTATCGTTTTCATTAGACATCAGGTATATTAGACAAACATTGATTGACTTGATGCACCCATAATTTTCTTATACCCAAATTCCATTCTCGCCGATTCACCTGGGCTATTGGTGAATGCGATTGCCTTATGCGAAAAGGAGACATGAGATGAGAATCTCATTCCTAGCATTAGGTGCAATAAGCTAGGGGCTCATCGAACATATTATGATCCCTTCGTCATGTAAAGTTTTGACTCCAGACACTTATGTTATCATGTTACTCTGTGAAGCTTTATCATTCGAGACTGTTCTCGTAATACAGTCGATCGGCTTTTCTCGTAACAACTCTAGATCATATAAACCCTTTCTATACTTTTGATTTGGATTCTTTTCGAAATCGTATAAACATCTTGGCACATCCTCAACCTAATGTACATATTCTAGGACATAAAGTCCGTAACTCCTTTTGGAGTAGAGAATCTGAATTCTTTCAATTGTCGATTCTTGTAGCAGTTGACACTCAATAAACTTCAGGACGAAATTTCTTTTCAACTTGGGGATGATGTCAGCACCATGAGCAGCACGTCTACGCGTCTCCAGCTAGCTATGTTTCCGGCGTTAGCGATGGCCCGGACGAGTCCGAGCCCATGGTCGAGGTCCCTATTGTTAAAGCAGCCACCACTTCACCTGCCAATGCTCCCGGACACCCTGTTCCCCCAATTTACCCACCGTTTGCCCATGATATGCATGATCCTTATGTTGCTGCACGCATGGAGGCATAGCAGGCAGGCCTTGTTTCTGATCGTTACTCCTTCCCGGCGCTGCAGAGATCATATAGTGCTCATGTCTCCATGTATCCCCCACCAGTTGACCCATATTATGCTCATCCTCCACCACCCCCACCTTACATGATGCCCTCCTATCCCTGTTCCCCATATGTTCCCTATGTTGAGCCTCATCGTTCTTTGTTTTCTGGTCCTGGTTACCCATTTCCTTATTCTCCATACCGTGAAGTCGTCGGACCTAGTTCCCCTGATGTTGTCGCTCTTGTGGAGCGGAACCGCGCACTGGAACAAGAGAACGCAGAGGTGAAGAAGAGAGAGAAGAGTATGACGAAAATGTTATCGAAGGCATCCACTGCTATTGGGGAGGAAGATAGGATGGGATTTGGCATGGGAAAGAAGAAAAGGCATTGAGGATCGATCATTGTTGATGATTGTGGATGTTGTGGTTCTTGTCATTCTACCTTGTGGTTGTTTTTCAGATGTGTTTTGATTGGCAGCTGTTTGTACTTGTTGTAATTCTATTGTACTTTCAGACTTGTATCTGTGTTGTTGTTATGGTACTTTTAGTGGTTGATGTATTGTGATTTGGATATTGTGGTCATAGTCCTTATGCTAGGAACTTATGTAAAACTTGTTATGGTATTGTGGTTTAATAAATCCTAGTGTTGTTGTGATTTGTTGATTGTGGATTGGATTGCACTAGGGATTGTATAACTTGTTCAAGCTAGGAGTAAGTGATTACGTAATGTGTAGGAATTGCTTAGAACTCCATTATCCTTTGTTTCCCTTTATAGTCGTGACACTGCTTAGTTTCTTGAGCCCCATGTTCCGGGTGTATCCGATAGGTATCTTCCGCGCATCCCCGATGACTTGGACCGAAGCTATGCTTCCCTATGTTCCACATTTGTTAGGGGCATGACCGAAGCAAGCGTTTGTTCCCCCATTTGAATAACTCCTATGGAGTTATGTCAGTATCACAGTTGCGTTTGTGAGAGTCTATTTGAACCTTTGTGGAAATTCTAATTGCATTTCATCCATAATTCAGTCAATGACGAAGGCTACTACTAGCGGGACTACGGGAAGGACACGTCATGCTACTGACGATCCCAATAACGGTGGTAATATTCCAAAGAATACAGTTGAACAAAGCAATGATGAAGATGACAACTCCTTGCGTATTGTGGATGAAAACCCTCTAACCTCCTAGCATTGGTGAGAAAAAGAGCATGAAGAAAGGCTTCAAAATTGATTGTTAATGGGATTGCGACTGCCTTCCCAAACTTGGTTGCTCAGGAGAGAAAACTGGTAAGAAACACGTTGAACCTGAAGCGAAGAAATCCAGAACTGAAGAAAGAACCGAGTCGAGCCATCATAGAAGATCTTAGTCTGAAAAATGCAAGCCAGTGAGAGATGAATCCTCTACAAGTTCCCGAAAGCCAAGGTCTATGAAGTGTAAAAGGGTTAGAGAAGAGTCTTCTACAAGATCGAAAAGCAAGCCTAAGAGGCGTTGCAAATACAGGTAAGATTCTGACAGCTCTGAGGAGCGTGAAGTAAAGAGAGAGAGAGAGAGAGAGAGAGGAGAAGAGAAAGGCATACCAGTGTGGGTGCAGCTACAAGACATACATGGTGAGTAAGCCAGGAATCTTTAGGGGTGACAAGAGTGCCACTGAGGCATTGAATTGGTTGGATGAGGTGGAAGGTGCACTGGATATCAGTGAGTGTGCATAGAAGGATAAAATCAAGTTTGCTTCTCAATCATTTAAAGGACCAGCCCTGAACTGGTGGAAAGCAGAACTAAAAAAAAAGAGGCAAGACCAGAACTTACTTGATGGGTTGGAATAAGTTTCGCTGATTGGTGTTGGAAAAGTTTTGCCAAAAAACGAATCTGATAAGCTAGAGAATGAGTTTATTAGATATTAAGGGGTCAGATTACATGTCATACATTAAATGGTTCAATGAGCTGCTGAACAGTGTTCCCCATAGGGCAAAGGAGGAGGAGACTCAAATTCATCAATTTTTGTTGAAAATGCGTGAGCATCGGATCGTCTACTAGATCTAGCTAATCGGACATTGAAACGTAATTAACCGATTGTTTTATTGATCAAAATGAACAATTACAATCAGTGAAACACTCAGAAACACAACACAGAGAAACACCTTGAAAACACACACTTAAGAAATCTCACACGCTCAGAAGTCTAACAACAACAAAGACCAAACATCTATTTATACTCGCTGGTCCGAGCTTCGGCCGAACCTCAGGTTCGGCCAGTCCGAACTTCAGGTTCGGACGTAGTTCGGACGTAGTTCGGCCAGACCTAGTTTGACATGATCTTGATCTTGTTTGATACTTCACAGGACGCACATATCAGGTATCAACAAACTCCCCCTCGTCGTGTGCAGTATCTCTTCTATCTTTTCAACATCATCAAATCTGTATCTTCAATCAAGCTCCCCCTCAAGTGTAGAATCCGTTCGTTCATTGAAATAAATCTTCAAACAAACTCCTCCTCAACTCGATCGTAGCTTGATCTTGAATACTTGATGACATTTTAGTGTATCTCTGGTCTTTCATCAACATCTTCAGAAGACTTGAAGTTGTGATATCTTGCACATAGCAACCTGCTCAATCATTTAAAATAATCCTGGTGCAAAATGTCTCTTCGAGACTCCAAGATATGAATTTGAAAATGATTTGTATCACATATTGATTAGATCGAAAATAAAGTAGAAAAAAAAAACTTTTTGATTTTTTCAAAGTTTATGCTAAAACACACCGAAAATCTTTTTGTGCTTTTCTGAAATGAAATGAAATTGCAATACAAAATCAAACACTATTTTTGGTATGAGAAAGATCACTATATGGGATCATATTGAACATATCGCACTGAACTACACTTCAATTTCAATTAATCGAAGCACAGAAGTCATGCTGATTGTTGGTATAATTTGTCCAACTTAAACTCAGGCAGAATCATACTCATAACATCTGGATATGTTAAGGTATTGATTATGTTTGCTTTGACCAGTGTATCCCACACCATCAGACATAATCAGACATTTTCAGTTTTTCTTTCTTTTTCCTTTTGTGTGACCGCACTTGTGATTTTTCACAATGCATAATATTTTCATGATATTGTCAACTGTGTTCCATGCAAAAAGAAATAAGAACGTTAAATCGTCTACCTTAAGGTCGATCTTTCGATACGCAGATAAGGCATCGGATTTAACAAAATAAGAAAATAAAAACTAGTTGAAATTGTATAACCCAACAACAATCAGGTCGGTACTTCCGTACACGCAGAGAAAGTCCGATGAGTTATACGAAACACCAAAGAAAATAAAGCAGAACGTCAAACGAACAATGATCAGGTCGATCTTTCGATACGCAGAGAAAGTCCGATCGTTTGACAAAATAAAGAAAATCAAACAAGTTTAAATCTTTGCAAAATGAACACATGTATACACAGTGACTTCTCATTTTGAATTTCACACTTATTTTTCTTTTTGTGTCATGAAATATGCATCAAGATGTTATCCACATGGTCAAGCATTAGTATTTAGTGTATATCACATTTGAATACTTTCTGATTTGCCGAGCCTACCAAGCATATCAAACAATGATCTTATGGCTCTTTCATCTACTCTATTCATGAGTCAGATACGTAAGCCAATGTACCATCATTTCCTAATGATCAATTTCTCACAATTTTATATATTTGGCATGTATTCACCTTCCTTCATTATATATTCGGCATGTATTCACTTTCTCCCCATAACATGCATTTTCTCAATTACTCCCCCTTACTTACAATTCTCCCCCTTAAAATGAAAACTCTATTTTTGGATTTTCATTTTACACAAAAACAAGACTCTATTTTTGGGTTTTTGAGAAAAACTTGTAAGCAAAGAAAAATTGATCAATCAACACGGATATTTTTCAGTTTTAGAAATCAGAATGCAGATTAGAAAGATGTATCATGAAATATAAATTAAGCAGAATACTCCTCCATCAACAACTTCGCAATCGTCGATAGGTCTTCTAGAAGTACCTGCACACTGGTGAAACTAATTAGTCCAAAAATGACCCGAAGCGGATCGCTTCTGGTCGACCAGTGTCCTTGTTCTGTTTAGAAACCACTTTAGGTTTCCATTGTTGTTGTTTTGGTAATTCAGTTTTTGATGAAACAATCACAGGTGACTGTGATGATGAACCTACACTTTGAACCTTTGAAAACATTGGAACAAAACGTTTTTTTTTATGGTAAAATGAAGACTCAACTTCATCAAAAACTCTGCCTTGTTCATCAAAGAACTTTGTGGTGGCAGGTTTACCAAAAACAGATTTCTTGTGAAATCTTTGGGGTGAACCAGCAGGTGAGGGACAATCTTTTGCCATATGCCCTGGGCGAAGGCAAATATAACAAATTCTTGTTGTTTTATCCCATCGGTGATGTACCTGCGAAGAACACACATGAATATCTCTAACATGATCAGAATGAGAATCATATACCTGATGCCTGTGATCATGTACCTATTTAGATGTAGGGCTTAGAGATTGAGAACTTTCAGAAGAAATGGTTGCGTTCACAAAGACCTCAGCAATCTTCCGAGCATCAACACAATGAAGAGGAAATTCTTTGTCAGAAAATAATTGATCTGAACCCTTGAGTTTGTAAAACCGCTCGGGTTGAATTTTATCAGCTTGAAAACCTTCCTTTTTCACTTGCTTCATCTTTAACTTCTTCAAATCTTGAGATGATGATGCTGGGATCTTCTCAGTTTTGTTTTGCATCCTGTGAAAACCCAATCCTTCATGTTTTCCAGAAATATTCTCCTCAAGTAAAAAATGTCCATTCTTTGCTAATCGAGAAAATTCAGCTTTTACTTCGGTGACATTCTTTTGATCATAAAAGATCTTTTCATCAAACTCAGGTTGAGACTGAAGCTTGTCACTAGAAGTAACTGACTTCTCATTATCAGCAGACGATGAACCAGATACAAACTTTGGTGCAGGAGAAACCACAGATTTCTTTTCCTTCTTCTTCTTATTCTTCCTGTTCTTCTTCTTCGGCACAACTTTCTCATCCTCAGCAGTAGATGACGAAACCTTTGAATAATCAAATTCTTCAATTTGTTCCTTCACTTCTTTGACAGCTTCTTTATATGAGCAGGGGGTGAAGCAGTCTTATCAAACATCTTCTCAAAATTTTCATCATTAGCTAAAAAGCTTGTGAAGACTTGAGAATTTGAAACATTATTAAGCAATCGATTAGCATCAAGAACCTGAACCTTCAGATCAGAAATTTTCTGTTGAGCCTCAGCAAATTCTTTTTCTTTAGCAATCAATCGCTTTGCAACCTTGTGAGTTTCAAATTTTTGCAAACGCAGATTATCAAGTCCCTCATGTAATTCCTTCTTCAATTTAACCTCGTTACGCTTTTGAATCTCCAAATTCGCGGCTTGAACTTTATTGACACGAACTAACTCTCGCTTCTCCTCCAACAACTTTCCCATGTCAACTTGATATGCTTCAATCTTAGCAGTTGACTCTTTAACATTCTTTGTAAGCAAATCAAGTTTGACCTTTGATTTATCAAACAAATTCTGAAAATCAGCAGCTGTATCTTCAGCTTCATCCTTCCATTTCTTGACATCTTTTACCAACTCATCCCGTTCTTCACAAATCTTAGCCTTTGAAATTTCAACATTCTTCTTATCTTGCTTCAAAACTTCCAAAACCTCATTCAATGTTTGGATTTCCATGGTCAACTCCTTGTCATGATCTTTAGAAATCTTCAACTCTGAATTAATCACATCAAATGCCTCAGAGAGTTGTTGAACTTTATTCATCAATAAAGCATTTTCTTTCATCAGACTCTCCAAGTTTTCAGCAGATACATTTCAGGATTCTGCAAAGTAGCAGTTGATTTCTTTGAGTTTAACATTTCCATTTCACGAGCATGAAGTTTCCAGTAAGCTCGTGAAATGTCATGCTAGAATAATCCTTGTCATGAGTGAGCAATAAAACATAATTCTCCCACTTTTCAGGTAATGCTTCCATGATCTTTTCCTTTAAATCCGCATCAGATTTTTCAATTCCAACAACCTTCAATTCACTAATCAAATGTGAAAATCTTGAAACTAGAGCAGTAATTTTTTCATTGTCATAATTCTGAAAATTATCAAATTCTTTGTTCAAGTTTCTCTCGACTCTTCTTATAATCAGCATTTCCTTCACATCGTGCGGATAAAGCATCCCACAATTGCTTAGATTTCTTGCAAGTGCTAAATTGATGAAGCAATTCAGTAGGTAAAGCCATAGTAAGATAACCATAAACTTTCTTTTCAAGCTCATAACTTTTTCTTTCATCACCATCGAAATCTTGAATTTCTTTAAGATCTCCATCTTCCATTGGTCGTTCATACAACTTTCGAATTGGAATCCGTAAATCAATGTCATTTGTGCTAATATAAGCAGAAAATCGTTTCTTCCAATTTTGATAATCTTCCAGCTTCAATAATTTGGGAACTTTCTGACTTGTTCCAATTTCATTATCAAAATTCAGCATGGTTTGCATGGCACTTTGCATTGCAGCAAACGCGTGAAAATCCGACATCGTTCAAAAAATTAAGATTCTGCCGGCCGAACTCTCTCCGAACTTATAACTAAGCTCTGAACTCTGTCCGAACATAAATCCAAACTCCGAACGTTGTCCGAACTTGCTCCGAGTCAAAATCAAGAGACCGAACTCCTAAAAGACTCCGATCTAGCTCCGAACCTCAAATCACTCCGAACCTTGACCGAGACAGCTCCGAACCTTGACCGAATATCGACCGAACTTCAATTTCGGAGCAGTTACTCCGAACCTGATCAGACAACTCCGAACTTCGAAGTCATTTTTCCAAAACGCGTGAAAATGGACGGATTTTGACAAAACTCGATACTGTGACTCAGAAAAACTGATAGAAAATGACTTAGAAACAATTTTGACACCAAACACTCGATAGAATTGATGAACAACACGAAAACAAACTCGAGAAACTTCAAAAACGTAATTAACCGATTGTTTTATTGAACAAAATGAACAATTACAATCAGTGAAACACTCAGAAACACAACACAGAGAAACACCTTGAAAACACACACTTCAGAAATCTCACACGCTCAGAAGTCTAACAACAACAAAGACCAAACATCTATTTATACCCGCTGGTCCGAGCTTCGGCCGAACCTCAGGTTCGGCCAGTCCGAACTTCAGGTTCGGACCTAGTTCAGCCAAACCTAGTTTGACATGATCTTGATCTTGTTTGATACTTCACACGACGCACATATCAGGTATCAACATTTGTATGGTATGAGCCCAGTAATCAGGGCAGATGTGAGAGCTTCTTGACCTCGCACTTTGAAATCTTCAATGAATTTGATTGGCACTTTATGTGATGAGTGGAACCGCCAATCTAGAAGATGGAACGAATCCTCAGGGCGCCATAAGAGGTTTAAGGGAAAGAGAAGGGACCGTGACCGAGATCACAGGGGCGATAGAAAGAAAGGCAGAGATGAGAAGGGCAGAGACAACTAGGGAGAAAGGCCTACATGTTACAAGTGCAACACTGTTGGTCACTTTGCAAACTAGTGCATGAAACCTGCCACCTGTTATAACTATGGAAAGAGAGGGCACAAAATCCCTGACTTCCCAAAACCCAACGATGCTGCCAAAGACAGAAACAGGGGCAGAGATGGCGGAGGCCCAAAAGGTAAACCTCGCCCGTTTATCATGACTGCTTAAGAGGCTCGTAATAGTGATGATGTTATATTTGGAATGTTCTCTATAAATAATGTGTTTATTAGTATATTGTTTGACATTGGAACCGATAGGAGTTTTGTGGTCACTTCGTGTTTACCTAAATTGAAATGTGCTTTACATGCGTTATATAGACCCTATGTTGTAGAAACTGCTAGTGGGCAGGAGATTAGCATTCATGAAATCGTTAGAGGTTGCCAATTAAGAATAGATGATGCCTTATTTGATCTTGAATTGTTACCCATGGCCTAGAGTGAATTTGGTATTGTACTTGGTATGGATTGGTTGATCCGCTATCGGGCCAAGATCCACTGTGATAAGAAAATCGTGGAAGTAGAGTCGTCTGATGACAAGGTGCACACTATCGTTGGAGATTGACAAGCACGACCTTTGAAATTAATCTCAATGCTTAAAGCGGAAAAGTGCATGAGGAAGGGATGCCAAGCTTACTTGGCAAATCTCGTAGAATTTCCTCGAGAAGGTAAATTTGAAGATGTTCTGATAGTCTTGGAGTTTGCGGACATATTTCCTGATGAACTTTTAGGGTTGCCACCAGAAAGGCAGGTGGAATTCCTAATTGAGCTTACACCAGGGAAGACACCGATAGCTAAAGCGCCTTATCGCCTTGCACCATCGGAGATGCAAGAACTTAAGAGTCAACTGCAAGATCTTCTAGATAAACGATTTATCCGGCCTAGTTCGTCCCCGTGGGGAGCACCCGTGTTGTTTCTAAAGAAGAAGGATGGTTCTTTACGCATGTACATTGACTACCATGAGCTCAACAAGGTGACGATCAAGAATAGGTACCCACTTCCTCGCATAGATGATTTGTTTGACCAGCTCCAAGGCACAATTTACTTCTCAAAGATTGACTTGAGGTCTGGATACCACTCGGTAAGAATTACAGAGGAAGATGTTCCAAGGACTGCGTTTAGAACGAGGTATGGGCACTGTGAGTTCACTATAATGCCGTTTGGCTTAACAAACGTGCATGTAGTCTTTATGGATTTAATAAATCAAGTGTGCAAACCTTACCTTGATAAGTTTGTAATAGTTTTCATAGATGATATTTTAATTTATTCACGAACGAGGAAAGAGCATGAAGAACACCATAGGAAGATTTTAGAGCTTTTAAGATTTGAGAAACTTTATGCTAAGTTTTCTAAGTGTGAATTCTGTCTTCGTGAGGTACAGTTTCTAGGACATATTGTGAGTAATGCTGTAATTCAAGTGGACCCAGCTAAGGTTGAAGTGGTAATGAACTGGGAGCAGCCTAAGTCTCCGACGGAATTTAGAAGATTTTTGGGTTTAGCATGTTACTATAGGCGATTCATATAGGATTTATCTAAAAGAGCAACACCGTTAACCGCATTAACTCGGAAGAATGCAAAGTGGGATTGGAAGCAGAAACACACTGATGCGTTTGAGCTTCTGCAGCAAAAGTTGAGCACCGCTCCTATTATCTCCTTACTAAAAGGAACGGAAGATTTTGTTGTTTACTGTGATGCATCGATCAACGGGTTAGGATGCGTGCTGATGCAGCAAAACAAGTTGATCGCCTATGCGTCAAGGCAACTAAAAACGCACGAGAAGAATTAAACTACACATGATCTAGAGCTTGGTGCAGTTTTGTTTGCTCTAAAGATCTGGAGGCACTACCTCTAAGGAACAAATTTGTGGTATTCTCGGACCATAAAAGTTTGCAGCACTTGTTCAATCAGAAGGAACTAAACATGCGTCAAAGGCGTTGGATGGAGGTGTTAATTGATTATGATTGTGAGATAAAGTACCATCCCGGAAAAGCCAACGTGGTGGCTGACGCATTGAGTAGAAAGGAAAGAACCAAGCCTTTGAGGGTTCGTGCGATGAGAATAGATGTGCGTGCTGATCTGATTAGTGGAATTTTGAAAGCTCAAAAGGAAAAAAATTGCCGATCCAGAAGTGAATAGAAAAGAAGAAATGATGACAATCGTGGGTCGCCTTACTAAGGGACCCGATGGTATCCTTAGACTGGGAAATAGAATCTGGGTGCCGGAGGAAGGTGGTCTCCGTGAAATTATCCTTCGTGAAGCGCATAAGTCCACGTATATGATGCACCTGGTAATGATAATATATACCAGAATTTGAGACCCTACGCAATTGCTGAGTTTGTTGGGAAATGCCATACGTGTTTTTCCAGGTAAAGGTCGAGCACCAGAAGCCCGCTGGTTTACTTCAACCTTTATACATACCCAAGTGGAACAATTGGCCAAGATTTATGTAAATGAAATAGTGTCAAGGCATGGAGTTCCATTATCAATTATGTCTGATAGAGATGGTTGATTTACTTCCCATTTCTAGCAAAGTCTTCAGAAAGCGTTAGGAACTACAGTGAAATTGAGTACGGCATATCATCCACAGACGGATGGGAAGAGTGAAAGAACCATCCAAACCTTAGAGGACATGCTGAGATCATGTGTGATGGAATTCGGTGGCAATTGGGATACCCACCTACCATTGGTAGAGTTTTCATATAATAATAGTTATCACTCTAGTATAAAAATGGCACCGTTTGAAACTCTATATGGAAGGAAATGTAGAGTCCCGTTGTGTTGGTCTGAAGTTGGAGAAGGGCAACTTACAGGACTAGAGTTGGTTATGGCTACGAATGATAAGGTTCGAGAAATCCGAGAAAAGCTCAAAGCCGCACAGGATCAGCAAAAGTGTTATGTTGATCGTCGTCGTAGGCCATTAGAATTTAAGGAAGGAGGAATGGTAATGCTTAGGATATCCCCTTGGAAAGGGATTATTCGGTTTGGAAAGAGAGGAAAGCTAAGTCCTCGTTACATTGGACCTTTCAAGATTATATCCAAAGTCGGCAAGGAGGCCTATCAAATGGACTTACCCGAAGAACTCAGTGGAATTCATGATGTGTTTCCTGTATCGAACTTGCGTAAATGTATGGTTGATGAAGCACTAGCAACTCCATTGAAGGAAATTCGCGTGGATGAGAAATTAAACTTTACAGAAAGGCCGGTCGAGATTGTTGAGAAAATTGTGACGAAATTGCACAGAAAGAAGATTCCAATGGTTAAGGTTAAGTGGGATGCTCAGAGTGGACCTGAGCATACTTGGGAATTGGAGGCGGACATGCGTAGGAAATACCCGCACCTTTTTTGAGCCTAAGTGAATTCCGGGACGGAATTATTTTAAGGGGGAAGGATGTAACACCTCTGGTAAAACCCTCGAGCTCGGAAAATAAAATATCAAGAAAAATGAAGACACTTTTTTTTCACGAAGGCATGAGGACCACATGCCCTCTCTGGTTCAACCTCTCGCGGTCCTCATGACCCATCGGGGCGCTGGTTCAGGATCCGCATGTTTTTACCCCATGAGGACCGCATGGGGGTATGTTTGTGTACATCTCACGGTCCTCATCGACGCCCAGCACTATAAAAACGAGTTTTTGCCATTTTCTACTCATTTGCATGACTCTAACTCGGAAAACTCTCTCATTTCATCCACCATTCGCCTGAGAAGACTAATTCCGGCCAGATGGAGCTTGTGTAATCACCTTGTTCTTTTATTTCACCATTTTAATCTTGGTTTCCCCTGGGTTATCTACTGATCAGTGGCAATCTCAAATTATTGGTTCTTGCATGTCCGATGTATGGTGATCTAAGGCTCGTGGGAGCAAATTCGTGGTGAAACAAGGTGAGTTTGGGTTCGGTTTTGCTTTAGGTCGAGTTTTTGAGCGATCCATTGCCTAATATGGGTTTTGATGACACATGCAAGTTCATATTTGCACTCTGGGACTTGAGGAAAGGCTGAAAATCAAGAGACCCCGTTTGAATTGCTTCAGTATAAGTTTTCTTACTCAAAGTACAAGCCCTTAATGCATGCATGTGATTATTTGGTTCTAGAATTTGATTCTGGAAATTTGGCCTAGGAAACCCTACATCTCAGTGATTAAAATATCACAAGTTAAGAGATTGGTGAATGGGTGGAGGCAACATTTGTATATTTGTGTTTAGAAGACCCGGAAACCGAGTTACGGGACTTTTGTCAAATGAATACGGGCACCTAGATATTCCAGTAGAATTTCAAGTGTTAAGATTGTTGGATTTAGGTGTCCAGACCCGACTAAATCAAGTACCCGACCCGGTCAAGACCCGTAAGAGTTACACCGGAGGCAACGGGTTTTAAAGTCCGCTTACTTTTATAACCGGCAAATTCGCAGAAGAATATTATTTGTTTATTAAATGGTTTAATAGATAAATAATTAATTAGTTAATTATCATCAATCATTAAGATTAATTAAGCGACAAAAGACGTTAAATATCATTTACGTCTTAAACGACGATTGACGAATTAGTATTTGACTAATATTCGTTAAGTCTCGGCAAGCAACAATAATTTAAGGGATTAAATGTTAATCTCACAAATTAAGTGGTTCGATTAAGGATTAAATAAAATCGAGGGACTAATCGGAAACTTAATCAGTTATAAATATAACTGATTAAGAGAGGCGAAACCCCAATCCTCCTAGAGAGAATTTTCGCCCCCCCCCCCCTTCTCATCCCTCTCTCGAATCCGACGCCGACAGCATCCATGCCGCCGCCGCCATCCCTTGTTCTCCGACAGTCCGTTCGTGAGAACTCTAATCCTACACCACCGCCGTGCCGCCTCCCGGAGTCCGCCACCGTCGTGCCACCTCCCGGAGTCTGCCACCGCCGCTGCCTCGTCGTTCCCGCCGCCGCTCTCCAAGGCGCCGCCGCGCGCCATTCTCCCTCGCCGCCGCCGTAGCCGCACCGCCGCCGCAACCCCTCACCGAGCCGCCGTAGCGAGTCACGGCCACAGCCGCCGCTGCCCGTCGCACCTCGCCGCCGCCCCGCCGGCCGCCGCCATCCTCGCCGTCGTCGGTCCTACCGCCGACATACCCCGTCGCGAACCACCACCGTGTGGTGTGTTCGCTCGTCGTCCGCAAACCCTAGTTCGCGCCCGATCCGACGTACGAGATTTTCTCGGTGCCTGATTCACCGCGTGGTAAATCCGTATCCGCGAGGAAAGTCAGATTCGTCAGACGAATCACGCCCCGCGAAACCCTAGCGTCACCCGTTGACTTCCGGTGTCTCAACCGTTTGTTTGAATCACCGCTCAGGTATATCTAAACTTGTTATTAGTTTAGATTTAATCGTTTATATATTTATGATTGTGTCGCATTTTGTTTAACGCGTTTTTGGTGTTTGCGCGTTTGGTGATTGTCGAATCCTGTTGCTTTGGTTTACGTTAATTAACTGGTTTTCGCGTTAGTAAATTAAAACGTTTTCGCTGCGTATTAAATTAAATGTTAATTTAATTATTTAAATTTAATTTACTCGGTAATTGATTAAATAATTATTTACCATAAATAATTATTTTCAAATAAAAAAAAATTGCTATTACCGAGACCCGAATGCCACTGTCGTAACCCAACAGTGGTATCAGAGCCTTGATCACCACACGCAAACCCAAACCGGTCGTTTTAAACCGGTGTGCTTTCGCGAACTGGGGTTCTGAACCCGAAAGTCGCGAAATTGAATGAATCGCCTTTTAAATATGTTTAGTCGATTTGGATCCACTAAACATAATCCGATTCAATATAATTGATTGAATTATCTTTCGTGCATATTCGGCCCAACCCCATTTAATTTTGTCATGGATTCGTTTTGGTTTGGCCCATTAGGCCCATGTTGTTTTGTTTTGGATTGGCCCAATTTTACTGGGTTCAAAGTTGTAATTATTTAAAATAGAATAGTTTTATTTTAATTTGTTATCGCTCACCTTCGCCTGGACGAACAAGACGAGCTTGATACAAGGACCCATTTTGAGATTATCCCTTTATGGGATTTTCGAAAATGGCTAGAAGTCAAAACGAAACCGACGTCTCCCGATGACGCGCAGGAGCTTGTTGAAGCCAGTGGGAGCAACTAAGTCGATCAGGGAGTTTTCTATTCTCGTGGTTGATTTACTTTTATGTCCCTTGCCCTTATTCGATATTGTCATAGGCTCTGACAATATCGAAGCCCCTGCATGGCCGGATATGTACATGTGTGTTTGCTTGTTTTGGTTGCTTGTCTTAATTTGATTAACGCGCCAACTAAAATCCAAACTTAGTTTTATCGATATAAAACTAATTTTTCAATCGATTAAATAAAAGTCCTAATTTTATTACGACTTCATAAAATTTATTAACCAATTTAATTCGACATTAAATTCGAATTTTTCGATAAAGTAATCGAACATTAATAAAATTGGTTATCGTCTTGCGACACATAGATCATTAATACTTAGGTTATTTAAATGATCGTCCCGAGTGAGATAGGATTCATAAAATCTGTCGTCACATTAAATATTAAAATATGACCTAATAATCCTATCTGGTAAGCCTAAAACCGGTAGTCTATGCCATCCTATATCAAGTCTAACTTGGAACATATTGACCGATACATCCGTGTTGGAGTATTTCAACACCGCACGTGGTGTTTAGGGTATCTTCCAAGGTGAGCGTATTGGAGTATTTCAACACCGTACGCACACGCTGACCACTTAGGACAACTACTATTTTCTTTACACGCACCTTTGGTATTGGAGTATTTCAACATCGTACCCCTGGTCGGCTTGTAGACAGAATGGGCATAGATGGGGCTAAACGTATTTCGTTGATCCGTTCGCGAAAGCCTCATAACGGGAGTTGTGACAGTTGACTCACAAGTGACAATCGTTGTCCGTTTAGCTACTTAGAAATTTTGAAAGCACTTTACGCTGTCTGGAGAAATTGTCTAACTAACTGAATTCCCAATTCCTATTCAAGATTAGCTTGCCATCCTTGAATACGAATCAAACATCGAAACACTAAAACATTTGCCTATTTGTTTCAGATGGCTAACCGCGCAAACCAAGAGATTTTCCATCTCAAGTCTCTCCTTGAGAAGGAGAAACTTAATGGCGCCAACTTCCTTGATTGGGAAAGGAATCTGAAAATTGTCCTGAAAATGGCTAACATGGAAAACGTGTTAGAGGCTGAGGTTCCTGAGGAACCTGAAGCTGACACGGCCGCGGCGCGAAACGCCCATAACACACTGCGAACAAATGCCAAGAATGTCGCGTGTCTTATGCTAGCCACCATGGATTCTGAGATCCAGAAGAACATGGTTGACAGGACGGCTTTTCAGATGATCGGTGATCTAAGGGGCATGTTTGAAACTCAGGCCCGACAGGAACGCTATGACACCGTTGTGACACTTATTAGTTGTCGCATGGCCGAAGGCGCTCCTGTCAGCCCTCATGTCCTAAAGATGAAGAGTTACATCGACCGTTTAGCAAAACTGAATTACGTCATTCCCGCCGAAATGGCGACTGACCTGATTCTTCACTCACTGTCCAGTGCCTTCACCCCTTTCCGGGTAAACTTTAACATGCATAGCATGGTAAAGACAGTGACTGAACTTCACGGTATGCTTAAGACCGCTGAAGTTAATTTTGTTGACGGTAAGGCACCCGATGTACTCGCGATCCGATCAGGAGGCGTCAAGAAGCCCGAGGTGAAGAAGGGTAGGCGTGGGAACAAGAAGAAAGGCAAGGCAGCTATTACCAGAGGGTCTGGAAGCTCCCAAAAGGGCAAGCCTAAGGCAACCAAGGCACCGCCGCCTGAACAGTGCGAGTGTTTTGAATGCCACAAGATGGGGCACTGGAAAAGGAACTGCCCAGAGTATCTTGCCAAGGTGAAAAGCGGAAAAGCCCAGCTGGGTAATTCCTCAGGTATACACATAAGTTCATGTTGTATGATGCTTCACTTATTCCTACAAAATATATGTTTGACATACTTTACATTTTGTAGGTGCATGAAGCTGAAAGGAAGCAAACCAAGACGACACTGAGCTACTCTGCGATTTTCGCACCTAAATAAAGTTTGTGTCATGGGTTTTCGGTTCAAAATAATTCTTGGTGATTTTAAAACAACTTGTTTTGTTTGGTTTCCCTGGCTGTTTTCCAGGATGAACAAAT
>JBCNJP010000019.1:19425395-19470395 GCA_039602395.1 Deinandra increscens subsp. villosa | reverse complement strand
CAACAACAATCTCTTTCTAGAATCCATGACTCACTCTCTCTCTCTAGAATGGAATCTCACACCACTCTACAAGATTTCATCATCTCCACACTCAGAGACTCTTCTTGTAATGGGGCACCTTCACTATATATATAGTGAGGGTGACTAACAAGTGAAAAACATACTAACTGAACAAAATACAGATAAAACAAATAAACATAAATATTAATTATATCAAAGTTGTTTAATTAATCAGAAGCTTGACTCGCTCGAACCGATCTTCCGTTGACTTTTATGTTGACCGTTAACCCGAACGGTTGACTTTTTCCAGAAAACGGTCTTCGGTCCAATCTTGCAAGCCTTGATCATCACAACCCGTGTCTTTGAATCAATTCACATGGATTCTTCAGTCGAATTCTTTGGTAAACAGATTTGATGGCGTCAGTCACATAGATTTTAGTTCCAACAGTGCAGCTACAAGACATACATGGCGAGTAAGCCAGGAATCTTTAGGGGTGACAAGAGTGCCACTGAGGCATTGAATTGGTTGGATGAGGTGGAAGGTGCACTGGATATCAGTGAGTGTGCATAGAAGGATAAAATCAAGTTTGCTTCTCAATCATTTAAAGGACCAGCCCTGAACTGGTGGAAAGCAGAACTAAACAAAAGAGGCAAGACCAGAACTTACTTGATGGGTTGGAATAAGTTTCGCTGATTGGTGTTGGAACAGTTTTTGCCAAAAAAAACGAATCTAATAAGCTGGAGAATGAGTTTATTCACTTAGAGATGAAGGGGTCAGATTACATGTCATATATTAATAGGTTCAATGAGCTGCTGAACCTTGTTCCCCACATGGAAAAGGAGGATGAGACTCAAATTCGTCGATTTATGTGTGGTCTGAGCCTAGTAATCATGGCAGATGTGAGAGCTTCTCGACCTCACATTTTGAAATCTTCAATGAATTTGACTGGCACTTTATGTGATGAGTGAAACCGCCAATGTGGAAGAAGGAACGAATCCTCAGGGCGCCATAAGAGGTTTGACGGAAAGAGAAGGGGCCGTGACCAAGATCACAGGGGCGATAGAAAGAAAGGCAGAGAAGAGAAGGGCAGAGACTACTAGGGAGAAAGGCCTACATGTTACAAGTGCAACACTGTTGGTCACTTTGCAAATCAGTGCATGAAACTTGCCACCTGTTACAACTGTGGAGAGAGAGGGCACAAAATCGCTAACTGCCCAAAACCTAACGATACTGCCAAAGACAGAAACAGGGGCAGAGATGGCGGAGGCCCAAAAGGTAAACCTGGCCTGTTTAGCATGACTGCTGAAGAGGCTCGTAATAGTGATGATGTTATATTTGGTATGTTCTCTATAAATAATGTGTTTATTAGTATATTGTTTGACACTGGAGCCGATAGGAGTTTTGTGGTCACTTCGTGTTTACCCAAATTGAAATGTGCTTTACATGCGTTAAATAGACCCTATGTTGTAGAAACTGCTAGTGGGCAAGAGATTAGCTTTCATGAAATCGTTAAAGGTTGCCAACTAAGAATAGATGATGCCTTATTTCATCTTGAATTGTTACCCATGGCCTTGAGTGAATTTGATATTGTACTTGGTATGGATTGGTTGACCCGCTATCGGGGTAAGATCCACTGTGATAAGAAAATCGTGGAAGTAGAGTTGTCTGATTACAAGGTGCACACTATCGTTGGAGATCGACAAGTATGACTTTTGAAGTTAATCTCAATGTTTAAAGCAGAAAAGTGCATGAGGAAGGGATGCCAAGCTTACTTGGAAAATCTCGTAGAAGTTCCTCGAGAAGGTAAGGTTGAAGATGTTCTGATAGTCTTGGAGTTTTGCGGACGTATTTCCTAACGAACCTTCGGGGTTGCCACTAGAAAGGCAGGTGGAATTCCAAATTGAGCTTACACCAGGGACGACACCGATAGCTAGCGCCTTATCGTCTTGCACCATCGGAGATGCAAGAACTTAAGAGTCAACTGCAAGATCTTCTAGATAAAGGATATATCTGGCATAGTTCATCCCTAAGGGGAGAACCCGTGTTGTTTGTAAAGAAGAAGGATGGGTCTTTGCGCATGTGCAATGACTACCATGAGCTTAATAAGGTGACTATCAAGAATAGATACCCACTTCCTCGCATAGATGATTTGTTTGACCAGCTCCAAGGCACAAGTTACTTCTCGAAGATTGACTTGAGGTCTGGATACCACCAGGTAAGAATTATATAGGAAGATGTTCCAAGGACTGCGTTTAGAACGAGGTATGGGCACTACGAGTCACTGTAATGCCGTTTGGCTTGACAAACGCACCTGCAGTCTTTATGGATTTAATGAATCGAGTGTGCAAACCTTACCTTGATAAGTTTCTAATAGTTTTCATAGATGATATTTTAATTTATTCACGCACGAGGAAAGAGCATGAAGAACACCTTAGGAAGATTTTAGAGCTTTTAAAATTTGAGAAACTTTATGCTAAGTTTTCTAAGTGTGAATTCTGGCTTTGTGAGGTACAATTTCTAGGACATATTGTGAGTAGTGCTGGAATTCAAATCGACCCAGCTAAGGTTGAAGTGGTAATGAACTTGGAGCAGCCTAAGTCTCCGACGGAAATTAGAAGATTTTTGGGTTTAGCAGGTTACTATAGGCGATTCATAGAAGATTTATCTAAAATAGCAACACCGTTAACCGCATTAACTCAGAGGAATGAAAAGTGGGATTGGAAGCAGAAACACACTGATGCATTTGAGCTTCTGAAGCAAAAGTTGAGCACCGCTCCTATTCTCTCCTTACTAGAAGGAACGGAAGATTTTGTTGTTTACTGTTATGCATCGATCAACAAGTTATGATGCGTGCTGATGCAGCGAAACAAGTTGATCGCCTATGCGTCAAGGCAACTAAAGACACACGAGAAGAATTACACTACACATGATCTGGAGCTTGGTGCAGTAGTGTTTGCTCTAAAGATCTGGAGGCACTACCTCTATGGAACAAAATTTGTGGTATTCTCGAACCATAAAAGTTTGCAGCATTTGTTCAATCAGAAGGAACTAAACATGCGTCAAAGGCAATGGATGGAGGTGTTAATTGATTATGATTGTGAGATAAAGTACCATCTCGGAAAAGCAAACGTGGTGGCTGACGCATTGAGTAGAAAGGAAAGAACCAAGACTATGAGGGTTCGTGCGATGATAATAGATGTGCGTGCTGATCTGATTAATGAAATTTTGAAAGCTCAAAAGGAGCAAGTAGCCGATCCGGAAGTGAATAGAAAAGAAGCAATGATGACAATCGTGGGTCGCCTTAGTAAGAGACCCAATGGTATCCTTAGACTAGGAAATACAATCTGGGTGCCGAAGGAAGGTGGTCTCCATGAAATGATCCTTCGTGAAGCGCATAAGTCCAAGTGTATGATGCACCCTGGTAATGATAAGATGTACCAGAATTTGAGACCCTACTACTGGTGGCCTGGGATGAAAAGAGCAATTGATGAGTGTGTTAGGAAATGCCATACATGTTTGCAGGTAAAGGCCGAGCACCAGAAGCCCGCTGGTTTACTTCAACCTTTAGACATACCCGAGTGGAAATGGGACATAGTGACTATGGATTTCGTAACTAAGCTTCCCAAAACTAGGAGTGGTAATGATGTTATTTGGGTAATCGTGGATCGATTAACCAAGTCAGCTCACATTTTTCCGATTAAGGAAACTTACCCACGAGAACAAATGGCCAAGATTTATGTAAATGAAATAGTGTCAAGGCATGGAGTTCCATTATCAATTATGTCTGATAGAGAGGGCCGATTTACTTCTCATTTCTAGCAAAGTCTTCAGGAAGCGTTAGGAACTACAGTGAAATTGAGTACGGCATATCATCCGCAGACGGATGGGAAGAGTGAAAGAACCATCCAAACCTTAGAGGACATGCTGAGATCATGTGTGATGGAATTCGGTGGCAATTGGGATACCCACCTACCATTGGTAGAGTTTTCATATAATAATAGTTATCACTCTAGTATGAAAATTGGGGGTGTGACATAATTAACACCGATCTTACAATTCAAAATTACCTGAAAAAGAAATAAAACCCAAAAACCAACAGCGCAACGGCCAACGCCACCACTAGCGACCGATCGAATACTCCGATGAGTTTGGGTTTTTTCCCTCAAGAAATCGAACAGGAATCCGCTAAACATAGTCATATTTATACCTATTTATGAATTTCCCTTCAACAGAGATGGGTTTTAGGTTCTTCGGAGTTGCAGAAGGAATCATCGCCAGCCCTCGCTGTCATCATCGTCGCCACACATCCACAAACTCAGCCGGAAAGCATACCGACGCTTCTTCATCGGAAGTGAGAAAAGGTTTATGTGTTTGTGATTTTTAGAGATGGGGCAGATATGGAACCTCATGTATGGGGCATGCCAAAGAAGAGAGGGAGAGAGATCGGAAATGAAATCTCACCAAGGTACAGGGTAGGGATGGTAGGGAAAAGAGATAGGAGAGGCACTTTAAAAGCACGTGAAGGAGTTGTAAGGATCGAGAATGAAACTCATGAGTGGCAATAAATGATTGGAAGAGATTGTTGGGCTACATATTAGAGGCATGAACATTAGATGTGGGCTTGATTATTATTGGGCTTATGGGCTTAGAATAGTTTACGATTTGGGCCACGTGGGCCGGTTTTGTGTTTATGATTGGATTAGGGTTTGTAAGTGAGTAGTATATAAGCTCACTAGTTTATGATTGACCCTAGCTTTTGGATTACGATTTCTTTCACCTCTCTTGTTTACGATCAGTGTTCATTAGCTCAAGAAAGTTGTGTTTTACATTCAAGATTTGATCTTCTTTGTTTAATCAAGTCTATTTCATCTAATTTCTTCTCGAATCAATCATTTATGAGGTTTCCGCACACATTTGTGATATCAATACCGTGGTTTGGTTGATTTTCTGGACCTACAATTGGTATCAGAGCCAAGAATCACTGATTCGAGGCTCTCACGGTATTGGATTCGAGGTTTTCTGGAAAAAGATTCGAGTTTTTTGAAGATTTGAAGTGTTCTTCGTGTTTACGATCGCTGCTGCTGCTGTTTTTAGGTTTGTTTGGGTGTTTACGACTGCTGATTCTTGAAGATATTAATCGGAAACTTGATTACGAGTTCAAGCTTCAATTTTTACGTGTTTACGACCCAAAAGTTGGTGTTTACGACTTTTTCTGATCGGAATCAGGTGTTTACGATTTCTCTTTGCCGGAAACATCAATCGTAATCGGTATTTACGATTCTCTCAACCGGAATCATTGTTTACGATTTGACTTCATCGTAATCGGTGTTTACGATCAGGGCGTTTACGACTTGCTCCGTGTCTCAATCGTAATCTGTGTTCTCGATCGTAATCGAGTGCCTCAATCTGAATCAAGTGTTATCGATCGTAATCAAGGGTCTACGATCGGAATCTCATTTTTTTGGACTTTTGGACAATAGTTTTTAAGTTTCCCTAAGCTTACGTTATGGATTTCGAACCGAGCATGTATCAGAAGTTGGATTTTGAGATTGGATCCATCACTCATCCACCAAGACTAACATCGGCGGATAACTTTCTGGAGTGGAAATATAGGTTTGAAAACCACTTGAAGAGTGTTGATTTAAGACTATGGAGAGCGGTAATTCATTGGCCACACACGCCTACACATTCAGAAGGAACTAATGCGGGTAAAGCTAAAACGGAAGACGAATATGATGATGATGATTGGGAAAGATGCAACAAAGCTGAGAGGGCATTTGCTATCATGACTATGCCACTCACGTTTCACTTGGGTCTTCTTTTTATCCAACAAGTATGAAACTCCGATCTTAGTGAAACAGTTTGTCACGCTTATAGAGAATCAGCTGAACGAGAAGGCCAAAGCTATCAGAACGGACAACGGAACAGAATTTAAGAATGCTGAGTTAAATATGTTCTGTGGAGAGAATGGGATAGAGAGACAGTTCAGTGCACCCTACACTCCGCAACAGAATGGAGTCACTGAGATAAGAAACAGGACACTCATTGAAGCAGCAAGGACAATGATGTGTGAAGCTAAATTGCCAATCTTCTTCTGGGCTGAAGCAGTTAATACGGCTTGTTACGTGCAGAATCGTGTTCTTTTAAACAAGCGTCATGAGAAGACTCCGTATGAGATTGTTTATAAAGAGAAGCCAACGGTGGGATATTTCAAGACATTCGGATGTCCATGCACGGTTCTGATTCAGTCCGATGTGGGGAAATTCGAAGCTAAGGTTGATGAGTGTTATTTTGTGGGTTATTCGGCAAATAGTGCTTATCGTGTCTTCAACAAAACCACCAAAGTTATCATTGAGGCATATAACGTAGACTGGCTTGAAGACAATCCTATAGATGCAAGGAGTGGACCAGATTGGATTTTTGACTATGGGTCGCTGTTTGAAGGGTTCAATGTTTCAAATGTTTTCCATCATTTAGGTGAAGAAGAAGACATTATTGCTCAATCATCTGAATCAAGACCTCTTGTTGAAAAAGTTAGTGAGAAAGCACCAGATTCAGTTCCCACACATATCAATGCAGATGCTCCGGGATCTTCGGGAACTCATGATGATTCAGAAAGTTCTCAAAACCAAGGTATGAATGATAATATTGTTAATTCTAACCTGCCTGTTTCTGTTTCTGTGCCAGATGTTCAAGTATCAAGAATCAACAAAGACCATCCGATTAGCAATATACTTGGACCAGTTTCAGCAGGTGTTACCACTAGAAGCCGCACGGGAGACATTAATTTCTGCATGTATTCGTGCTTCATATCCCAGATTGAGCCTCCTAATGTGATGGTTGCTCTCAGAGATCCAAGTTGGATAGAGGCCATGCACAATGAACTAAATCAGTTTTCTAAGCTGGGAGTGTGGCGCCTAGTGGAAAGGCCAGAGAACAAGAAGGTTATACCCACACGTTGGTTATACAAGAACAAGAAGGATGACACGGGTATAATTGTCAGAAACAAGGCAAGGTTGATTGTTCAGGGCCACAGACAAATTCATGGAATTGACTATGATGAGGTGTATGCACCCGTGGCAAGATTGGAGGCTATCCGGATATTCCTTGCAGTTGCATCATATCTAAACTTCACAGTACACCAGATGGACGTCAAGACAACATTTTTATATGCAGAAATGAATGAGGAAGTTTATGTGACTCAACCACCGGGGTTTGTAGATGAGGAGTATCCAGATCATGTGTATCTTCTGGATAAAGCTTTGTATGGACTACATCAAGCTCCTCGTACGTGGTATGAGACACTATCAACTCACCTGGTGGAGAATGGATACTCAAGAGGAGTGGTTGATCAGACTCTGTTTAGGAAGAGGGTGAAGGATGACATCATCATGGTGCAGGTTTATGTAGATGACATCATCTACGGGTCAACAAACGAAGAATTATGCACTGAGTTTGAAGAAATAATGAGAAGGAAATTTGAAATGAGTGATCAAGGAGAGATGAGCTTCTTCCTAGCCTTGCAAGTGAAACACGATGAATCTGGGATTCTCATTCACCAAGCAAAATATGTGAATGAGATTCTAGAAAAATTCAAGATGCAAGACTCCAAGCCAATCTCAACTCCTATGGCATCCCGACCTCTACTGACAGTAGATACATATGGGGAGTCAGTGAGTGAATTCATGTATCGCTCGATGATTGGATCACTTATGTATTTGACAGCAAGCAGGCCAGATATTATGCATGCAGTGTGTCTGTGTGCCCGTTATCAGGCTAATCCTAAACTTTCACATTTAATTGCTGTTAAACGTATCTTTAGGTATCTGAAGGGCAGGCCTAGGCTTGGACTTTGGTACCCAAAGAACACTGATTTTCAATTGTTTTCATATACTGACAGTGATTATGGAGGCAGTGATCTTGACCGAAAATCAACAACTGGTGGATGTCAGTATCTGGGAGATAGACTCATTTCTTGGCAGAGCAAAAAGCAGCATACCGTCTCAAAGTCAACTACAGAAGCTGAATATGTGGCAGCATCCGCTGGATGCTCACAGGTAGTATGGATACAAAATCAGCTCACTGATTACGGTATGGAATTTGTTAACACTCCTATCTTTTGTGATAACGCTGCTGCTCTAGAAATTGTGAAAAACCCCGTTCATCATTCAAAAACAAAGCACATAGACATCAAGGTACATTTTATTCGTGATTGTTATGATCGGGAGTTAATTCAGCTCCAAAACGTGAGCACAGACCAGAATGTGTCTGATATTTTCACAAAACCCTTACCTCGTCCCAATTTTGAAATGTGTGTCGAAGGCCTGAGGATGATTGCCTTCGAGGAATGATTTGATCAAAATTTCTTGTAAACATTTTTTAAGAAAATTAAAAAAAAAATGTGTTTATCTTTCAAAAGCCTCATAAAAACAGGGGAAGAAATATCGTTGTTTCAGAAAATCCAAAAAAAAATATATGTTTGAGGTTTTTTATGATGTCTTTTGTTTGCCTTGAGTTGGTAGGAAGTGATATAAATTTCCAAGACAATCGGAGACTGACACGTGTAAGGCAGAAGTGAAAGACGTCTCAAAGATGATGTTCGGTAAGCTAAACCAAAAACTATGATCATCCATGTAAGTGCAGTAAACTTAACTGCTATATATGTTTAGTTTTCCATCCTGGTTTACATAGTTTAAATGACTGAGTCCCAACAAAAACGGGTTGAGAGTGGTATTCACCAAGTATTCACTCTCTCACACGCCATGTTTCTGCTATTTATGACTTCACCACAGAAAAATGAAAAGAAAAGAAAAATAAAAAGAAAAGAAAAATGAAAAGAAAAAGAAAAAATCAAAAATGTTGATAAAAAATTCATAAAATTATTGTGTTTGGTCTTCTCTGCGTGCTTATGCGGCCGACCTGATCACCAACTGATAATTAAGAATAAGTGGTAGTCATAGCAGTGGTGCATGGTTCCTCAAGTTGGGGGTTTGTGAATCCTCAATAAACTCTGAGGTTGGGTAGGTTTTGCTATGAACGATTGGGTGTGGGGACGGTTAAACATGACGGTAATTATGTACCACAATTAAGCATTTAAAATTTTTAACTGGATGTGAGTTTATATGGTTTCAAAAATTGTGGGCAATCGTCTAGAACGTCAAGAAACGGAAGCTGAAAAGGGTTCCTTAGTTAAAGATTTGTCTGGTTTGATCCATGAATTTACATCAGCTTCGAGGCAAGTGATTTTTTAATTTCTGTAAGTAGGTTTTAATTGTTTTATGGTTTATTTTATTTTTTAAGTCCTTAAATGTTTTTTTTTTAAAAATTTATGATCAAGATCAGATACTCAGGGTTTGAGTCTGAGGGGAAGCTTCGTAAATTCTCAGATTTTCTCAAAGTTAACATTTTTTAAGAGAATTAACATGTTTATGAGGTTTGGGAGGTTTTTTTTTTAAATGTTCCAAATCTTGAGGTGGCAAAATGGATTTTTTTAACAAAACCCCCATTTCCGATCTTTATTCACCATTTACGATCCACCTTCTCTTGGTTTACGATTCCCAGAACCAGAAAACCCTAACCGCCGTTGTGTTCATCGGAAAACCATTTCCGACCACCTCCGGCCATCATCTGTGAAATCTGGGCACACCATCATCTTCGGAATCCTTTTTCGACCGAGAAACCCCTTTCAATCGAGTGTTTTCTTATCTTATTATCGGCCCATTTAAAGATTTTTTCTGAGTTTGGTTTTATCGGTGATCGTCTTCGTTTTGCTACTCATTTCGAGTCGAGTTTGTGTGAAAAGAAGTCGGTTGCGTGCCTACAACTTACAAAAGGTAGTGCAATGTGTTGTGTTTACATTTTTGAGGTGTTTTAACTTGTTTCCGAGAATCTTGCAGGTTCATCCATGGAGGTTTCCTGCATTTACGATCATCTCGATGAAGG
The DNA here is from genome assembly GCA_039602395.1 of Deinandra increscens subsp. villosa. Lineage (NCBI taxonomy): Eukaryota > Viridiplantae > Streptophyta > Magnoliopsida > Asterales > Asteraceae > Deinandra > Deinandra increscens. The sequence goes on along the minus strand of JBCNJP010000019.1, from coordinate 19,460,452 downwards.
AGACGACTGTTCGTGATTACGATCGGTGTTTACGATCGGTGTTCACGATCGGTGTTCACGATCCAGATGTTTACGAGATTAGTTTACGATCCTCGTTTACGACAACGCGTGTTTACGATCGGGCTTAGGTCTTCAATCAATGTTTACGACTGGACCGAGTGTTTACGACTGGACTCTGACTTTGACCCGATCGTGAACCCATAATAGGATCGTAAACCCAATTTTCAAGTCGTAAACTCACTTATATTTGATTAAAAATCATAAACACCTAATATTTCTAGAATCTCAACAAACTTAATCATGTTTAAGTTAAAATTTATGGTGTTTGTGAACGTGTGACTCAAAATCAAATATTTTTTTTTGTAAGTTTAAATTAAGATTTTCTGAACTTAAAAAGATAAATTTGATATTCATTTGAACTTCAAGATGTTGTTGACATACACAATTTCATTTTGAATTTAAGCCTGATACACTTGTCTCGTTGTCTCAGATGGCAGAAAACATGCTTGATGAAGAAATTCATTTTGAAAGGGATCACTGTATACCTGCATATCTTGATGACCCACCAGAGAGGCACATGCAGCTTTTCTACTCTTTGGTGGCTGGGCTGAATGTATGCAAGATTAATCATGCTTTGCGGACAAGTGTGCTTATCGATGAGCAACTTGTAAGAGAATTCTGGGGAACAGCAAGGGCAAATGCTGACAAGACGAGGATCACAGCAACAGTTCAGAATCGTCAAATTGTGATACTCGAAGAAGACATCCGCCAGGGATTGAACATAAATGACAAAGCTGAACATCCAATAGAGTACCCACATGCTCGTGTATTAGAAGGTGCTCAGTTGATGGGATATGAAGGAAATTTCCCTCCTATCTTCAAGAAGTTGTTGCCGCACTACTGGAGGTGCCTGGCTCACTACATGCAGAAATCCTTTCCGGGAAAGAGAACTAGCTTCGATCAACTTAACAAACTGCATGGAACAGCTTTCGTCGCACTGGCCTTAGACTGGAACTTCAACTTCTCAAAAATGATGCTGATAGATTGGGTTGGGAATGCAGTTTTAAGTGCGAGAGATCAGTTTCTTATGACTCCAAGATTCGTACAAATGGTGGTGATGAAGAAGTACCCGATGATCGATGAAAGAATAGAGAAATTGGATATCAAATTCATGGATAGTGGCGTGTTTGGCCTGCAGACACAAGACAGAAAAGGAAAGAACAGCTTTCAGGGAAGGATTGAATGGGCCAAAAGAGGTGCCTTTCCTGAAGTTGCTAGAGAGCAAGTGATTGAGTCAGATCAAGAGCCTGAACCTCAACCAGATGTGCCGACTGTAAATGTGACTGTTGCTGAAGATCACGATGTGACAGCACCAATTGCTGTAAATGTTCTGGATCAAACAGAAGGTATACCTTCTGATGAAGAAAACGTGATGGACGACATCTTCGCTGATCAAGGGAATGTGGATGATGATATCTATGGGGACTTAGAACCAATCAATCTTAAAAGATCAAGGGATGTCCTGAATTCGTCTTCTAGTGGTGACTCTATCCCTCAAGAGTTGGATACTCAGTTCAATATGAATGAGATGCTTGAAGAGCCTGTCCCCTTTCGTGAACCATCTCCCAGGAAGAGGACAGATCCAAGAAGTGTCAAGTTCAAGTTTACAAAGACTAGCTCAAGTCTGTTGATGGTCCATCTAGCAGGGTCCAGTTCTCAAAGTCAAAGTGTTCAAGAAGAAACAACGGATCAGAATGTTGAAGATCAACCTGGCCAGGTTCAGACTGAAAGTCCTCTTCTGAATGAACGTAGCCCTGTTCATGAAGAAAGGCAATTTCTGGAGGTTGATAACACCGTTGTAGTACCCAGCCCTGTTAAAGTGAGTGTCTCTACTGGGACAAGTCTGCCGCCAACAGTTACTCTAAGTTTCCGCCTATTTCAAGCTGCTGAGTTCCCTATTGAGATGAGGATAAGTGCAGACCCACACATTAACTTTCTGATGTCTCAGAACAGAATTAGAGAGACTGAGATAAAAGCACTCCAGGCTGAGAACAGAAAGTTAAAAGACAAGGAAGTGGCTGACAAGAATAGGTTTAAGTACTTGTATGAGGCCTTAATGGATTTGAAAAAGAAGTATAATGAGTTGAAAGGTGCTGTGGTGTCAGGTGCTTCAGGTGACCCCGGTCAAAGCTCATCTTAGTCTACACAACGTACAAAGACTATGAATGAAGATGATGGAGATGACACCATTGAGATGTCGGACTATGCACGAAGTGGAAGGGTCATCTCTAAAGCGCCAGAAGGTCACGACAACTGGTTCAAGGAATTTTTTCAAGGACCAGCCCCCACTCAATACACCATTGATGTTGGTGAAAGCTCAATCGACAAAAGGGGGAGTCGTGAAGCAATTCTGTGCTGGCACTATGACTCCAACAGAAGCTGTTTGTTGTTATCCGTGATGGCTACAGTCCAGTGGAATATTACAGAACACGAACTCAATTTCACTCTTGGACTGAGCCTGAGATCAGAAGCCTGTTGAGAGCTCCATATATAAACAAATGGAGTAGCACAGAAGGAGACCTAGTTCGGAACAATCTGATGAGCCACTTGGCGGAAAATTTTGTGAATTTCGATCTGAGGCAAGTGAGATGGGTTGAAACTGGAACTGACCCAGTAACTGGAGATCCTATAGGAGAAGCAAGGCGTCCACCTACCAAACGCACAAGAGTGATAAACATGTTAGACGAAATTGAAGACGGTACCTTGGTCAAGAACTTTGACTGTTGGTTTTATGATCCAGCGACACATGAGGTGGTGGTGCTCTGCAAGAAGATGAGGCAGTTTCGATTCTATGATCCGGTTGACCTGCTTAGGTTTGGTGAAAAAGATATCAAGCTCCTCGCCTCCCAACCAATTCTCGGTGATGAGAATGACCTTGAGAATGCTATACGGGTGGGGATCTTCCATGGAACAGCAAACCGGATTGTAGCAAACGAATGGTGGTCGAGCAATGTGCATAATACTTTCAGATTTGATCTGCTTCTGCCATAGACGGACTAATGGTTCATGCCTAGGGGAAGATTGTTGGGCTACATATTAGAGGCATGAACATTAGATGTGGGCTTGATTATTATTGGGCTTATGGGCTTAAAATATTTTACGATTTGGGCCATGTGGGCCGATTTTGTGTTTATGATTGGATTAGGGTTTGTAAGTGAGTAGTATATAAGTTCACTAGTTTATGATTGACCCTAGCTTTTGGATTACGATTTCTTTCACCTCTCTTGTTTACGATCAGTGTTCATTAGCTCAAGAAATTTGTGTTTTACATTCAAGATTTGATCTTCTTTGTTTAATCAAGTCTATTTCATCTACTTTCTTCTCGAATCAATCATTTACGAGGTTTCCGCACTCGTTTGTGATATCAATACCGTGGTTTGGTTGATTTTCTGGACCTACTGAGATAATGTGATGGAAAAATATTACGGGTAGAAACGAAGTACAGTAGTGAAAACGCTGGAGCGTGTGGATCGGTTCAGTTCGACATCAATTACGTGTATGAAAACAAGAACAATCGGTGTAAATAAACGACTCAATCTCTCATTAACAACTATCACAGTTACAAGAGATTCAGAGTACAAAACACACACTAGTTCTCACACATAAGCTCTCTCAAAAACTAGTAAATTACAAGACAAAACAACCTATTTATAAGCTGCCAAAACACGGCCTCCGAACCTGGTGTTCGGCCAGAGTTCGGAGCCACCGAACCTTGGGTTCGGCCAAGGTTCGGCCAACACAAAACTAGGTTGAAACATTTGTCTTCAAAACTCTATCTGATCCAGCCCGTTGCCACATATCATGTACCAACAAACTCCCCCTTGGCAACAGCTGGACCGTTTGTCATCAGCCTTGAACATCAGCAGCAGCCCCATCTCTTTTCCGAATCAATTCATGATTATTTCCTGCATAAATGTTGAAGGCAAAACAGATCCTTATCACCCTCTGGAACTTCAACGCCTGTTCCATGTAATCAGGATGATACAGAATCGGATTGTCGTACAGCACTTCAATATCAGCCTTGGACAGATTAATCAGCCACATCGGATCATATATCCGAACAACTCTGTTCTCATTCTCCAGCACAATCACAGCTTCTCCAGTTCTCTCATTATAATACCACCAACGCAGATCTTTGATAAAATCAAGTTCCATTGGCATGAGAGGAATCTTCTTCATCACAACTGGTTTCTTCTTGAACACCAAAATAATCAGTTTCTTACCAGTTCTTTCATGGATTCTTGTACGAGATCGACGCCTTTTGGGTTTCTGAGGATTCAAAAACTGAAACCCTTCTCTGCATTCTCTTTCTACTAACTTCTTGAAATGAAAACCCAAATCATCATTCTCATAGTTACAGAATGGCTTCCTAGACAGCTCTCGAATATCCCACACTGGAAGACTACTGAAATCTCTGGCACACTTAAAATACTGAATTCCATTTTGGCGTTTAATCCCATAACACCTTAACCTTGAAGAATACATCCAACTGATAATATCACCTGAGACTTGACCCTTGAATTTGAAATCTGGTCTTTGAATAATTGGCTTTGCAGGAGGAACATAGTTGGCATGGAACTTTTTCATGTATTCATCCATAACCCAACGTTGCTTCTGTTCTTTAAACTCCTTAACCGTTGGATCTTCAGGCTTTTCTGATTCTTTCTTTTTCAATCTTTCTTCAGCTTCAGTAACTTTATCTTTAGGAAATACCTCAAAATCATCACCAGACTGATTGTTGTTGACATTTGAATACATTTCAGGGTATTCTTCTTCAGTAATGTCTTCAACTTCAATTTCTTCTTCAAAGATCCCTTCAATATCTTCATCAGACTCTGGATCAGATGATTCATACTTCTTAGGTTCAGCTTCAGAAACTTTTCTCAACTCTTCATCATTCAAATCAAATACCGCTTGAAGCTGTTCAGCTGTTAATTCACCAGCAATCTCTCCTTCTTCTAAATTCTCAATAATATGCTGGAATTCACTCAGACTAGTACCAGCTTGATTGGATGGAATTGACGAAATCGGCACCGCTTCTCTGGAATCTTTCTCCCCCTGGGATGTAGAAGTCCCAGCACCCGAACTAACATTACCAGTTGGGCCTGATCCTCCACCAACATTCCCTTGATCATCTTGATCGGGATCATCATTCAAATAATCCATAAAATCTTCACGACATCCAGATCCATCACCAATCTCCCCCTGAGCTTTAAATTTCTCCAGTAAGAACTTTATTTGCTCACTCATGGAAACAAGCATGGCATTCTGAGTCTCACTTGCTAAACTCAAACGTTGAATTTGTTGATCTTTAATCAAATCTTGTGCCTTCAATTCTTCATTACTGGCCTGTAACTCACCAACTCTAGCCTTTAAGCTATCAATCTGTTGTTGCTGATCATTAAGAGCACTTTGAAGAATACTGGCCTGAGAGAATGACACTGAGCCTTGCTCAAAGTTGAAATTAATATCAGGAGATGCATTTGTAGCAGTGGCTGTAGAGAACACTGGAGTTGTGGGTGTGGAACCCATAGACTGATGTACAAACTGCGCACCAGTACTTGCTGAAGGTGCTGTGCTAACAGTTGTTGATCTGGTGGCATTCATCAACTTTTGCAAGAAATCAGACTGAACATCAGACACTGAAGTCTGAACAGTCGTTGTAACATCCGGCAAAGAAATTGTAGGAATTTCAGAAGAAGAAGATACACCCGTACGAGGTTGCAGAATGTACTTCTGAGACTTCCTCCTCTTACTTTTACCACCAGCTGAAATTGACTTCACTCTTCTTTTGGAACCAGCAACTGGTTGCTTTCCTTTGCCACGTACAAGATCAGCAGAAGGATCATACTCTTTATCAGATTCAGATGAGGCTACTGTAGCATATACCCGACCCTGATATCGGTCGTTGCTCTTGTTCACACTGAGACGGTATGCTAGATGAGCATCACTACCCTTCTTCAATTTCACATACTTTGAATTGATCAAGACACGTACAAACGGATCGTTTGTATCAGATATGTCTTCAGAATCAGCCCCCACATTCAGAAAATCATCATCATCTTCAGATTCATCAGATTCATCAATTAAGGTATTCACAGCCGATGTCTCAGTCACACTGACAGTTACAGGAACTTCTTGTGTTGTGACCACCGGTTCAGAAACAACTGGCTGAGACACAGTCGGTTGAGATACAGCAGGTTGAGATACGGCAGGTTCTGAGACGACCGGAACTTGTCTCTTTGGTCTTTTCACTCTGCCTTGTTGTGGGTTTTGGTTTCGTTCTACAATCCAACTATAATCTAACTCTTCTGAATCACTGTCTTGGCTATGACGAGGAGCACCCTGTGCTGGTGCAACATAAGCAGGATTTGCCAAATGACCAATCAGGCGTTTAAATTTTGGCTTCAATTCAGGTGCCATCTTCTGATAAGATGCCAAAGCACCCACACTGGCTTCAGTCATATGTTTCAAGATCATCTTCTGGTTCTCATTCTTCACCAAATTCGGATACAAATCATTCAAGATCATCTGAATAAATCTTGGATAAATGGCTGCCTTCTTCTGCCTCTGAGTAAGATTATCTCTCATGTAATGAAAAATCATCCCAGAAATGTTGTAAGGACGATTCAGCACCAAGGCATTCAGCAAAGAGATGGTTATCTGAGGAACTTCATCAAATCCAGAAATCCTGTGTCCCAGACACACCAGCAGCACATGCACCAAATATTTGTAAGGTACGCTCAGTGATGATTTGTAAACCCATTCTTTACTTGGATCATCTGAATACCAAATCCGCTTCAGAAACGCTACATTATCTTCATGCGGAAATGTTAACGGTGCATTGATTGTATCAGACTCCAATTGTAAAACCCTTCTAATGTCAGCTTCAGTAAATTCTACAGTCTGAGCTTGAACTGTTGCTGAAATTTTGATTGGATCGTCGGTAATCGTTCGTGCAGTGCTCCAGAACTCCAAGATAATATCCCGATACACATCACACGTTGCTGTTATGGCATAATGAATTCTTGAACGTCTAAGAAAATCAAAGATTCCATTGCCTCCAAATTGATCAAGCTTGGATATACCAACACCAAGATGTGCACACACATTGTGTTTATCACCAACTTTCAAATTCACAGCCATATCTGAAAACACATAACATGAAATGTTCATTAAATGTCATATTATTAACAGATATAATCGCCAATTTCATCAAAACATTATCATTTGCATAAAACAACAACTTTTTGACACAAAAATTCCATTTGGCCGATCTCTGTCCGAGCCTGCTCCGAACCACTAGTTCGGAGCCTCCGAACCCCGGGTTCGGAGCTCGAACGTCTCCGACGATTTTGAATTTGGGAATTAACGATTCCGGCCAAATCAAGCCAAACAAACAAACACCCATGGTCGGTTTATAGCGACAAGCACAAAGAAGCCAAGTTTTCCCATTTAAACACCTGTTTTAAGTGTCTAATTTCAGATCTAAGTTGCGATTTACAGTCGGATTGTTTTTGAACAAAAATAGCAGTTTTTACTGATCAAAAACCAAAAGAAAATATACCCCAGTACTCGGAAACACAATGCCTACCTTAATCTGCGCTCAAAACGCTCAAACAAACAGAATTTTGAAAATTGAAAAATTTGGCAGCCGTTCGGTACACGTTCGGAGTAAACAGAAACTTATGACCTCCGAACTTCAGAATCGGAGTATTTATAGGATACCACGTTCGGACCCTCCGAACTCCCTCCGAACCTCTCATTCGGACCAGAGATCTCTCCGAACTTCCTCCGAACATATCGTTCGGACCAGAGATCTCACCGAACTATGTCCGAACTCCTACCTCGGACCCCCCCGAACTTCAACCTTCGGACCTCCGAACTCCAAGTTCGGACCTCCGAACTTCAAGTTAGGTCATTTCCAAAAATTTTCAAATTAAACCTTAATGTTGATGAATCTTCAAATTGAACTCCAAAGTTTTAAAATTTTAACAATTTGTCACAAACTTGTTCAATTTTATGATGAAATTTCTGAAATCAAGTCTTTTTGGTTGTTTCCGGCATAATTGGTAATCTTTCACCAACGGTTGATCGAAAATAAAACAGAATTAAAATCTTTTTGATTTTTATAAACTTTCAAACACACTGAAAATCTTTTTGAATTTTTCTAAAATTATGCTAAAACACACCTAAAATCTTTTTGATATTTGTCAGATATTCAAGGAAACAAACACACAGGACTAAAATGAAATAACTAAAACTGATATAACTTAAATATTTTTGTGAGAAAGATCCAGACGCGAGATCATATCGGTCAAATATGTATCAGACACACTTCAATTTCATCTATAATCAGCATGCAAGTCAAGTTGGCAGCAAATACAACTTTTCAGTTTATTTCAGCTTGGGTAGATCAATTTTTATAGCTTTCTGATATGTTAAGATGAATTAAGCAAGCATTGATAATATGAAAACCCACGCAATCAGAAATATCGGTAATCTGGCTTATTCTTACTATTTTTGTATTTTTCACAGAATTTAATTTTCACAGAGATTTATCGTTCATGGTGTTTCATGCAAAAATAACGCAGAACCCTAAACAAACAACAATCAGGTCGGCTGGTAGGCACGCAGAGAAAGTCCGATTGTTTAGGAAAATAAGAAATGAAAAATAAAGCAGAAATTGTATAACCCAACAACAATCAGGTCGGTGCTTCCGCACACGCAGAGAAAGTCCGATGAGTTATACGAAACACCAAAGAAAATAAAGCAGAACGTCAAACGAACAACAATCAGGTCGATCTTTCGATACGCAGAGAAAGTCCGATCGTTTGACAAAATAAAGAAAATTAAACAAGTTTAAATCTTTGCAAAATGAAAACATGCATACACCAGAACATCTCTTATTCTGTTTTTGATTTTTCATTTTTAATGCCAAGATCACACAATACTCATCATGATGTGTCTCACAATTAATCAAGCAATTTTTATATTTATATCATACTCGCATATATCAGATTTACCCTAACGCATTCAACTAACCAAACAAGCACCTACAGCCTTTAATTTTACTTTATCCGTGGTTGATAACACATGCCGATGTATTATCATTTCTCGCTTGGTCGGATCAATTTCCCAATTTTCATCATTTTTTTTATTTATCTTTTTGCATTTTTTTTTTTTTAATCTTTTCTGATTTTCTCCCCCTAAAAAATACAAAGACGCTATTTTTGGATTTTTATAACAAGGAAAGAAACAAACAAAAGAAAAATAACAAAGAAAATTGATCAACCGTAGTTACTCAACTTGGTAACTTTTGAATGCCGTTAATTTGCAAAAGATAACGGAAACGGGTTTTATCAAAAGCTTTTGTAAAAAGATCCGCTTTTTGAAAATCAGTGTGAATCTTTTGCAAATCAATCAAGTGTTTTTCAAAGCAATCTCGGATGAAATGATAACGGATTTCAATGTGTTTGGTTTTAGAGTGATGAACGGGGTTTTTGGTTATGCAAATCGCAGCCGAATTATCTATGTAAATTGGTGTAGTAAGAAACTTCAAACCGTAATCCCGCATTTGCTGTTGAATCCATAGAACCTGTGAGCAGCAACTAGCAGCCGCTATATATTCAGCTTCAGCCGTGGATGTGGCAACAGAAGTTTGCTTCTTACACTGCCAAGACACCAACCTATCACCAAGAAATTGACATCCAGCCGTGGTTGACTTGAAATTAATCTTACAACCGCCGTAGTCAGAATCTGTATACGCTGATAAGTCGAACTTATCATCATGAGGGTACCAGATCCCGAGATCTGAATTACCCTTCAGATAAGCTAGAATCCGTAACACTGCATTCATATGCGAAACCCGAGGAGCTGCCTGATACCTGGAACACAAACAAACAGCAAACATTATGTCAGGTCGACTCGCTGTCAAATACATCAATGAACCTATTATCGCCCTGTAACGCGTGACATCAACTTTATCACCGTCTTCATCAGGACATAAGCCATGTGACAACTGAATCGGAGTTCCCGGAACGCGAACATCTTCCACTTTGAACCGAGTCAGAACATCTTTCACATACTTTGTCTGATGTATGAAGATACCCTGATCTGATTGTTGAACTTGTAGACCGAGGAAGAACGACATTTCACCCATGGAACTCATTTCAAACTTTGTTTGCATTAACTTCTCGAAATCTCTCGAAAGTTGTTCGTTTGAACATCCAAAAATAATATCATCAACGTAGATCTGTACCAGTAGCAAATCCTCCCCCGTTTTTCGACAGAAAAGAGTAGGATCAACCAACCCACGCTTGAACCCGTTGTCAAGTAAATAAGTAGACAATGTCTCATACCAAGCTCGAGGAGCCTGATGAAGACCGTATAAAGCTTTGTCTAACTTATAAACCTTCTCCGGATAATCAGGATCAAAGAATCCCGGAGGTTGTTTGACATACACCTCTTCCTTAACTTTTCCATACAAAAATGCACTCTTGACATCCATTTGAAACACTTTAAACCCGCGATGTGCAGCAAACGCCAAAAATATTCTGATAGCTTCAATTCTGGCAACAGGTGCATACACTTCGTTAAAATCAATTCCTTCCTCTTGCGAAAAACCTTGAACAACCAACCGAGCTTTATTTCGGACAATGATTCCGCGATCATCCCGTTTACACTTGTAAACCCACCGTGTCCCACACGGTTCTTTACTACCTTCAGGTAAATCTTCTAGATGCCACACACCCAACTTTTTGAATTGTAATAATTCTTCTTGCATTGCTTCAACCCACGAACCGTCTAACAATGCTTCATGAACATTTGTCGGCTCAGTTTGTGAGATAAAGCATGAATGAAATGCCTCTTCCTGAACACCAGATTCCAAGATTGAAAGCAAAGCACTATTCTCAATTTGATGTCTTGTGCGAACTCCTTCATTTAAATCACCAATGATGTTATCTTGTGGATGAATGGTGTTTATCCGGAGTGTTTGATTAACAGGAACTACCACCGTTTCAGGCAAATCAGGAACAGGATCTTCCTCAACCACCACAGTATCAGTTTCATTAACATCAACTTCATTAGAAGTAGATTCAACTGGTGGATCAGGTTGCTGAACAGGAATTTCCACCTGATGTGACACGGCTTCGTGAAATTCACTTTCATCCTCAGAAGACATTTCATCAGCAGCAATAGTCGTATCATTTGATGTCTCAGTCAAATACTCATCAGCGACAGGCACTATTGGAGTTGGCAGAGTTTGAATGTTTAGAACCGGTGTATCATCTTGCAGTTCAATGAAAACCCTTGTAAGTTGTTCATCAGATACATCTGGTATCGATTTAAGATTTTCAAACAAAGTCTGATAATCAAATAACCAATCCGGTCCAACGCCTCTGGGTGGTAATGTATATGATTGAAAATCAACATGCAGATATTCCCCTACCATACCAGTCTGCTTATTGAAAACACGTTTCTTCTGATTTGAATAACCAACAAACAGTCCTTCAAAGACTTTGTCATCAAATTTCCCTGCAGCAGCCAATACAGTACAAGGACACCCAAACGGCTCTAAATAGTTAAGATTCGGCTTACGATTCTTCAGCAGTTCATAACATGTCTTACCAAGCCGCTTCACGGTAAGCACTCGATTCAGCACATAACACGCAGTGTTGACAGCTTCTGTCCAAAAAGGAACAGGTAATTGAGCATCAGCCAACATAGTACGCGCTGTTTCAATAATTGTGCGATTCTTTCTTTCCGCCACGCCGTTCTGCTGAGGTGTGTATGGTGTGCTGAATTCATGCACAATTCCTTTTTCCATACAAAAAGTCCTCACGGCTATATTCTTAAACTCCGTGCCATTGTCACTCCGAATTCTCCTCACTTTCAATTTATACAGTGATTCAAGTGTGGTAATCAAATTGAGAAGAATTCTTGATGTTTCATCCTTGGAGACCAGAAAATCAACCCACGAATACCTGGAATATTCATCCGTAACCACCAAACAATACCAATTTCCCGAGATACTTTCACGATTTACAGGACCAAACAAATCCATATGAAGTAACTCTAATGGGACATCTATTGAATGATGTTTCTTTAGTGGATGGGATTTTCTTTTCTGTTTACCCTTCTTGCAACTCACGCATATATCATTAAACACAAACTGTTGCTTCGGAACGCCTTCAACAAGCCCCCTCCGCACTAGTTCGTTCATCTTTCTGTAATGAATATGACCCATGCGACGATGCCACAGAACAGAATCTCTTTCGGATGCCTTAGACAAGAAACATTGACCTGCGACCGTTGCCTTTGCTGAATTCATGTCAAGCATGTACAAATTTGAGAATCTTGGTGCTCGCATCATCACAAACTCCTCAGGAATCTTGAATTCAGGCTTCAGAATTAAGCATTCACTCCCTGTGAAAGCTGTTGTGAATTGCTTATCACAAATCTGGGAGACGCTTAGAAGATTATATTCTAACTCTTGCACATACTCAACGTTGTCAAATGTGACAGCACCATTCGAAAGTTTACCAATACCGGTTACCTGACCTCCTTTGTTTCCAGCAAACGTTACTTTACCTCCATCGAAGTGTTTAACATCATGCAACAAAGAAATGTCTCCGGTCATGTGCCGAGATGCTCCGCTATCAACAACCCAGATGTTATTCATCAGTTGTCGCGAAGATCCCTGCATAAATTAAACCAAAAGATTAGTTTCGGGACGTACCCAAGCCTGAAGCTTTGGGTCGACCGTCATCTTCAACAAAATCTTTCCCTGCCATGGACTTAGGTTTTTGTCCATCAGTTACATCACCCTTGGAGCTTGAAGCAGAATTTTTCAAAATCGATTTTGTCTTAGAAAATTCTTTTTCCGATTTCTTTTCATTTTTATGAAAATCTGATGATTTTACATTATAATGAATTCTGCCTTGCTCATCCACAAATCTGACCTTTTTCTTAGTATCAGTTTGATAACCTTCAGACATGTCGTCAGACTTTTCTGTGTCAGATTTAGTGGATTTGGGTTTCTTCAACGGACAAGTCCGATATGTATGACCGCGAATTTTGCATTTAAAACACTTTCGTTTATCAATAATGACCTTTTCATTCGCGTCATCATCCACCTCGGACTCAACCACCCGGTTTTGAAACTTGGGTTTAACAACCTTCTTTGTAACATAACGATGTCCAAATTCATCGTTACGTCCTGAATCATACCCAGACACATTCCCCGAAAACTCATCATAAAAATGATGATCTCTAAAATTCTGAGATCGATTCCTATACCCACCAAACCGTGAATTATATGCACTTTGACCTTCAAAATCAACCCTTTTTGAAATTCTTCTAAAACCAGACTGATTTGGTCCACAACCAAACTCATCATAAAACCCTTCATCATTATAGAATTGAGACCTTTTAACAAATGGACCAGGTTTTCTGAAATTTGATTGTTTGTTATCATAAAAAACTTTTGGTGGTGGTGTTTGAACATTTGAAGTTTTCTTGTTCTTCACACTATTTACCAACCCAGACTCAGACTCAGATTGAAATGTGTCCATTGCATTAGCACCACTGCTATTTCCCCTCCTAATGGGCACATTTCTCACTTTGGGATCATATGCTGGATCATATTTACATGAGAAAATTTGATCGATTAAATTTGGGTTCACCATATCTAATGGAAAATCTTTGTCACTATAAACTCTATTAGAACCCTTTAACCGATATGTTACCCATGGTTCAACCTTGTCACAGTCGGTGTCCAAAGTAGAATTGTGAGCCTTGGCATTTGTAGGTTTCAAAATTTTCGGAGAAAAACCTTTTTCAGCAGTTTTAGATTTAGCCGAGGACTCAAATCCGACTCCACCATACTTAGACTTCTTACCTGTAACAGACTTGCTCCGAGCAATCTGCTTTTGTTCGTAGGTACTCAGTTTGGAAAGCTCAGATTTAATTGTTGGAAAATCATGTTTGGAGATTAAATTTTTATGATCTGGCTTACCAACTTTAGACTGAGTATACACCGAACTTTCAACATCAGTCTCCGACACTAAGTCATCGACTTTGTCAAAATCAGAAACATCATAAAAAAGCTCATCAACTGTTGAATCCAAAATGGATTTTTCAGTTGACACTTTTTCTGAATTGCTTTGTTCAGCTTGATTAACAACATTTGTCGTTTCCTCAGATGAAGGACCCGGTGTGATATTCACCGGAGATGGGACTTTATTAAGCTTGCCAGAAACATCTTCTTTTCCAGATTTATACAAAAAGTTTGTGAAAGAAGATGAAATTTGAACAGAATCTAATTTTTGTTTTAACTCAAAAACCTCGATTTTCAAATCAGCGACAAGTTTGTTACTAGCAGCTAAATCCTTCTGAACAGACACGAGCAATTCGGACTGATTCGTAAAATCAAATTTTTGCAAACGCAATTGCTCATGTACTGACAGCAATTCCTGGGTTGTCCCCTCCCATCTTTCCTTGTAAATGTTTTTATCAGCTTTTGCTACTGCCAGAAGATCATTTAATTTTGTCTTCTCATCTAAGAGCACACTCTTAGCAGTAGCAAAATCATCACATGATTTACACATTGAAGGATATGAAGTTACCTTTGAAGAATCGGCCATCAAAGCAACAGTTTCAGTAAGATTGCTTCTTTTCAATGAACCAATTTCCTGTTTCAGACTTGAATTTTCATCAGTAATTTTCTGCATATCCCTCTGCAATGCAAGCATCTTATCAGCAATTTCAAGAGCATTCTGTTGTGCTTTTTCATATCTCTCTTTCAGCGGAAGACTCTTCTGATAAAGATTTTCAAAATCATTTGCTGCATCAATTGCTTCGGCTTTTGCTGCATCACATTCTCGAATCAATGCCTCCTTCTCATCAGTCAGAAGTTTAATTTGCTTTTCTAACAAAAGAATTGCATCAGATTCGATCTTTTCAGACACATCAGCCATAAATGCAAATTTTTCTTCATTCACAGACTTATGATCACTTCTACAATGTAAAACTTCATCACCATCAGTCATTCCATCAAAAGTTTCCTCAGTTTTCTCATCATGTATTTCTTCTTCATTGTCAGTTGATTCAGTCAGAGTTTCTTCATCCTGCACATGAGTAACAATTAAAGCAGAAGAATCAGCAAATTGATTTCCCCAATTATATGTTTTATCAACTTGAGAAACAAGAGCTTTTGAGGATTCAGATTTGGAACTAGAAGTACTCCCTGAACTCGATGAAGTGTTAGATCCAGAAACATTTGATTTTGGAGTAAATTTCTGATATTCTTGCTTCTTTGGCTGCGGACATTCACGAGCAAAATGTCCAAAATTGGAACAATTGTAGCATCTGACTTTGGATTTATCAAACCCAATCCTGCCACCAGAATTCAAATCCTTTCGTCCAGTTTTCTTCAAAAATCTTTTCACTCGTCTCGCCAACATAGCAAACTGCCAGTTTATGTCCATTAACTCCAAATCATCAGGATCCACCTGATCATAGTCTTCTTCAGTCAACTCAGCATTACTAACCTTTCCAGTTATCAAACCATAATACGATGACACTAATGCAGAAACAAGAGCCATGTAATCTTCAGTGGTAGATACCGACATAGCCATCTTTCCCGTGTTCACCAGATTACTTGCTGGAATTGACGTACTACTAATTCCAGGACTATAATTGTAATCAGTACTTTGTGAACCTGATCCAGTCCCCGAATTTGAAACATATCCTTGTAAATTTCCAGCTACAAATGCTGTAGCAGGTGCGGAACTGGTTACCTTAGCTGATTTCCCAGAAATAGTTGCTGCATTTGACCCATAATAGACATCTGGATTCTGAACTGCAGCTGGTGTAGTGTTAACATTCTTCATTTCTAAATCACGAGCTTGCAATTTACCCAAAAGCTTCACAAAAGTCAACTCAGCATAGTCTTTGTCATTCATGATCATCAAAACATACGACTCCCATTTTGATGGCAAACCTTCCAACAATTTTTCCTTCAGCTCTTCGTCATCTTTCTTAATTTGGACATTATCCATTTCAGACAGTAAATGACAATATCTCGAAATTAGTTCAGGAACGCCCTCACCCTCAAAATGTTTGAAGTTGTCGAATTCTTTATTAAGCACCTTCTTTTTGCTTTTCTTATACTGTTCATTGCCCTCACACCTCTCTTTCAGAGTTGTCCATAACTCATGAGAGTGTTTGCAACTTTTGAATTGATGTAATAACTCCTTTGGCAAAGCTTGAGTGATTAAACCGTACGCTTTCTGTTCACGAACAAAATCAGCTTTCTGTGTGAGATCCAAATTTCGCTGCATAATAGGAACATTATTAACGCCAACCGGATACACATATGGTGTATCCATAGCAATCCATAGATCTGGATCCGTTGTTCCGATATATGCCTCAAATCGTTTCTTCCAGTTTGCATAATCTTCAAATTTAAGCAACTTTGGAACTTTCTGAGTTGTTCCGATTTCATTGTCATAATTGAGTAAAGTTTGCATCTGCGTTTGAATAGCCGCAAACGCGCTATAGTCCGACATGATTGAAATTGAAACAAATTCTGATTTGTCCGAACTTGGTCCGAACCTACTATACCCTCCGAGCTTCCTCCGAACTAGGTCCGAACTCAGAAATACAGTCCGAACGACACCGAACTACCTCCGATCTCTCACCGAAACACGATAACTCCGAAGACCCTCCGATCCTAGTCCGAACTCTTACCGAACGTGAAATCTAGTCCGAATGTTCACCGAACGATCTCCGAACTTTCACCGAGCTCCTCCGAACCTGGTGTTCGGAGCGGTTATACCGAGCGTACTCCGAACCTGGAGTTCGGAGCGGTTACACCGAACGTGGAGTTCGGCCGAACGCGAGAAACCAAAAAATTTCAGAAAAACTCACAAAATTTGACACCTCTCGATCTGTGGATACTCAAACTAACGAAAACGAGCAAAAACAAGCATTTTGGACGTGAAACATGACATTTTAATCGAAATTTTTGAGAAACGAAGATGAAACACGAGCTTTGTGACACACGAATTGAATCAAATCAAACTAAACTTAACCAGAAAGCTCTGATACCACTTGAAAACGCTGGAGCGTGTGGATCGGTTCAGTTCGACATCAATTACGTGTATGATAACAAGAACAACGGTGTAAATAAACGACTCAATCTCTCATTAACAACTATCACAGTTACAAGAGATTCAGAGTACAAAACACACACTAGTTCTCACACATAAGCTCTCTCAAAAACTAGTAAATTACAAGACAAAACAACCTATTTATAAGCTGCCAAAACACGGCCTCCGAACCTGGTGTTCGGCCAGAGTTCGGAGCCACCGAACCTTGGGTTCGGCCAAGGTTCGGCCAACACAAAACTAGGTTGAAACATTTGTCTTCAAAACTCTATCTGATCCAGCCCGTTGCCACATATCATGTACCAACAAGTAGTTTTGTGAGTAAAGGCCTCAATTGATTTTGTTAATATAAATAATAAATAAATAAATAAGTTACTATGAATGAACTCTGTATGCCAAAATTACACAAAATAGAAATCGCGCAAGAGGAATAGTAAAGATACTTGAAAACACTTCAAATCCGGAGATGTTAAAAACTCTGGCACCGGTGCATGGCGACGACGGTGACACATCACGCGGTACCAACGATGGTTGATGACCCATTGAAAACCAATGATCCCACAAACTCCGTTAGGCTGGCGATGGAGGTCGATTGCGCTCCTGATGATCGGATCCGGTAGCCTTAGCCTCAATGGCGGCTTAGTTGAAGTCTTCTCCGGTGAGGGTACTTGCAAAAAAGGGAAAATATAGTGGTCGTCGGTGTATCAGCGACCACTACGACTGTTTAATTCGTATATTTTCGCCCGATGTTAGTTCTTGACGTTGTTTGTTCCGGCTACTATGGTGTGGTGTTATCTGGTGGCGACGCTATAGAATATGTGTGGCGGGGAGTTTTCCCGGTGGTAGTAGTAAGGAATGGAGACAATATGTGGTGACCTGTGGTTTTCGCCAACCGACAATGGTGGTGTCGGGCAGGAGGAGAATGGGGAGAAGAGATGGGGGAGAATGGAGAGAAGAGAGTGAGAGAGAGAGAGAGATAGAAGAGGGAAGAGAGTGAGAAAGATAAAGAGATGTATTACTAGAGGGTAGGAAGGGGCGGCCGACCTACGGAGCTGGTGAGTTATGGTGCTTGCTTCCGGCCGGCGGTGATGAGAATTTGGTGTGGTGGGAGAGAGGTGTTACCATTTGTATCAGATTGTACGAAGAGAACATGTTGAATAGCCTTTTTGTACTTCAAAATTTGGTAGAAACACTAAGTCCTTAGTTAACCATCTCTTCTATAGTTATCTTTCTTGGATCGAAAGCATACAACATGGGGCGTCATGACCTTACACCTAGTGAGGACTACGAAGTAATGAAGGCTGTTGTTTCAGATGGGGAGAGGACCGACCAGAGGTACACACATTCTAATCAAAGTTGGTGTGTGTGTGTGTGGGGGGGGGGGGTAATGTTTTAGAGATTAAAACACGAGACCTTAAAAATATGAACTTATCACGAGCGTTACCAAAATTGAAATAACCACTACACTACTTTGAAATTTCTGATGGATAGTCCGGTAAAAATTTTATAACTACTCAGGGTCAATGAAAAGTTCCCTTGTATAGGTTGCACTACAATTTTAAAATTTGATAGGGTCATTTGACTTTGTCCCCTAATAGGTAGCTCTACCCCTGGAAAGGGTATATATATAATATAAATTCTTCTAAATTAAAAAATAGGTTATAAATATTTTAAATTAGGAAAATTGGAATTAAATAATCCAAGTTATTGGGTATTGGCGGATAATAATCCGAGTTCCAATATTCGCCTACAATAATCCCAATTATTTGGGTCTTGGAATTCATTGGGCCGCCGTTAATTTTTCACTAACTCCGCTAGTACTTGCTGATGTGGCAGGTGATGTGGCATCATTTTTGCTGACGTGGCAGGTTATGTGGCATCATACTTGCTGACGTGGCATGTGCCACGTCAGCACACAACTAACGGAGTTAGTGAAAAATTAACGGCGGCCCACTGAATTCCAAGACCCAAATAATTGGGATTATTGTAGGTCAATATTGAAACTCGGATTATTATCCGCCAATACCCAATAACTTGGATTATTTAATTCCAATTTTCCTTTAAATTACAATAATAGCTCATACATGGGTAAAATGACTAAATTTCTCTTATGTGCACGACACGTGACTTAACTTTAACAGAATAATTTAATTTCCGTTAGAGAATAATAACATAATGTGTTACAAAACATGAATATAGAGGACAAATTTTGTTAATTTGAGAACAACATTTGAAAACGAAAAAAAAATCATAAATAATTAAATTTATAATTGGCTCTCTTTTAAATTTTTGTTACTAAAATTTAATTTAATCCTAAATAAATGAAGAATATATCAACCAGGTCACCACATACCCATCCGACCTCTCTTGTTTCTATCTTTTCTCTCCTCTACCTTTTCATTCTCTTCATTTTCACATATCTCTCTCTCTCTCTCTTCGGTTTAGATTTTGTGTCAGAAACAAAGTACAACATATAATTTCTCTTCATATTTGTACTTCTTCCCTTTTGTGTCAGAAGGAAATCTTCCATTCTTTCTGAATAACCAATCGATTCACCATGTCTCCACCTAAAAAACCCACTTCCACAAACCCTAATTCTCTCAAGATCCGACTCGCCTATCGATTTCTTCACAATCTAAATAACCTAAACACAAAAAGATCAATTCTTTACAACACCCCGATCCATCATAGATCTCATCGGGTCAAGATTGCAGCCTACGCATCAATGGCTTCTATGGTTGGATCAAGAAGAGCTTGGAGCCGTGAGATTTTGCGGAAGATCAGAACTCAAGGCATGCTAATAGCAAGAAAGAAGAAAAGGGTTGATCATACAACTACTCATCATCTTCATGCTGCAGGGTCTAAAAGGAGAACAAGTTCTAATGATGATCCAAACCCTACAAGGGAATATGTCGACCCGTTTGGGGATTCGGGTCAAGAAGTGAAGCTGAGGAAGCTCGTACCTGGTGTTGAAAGGATGGATGCATGTGGTTTGTTGGATGAAACTGCTGATTATATAAAGTGTCTTGCTGCACAAGTTGATGTCATGAGAACATTGGTAGATCTCTACTCTACCTTTTGAATACGCACACATATATATATATATGTATATTGATATATGTATAATTTATACATATATATATATTCACATACTTACACACACATATATATGTATAATAATAAATCAAAACGAGAAGATTGTTAAGCTATTAGTTGCTCATCTTTTTACAAGAACAAATTATATATAGATAAAGTTGTAGAGCATAAAGATGACACCTTCTGTCTTGCTTTTTGTGAATTTATGTAAATGTTTCTGAAAACTATGCTTTTTCTACTTCTTTGTAGCGTTGATTACAAGAATTATATATTCCATTTGTAGAAATCAGGGACTCATTTTTTATGATACTCATCCTAATTTTACATGTTTAGAGCATGAATTTCTTGAGAGTTCAATTTAATAAGTTTTGTTGCTATTGATACACAGAAAAATTAATCTCACACTAACCCTTGTTATTTTTGACCTAGATAGTCGTCTGAGAATGTATTAGACGAACATTCAAAAGAAAGGGGCCTTATTTCTGACACCTATATTTTTAAAAACCGTCTAATTTGATTTATCAAACAGCCGTATGAAAGAGGTTTTTTTTTCTTCTTTTTTTTAACAGATTCTTATCTAGACGGTCATCCAATATGTTCACAGACAGTCGTCTGGTGTGAGATTAGAATTTGGGTTGTATGGTAATAGCTCGCGTCATAAAAAAGGAATCAACTGAAATTATTATTAGTTAGGGAACGCTTAAAATTGATGTTGCTCCGATTGGACTTTGTTGTCTATGGAAGGTGCACCTAATTTATCCTATCTTTAAAGATCGTTAAATGAGATTAAAGTTTAATGTATTACTCTATCTCTATCATAATCTAATCTAGTTTTCGTGTTATGGATCTCCAACGTCTATTTATTAGATCATAGCTTGAAATGTTAGTTAAACAAAGGCCAACACATAAAATGATCATAAAGTTGTTAAAAATCCACAAATATTTATCTTTTTATTTACTTTAATAAAATTTATTATTTTTCACAACTGCTAACTAATTACATACCACTGTTAAATATACGTCTTTAGTCACTTTATAAATATCATCTCTATTACATATATTCGTTGATACTTTTACACTACATCATTTGATATAAATATTAGTCTAATATTAGTTAATATTTAATGTAATTAGTTTGGAAGGTTAACGAGTGGACATCAAATTAAAGGGTTTCCATCAATAAGTGTCAATACCCATGTGATGAAGTATCTTTATCGTGGTATATAATCAAATCACTTATTATATCTTCCATGCATGACAGAAGACCTGTCATGACAGCTCCTTAATAACGCCTTACACTAATTTCCTGAGTATATATAATTTCAAAGACCAAATGGGTTTGCCCGGTACTCTTATGACTTTCAATATGGGAGGTTATTTTATTTTTATTTTTCTTGGAACGGCATTTATATGGGAGGTTGAACGTGGGTTCAAGTCTTATTTGTCCATGCAGGGTTTATCCTAGCAAGTTTTGTGGATTTCTTTTAAGGTTTGGATGACTCAGCTAGTCTTCATGCTCTATTATTCATACAAAAAATGATTTATTTGTCATGATGACCCCGATATCAAAAGAGTCACTGCTCAAAAGATATATAATTTCATGGCTTTGTTTTCTTTTTCTTAAACGTGTATGGCCCATAAATAAAACTAAGTGAGGAAAAAGAAGGAAAAGATGGTAGGGTATATGGCATAGATTCTTGTACAACTTGCTTGCCTTTAAAACCACGTGGAAATTATCGGCCTAATGCATAAATATACCTAGTGGTGTTTATACTTTTAAAAAATAATAATTTAATAAATATATTGGATTTTCATATAACTGCGTTTAAAAGCCGTGTACAACAGGGATTGAATAATGAAAAAATTATAATTTATAGATCTGTTAAATCTATATATGTTTTTACGATTGAAATTAAGTATTATACATATAAAAAGTTTATGATTTTTGTGACACTAAACACCATAATACGTATATTTATCAACAACTTAATTTCTAGTTTAAAACAGAAAACTATTTTAATAAATAAGTTAAAAGTCAGATAATCATATACTAAAACAAATAAAAAAAAACCATCAAAAGTGTATGTATTAAAAAAAAACTATTAGGTCATGCGGTATACCCACTCAAGCCATGAAACATGCACCATATGGTGGATGGCATGGAAATGGGGCGTGGGGTTAACCACGGCTTGGAGAGCGAGAGCATGAGATAACGGCCAATTTTTCAACCGTTGAAGAGAAACTAATAAAAAAAAGATATTTAACCCAGAAAGTTATATTTTAACCAAATTCAAGCTCAAATACCAATTTCACTTCTTCTACTCAATTTTTTACACACTTTCATCTTTTTCTACTCGATTTCTTTTCAACATGAACCCTAACGACTCTAACATGCCTAACCCTTGGAATTAGGGTGTTAATGCGGTCAATCGAACCAGTTGTTTATAGGTCCTTATCGTCCATAAATCATCCTGCAATCTGCCTCAACACCGGAGACGCAACCATTATTCACACCCGCTTTTGCACCATCTTTTGCACAATGGGGTCAAGTACCATCACCTAAACTATCGTCTGGGATTCCACAATCCCAACCAAAACAGGAAACCGAGGTTGAGGAGGTTCCCGAAACACAACAACCCGTAGCACCAAAGAAAAATAAGAGATGGAACGAGTGTCAGGAGAAATGCCTCATGTATGATCTACATGTAAATGGCTGAAGTTCAACTTGATCCTGAAAGTTAAGCTGAAAGCTGAAGGTCCGGATGAACAAGGTTGATCCGGAAGAAGACTGAAGATTAAAGTTGTTCTAGAGCTTCAAGTTGATCCGGATGATCAGGTTGATTCAAATGTATGAAGTTGATCCAGATAAGTGTTTTGTTCGGATGAACTCGAGTTCCTCCAGAAGGAGAGTCACTACATCAAATGAGACTTTAGCCACGGTTTTTCCAGAATTACCTAGCCACGTCTTAAAAAAAACATGGCTAAATGTAAGTTTCAGTAGCTTTTGCCATGTATTTTTTTTACTCGTGGCTAAATACATACCTTTTGGAGCCTTTTTGCCATGCGTTTTTTGTTGGTATGACAAAAAACACAGTTTTTAGGACTTTAGCCACACTTTTTTGTGTGCCAAAAACACATAGTTGTAGAGGCCTTAGCCACACTTTTATTAAAGAAAGCATGACATTTATTAGTCACAGCGAAAAAGGTATGGCGAAATGTCCCAAACGACAAAGGAATTTGTTTGATTTCTTATTCATATGACCAAAAACACGTAAATACGATACCTTTGGCCACACTTTTTAGAAAAAGTGTGACACTTACTAGCCACACTATTAATAACGTGACCACATGTGACGAAAGTCATGCTTCATGTGACCAAAAATACATATATAGGATACCTTTGGCCACACTTTAGAAAAAAGTGTGACAATTACTAGCCACACTAAATAAAGGTGTGGCTAAATGTGAGGAACTGTCATGGTATATTGTTATTAGGGTGGCAGAAAAGGTAATACATAGGACCACTTATATCATGTTGTGTGAGCAAAGAGTATGATTTAGTAATCAGTAAATTAAAAAAAAATAAAACTAGTAACTATTTATTTATTGATGTGGCTAAAAGATAGTACATATGACCACTTATATTAGGTTGTGTGATTAAAGAGTAGAGTGTTGCATGCACTTACTTATTAATTGTAAGTGGGTAAACGCAATTACCTATGGCCTCATATATTAATTTTGATCGTGACACCAAAAGTTATCAATGGTGACAGTTAAACAATTTATGTGTGGCTAAAGTTGACTAATGGTCACTGTAAATATTTTATGTGTGGCAAAAGGTAATGTGTGTGTTCTTTTGAAATTGAAGTGGAGAAGATTAACAGATGTATTAGATAACGTTGGTTATACATGATTACTTTCCTCGAGTATCGGATATAATTAACTCTCTACAAATTTTCATCAAGATCTTCACCTTATATGTCATTTCTCTCTCTGTTTTTTCATCTATCATCAAGGGAAGATTTCTGTCTATTTACTTTGGCGATCTATCACCAAGGATATTTTGCAAGCCTCGATAATCGGAGACAATACATCGACGATAGGGTTTGCTACTTCGATGAGTTGGGGAAGTCACCTGGTGATATCGGTCGCTCTATTCATTGTAATTATTGTTCCACCTTTCTGTTCCAGCCCCTGAACCCTCATTGGTCCTAACTCACCCTCATTGTTCTTCTCCCTTTTCAGTTGATCCCACAGTCTCAGATTTTTCCATCCACCTCCATGGTTTGATTTTTGTTCCACCTTTTTGCTCCAGTCACACTTAGAGGTGAATATGTCCAAGGGAAGAATGGTTTGACTAACTTTGGGTATGATGATTCACAAAGTTCGTCTAATTTTAGCAGGTTTGGGAGGTGAAGATTTCACATTTTTGCTACAGTCAGACTGAGAGGTGAAGATGTCCAGGGAAGAATGTTTTAACTATTTGGGTATGATGATTCGGACAATTTCTCTAGTATTAGCAAGTTTTCAGTTGTAATTATTTAGATTATATAACTAATATTTGTAATTAACGGAATCATATCCTTTGGATTATATATATAATTGTTGTGTGTTATATTAGCAGTTGATTTTGTTTATTGGAGCAATTATATTGCATCCGATGTGTGTGTTGACTCTGCATAGGTCAATTTTTACTTTTGTTGACTCTGTTTTGGTCAAAAAGATAAGACATGTATGTTTACCAAAGACTTGACAACTACCCAATCTCAGCTATTCCTCTATAACCAAAATAAGTGAAACACTTGACTTAAAAGGTCCATAATATTACCAAAATACATAAAGAAAGAAAAATTATTGTTGATGACAAAGATAGCCATTCATTAAATTAAAACTATAGTCAACATTCAAAAACATTACAATGATCATACTCATGTACATGGATCAATCGGTATTACGTAAAACCATTTCCTTAGAGTCAGGTACGAAGTAATCATTGCGGGATTCACTAGCCATGTCAAGTGGATCAACAGGTGGCAATACATTATCATTGTGAGGAAAAATTACAGTACGCTCTGGTGTGAGTGTGGTGTATATAAAAATATGGCAATATTAATGACACCTTTGATGCATAAGCTTTTAAATTTATAAAACTCAAGATCTTAAAATAATACTATTTCACCACATTCACGGGAAATTGCACCCATCGTGGAGCAGTATACTATGGGTAAGATTCCGAGGTCATCCAAGGATATAAGGGAAATGGAGTCTTTTTTAATAAAAGTCTTCAAATATAACCTGGCTATGATACATTTTATACTTTGGAGGGAAATGGATTAGTTAGTATATATATATATATATATATATATATATATATATATATATATATATATATAGAGAGAGAGAGAGAGAGAGTGGAGTTAGGCTACATCCCTTAAAAAGGCTACATCCGCTGCGGACGCACCTGGAGCGTCGGATCAAGTTGATCAACGGCTGGGATAAAATAGGGGTGTAATGTGTAACTTCTTGGGATTTTATGCGCGCAAATATGATGGGCGAGTGGCATTGAGGGTAAAATAGTCAAATCTCATTTGATTTTTTTAATTTCGCTTTAAAAAAATAAATTCAAATTCGCAGACGATACCCACTGCAGCGAAAAATCAGCTCCCATACACGCAAAGAAAATCAGTTGACGGAAAATCCATTATAATCAAAACGACGATGGCGGCAATACTCAAAACACATGAAAGTAAAATGTTAATCATATGTTACTAGGGTTCTAGATTGTTCGTAGTTTTCTGGCGTAAAATTTATCCTATTAATTGTGTTCCAGAGAAAATAAAAGAGGAAGACGAGGAACCATTGAGTGTTGGGACGCAGGGTATGAGGAAATCAATCGCTGTGAAAGGTGTATTATGTTTCTTATTGTTTATATTTACTAATTGTTTGTTGATACCTGATATGTGTGTCGTGTGAAGTATCGAGCAATGTTCAAGTTCAAGCCAAGGTCTGTGTGGCCGAACCAGGTCCGAACCTAAAGTTCGGACTGGCCGAACCTGAGGTTCAGAGGAGGCTCGGCCAGCTGGGTATATATAGAAGTTTGGACGTTGTAATTCATAGTTCTGAGCGTGTGAGATTACTGTTAAGTGTGTGTTTTTTAGTGTGTTTCTCTGAGTCTGTTTATGAGTGTTTACTGATTGTAATTGTTCTTCGTTGATCAATAAAACAATCGGTTAATTACGTTTCGATGTCCGATTAGCTAGATTGAGTAGACGCTCCGATGCTCACGCATTTTCAAGTGGTATCAGAGCTTTCTGGTTCACTCTACTGATCTGTGGTTGCTATTTTCGGATGTTTGAAGCGTTTTTGGAGTTTCTCGAGTTTGTTTTCATGTTTTTCATCAATTCTATCGAGGTTTTGGTGTCAAATCTGCTCCTAAATCACTTTTTATCAGTTTTTCTGATCCATAGTAACGAGTTTCATAAAAATCAGTCAATTTTCGCGTGTTTTTGAAAAATGAGTTCAAGGTTCGGATTCTCTAACTCAGGTTCGGAGTAACTGCTCCGAGGTTCGAGTTCGGAGCTAGTTCGGTCGAAGTTCGGCGAGAGTTCGGTCCTAGATCGGTCTGTGTTCGGAGTTTCTTCTGTTTCGGTGGAAGTTCTGTAAAACCACTGAACGATCTTACTACTGCATGATTTGGTAATCGTAAAAGCAATAAGAAGTAAATAAAGCTTTGCTTTATTGATTCACAAAGAGAATTACACAAAGTCTAGAGAGAGAGAGTTACACACTCAGTTACACACACTTAAGAGATGTAGAATAACAGAACTGGTTGCTAGCTCTCTCTCTAACGAACTATTTATAGTCACATACTAACTGACCAGCGGACCACCCACGTACCATCTGGTACGCTGGTGCATATGGTACGGCCAGTGACTATATGACTCACACAGATGCTCTAGAATAGATACAATACACGAGACACACGTTAGCATAGGAATATGCTCTAACAAGTTTGGAGTTACTTAGGAGTTCGGACAGTTTATTTTGATTTGGTGCAAGTTCGGACAAAGTTTGGCCTATAGATTTAGGTTCGGAGGAAGTTCGGTGGAGGTTCGGAGCATTATGACAAGTTCGGAGCAAGTTCGGCCGACAGAATTCAAATTTTTCAACGATGTCGGAATTTCAAGCGTTTGCTGCAATGCAGAGTGTGATGCAAACCATGTTGAATTTTGATAATGAAATCGGAACAAGTCAGAAAGTTCCCAAATTGTTGAAGCTAGAAGATTATCAAAATTGGAAGAAACGATTTTCTGCATACATCAGCACAAATGATATTGATTTATGGATTCCGATTCGAAAATTGTATGAACGACCAACTGAAGATGGAGATTATAAGGAACTTCAAGATTTTGATGCTGCTGAAAGAAAAAGTTATGAGCTTGAAAAGAAAGTTTATGGTTATCTTACCATGGCTTTAACTACCGAACTGTTACATCAATTTAGCACTTGTAAGAAATCAAAGCAATTGTGGGATGCTCTCTCAGCAAGATGTGAGGGTAATGATCATTACAAGAAGAGTCGGAAGAAAGTGTTGAATAAAGAATTTGATAATTTTCAATATTATGAAAATGAGAACATTACTGCTCTCGTTTCACGGTTTTCACATGTGATTAGTGAATTAAAGATAATTGGTATTGAGAAATCTGATGCTGATTTGAAGGAAAAGATTGTGGAAGCTTTACCTGAAAAGTGGGAGAATTATGTTTTGCTGCTCACTCATGACAAGGATTATTCTACAATGATGTTTCACGAGCTTACTGGAAAACTTCATGCTCGGGAAATGGAAATGTTAAACTCAAAGAAGTCAACTGCTACTCTGCAAAATCCTGAATTGTATCATGGTGAGAATACGGCAAGCATGAATGCTAAATCTAAGCCAAATC
This sequence comes from Deinandra increscens subsp. villosa, assembly GCA_039602395.1. Classification (NCBI taxonomy): domain Eukaryota; kingdom Viridiplantae; phylum Streptophyta; class Magnoliopsida; order Asterales; family Asteraceae; genus Deinandra; species Deinandra increscens. The sequence continues at coordinate 19,432,179 of JBCNJP010000019.1, read as the reverse complement.
TGAGTTCTGCACCAAGTGTTGCTTTCTTGTCTGGAAGTTCTAGAAATTTTGATAACAATTTATTACGAGGTTGTAGTTTTACAATTCCAAATTAATCAAGTCAGAATGCGTTTTCTGCTGAATCAACAGATGATTGTGCTAAAATGATTTCTGCATTGATTTCATCATCTTTTGGTCCGATTATCAAAAATGTTGCTGATGCAAAGTTAACCAACGATGATCTTGATGCACTTGATGAAGATCAACTAACTGAATTGGATATATCTTGGCAATATGCTATGTTATGTCAAAGATCAAAGAGGTTCTTCAAGAAACATGGAAGAAATATTTCTGGTGATAAATTAGGTTTTGACAAGTCAAAGTTAAAATGTTATAAATGTTCGCAGCCTGGACATTTTGCCAAAGACTGTCAACAGGCACATGCAAGCAAGCCTGGTTTTTCTCAATCACCCAAGCCTGGTTTTACTCAACCATCTACTAGTAACACAAGCAAGACAACAACTTTGACAGCTTAACATGATGGTGTTTATGATTGGGGTCAACATTTTGGATATGATACATCAGCATTAATTGTCACACATGAACAAGATGACTATTATTCTGATTCGAGTTCATATGACGCTGCTGAGAATGAGAAACTTGAGTCTAAAATTGAAGCCTTGATAAAAGAAAAGAATTTTTGATTGAAGAAGTCAAAAGAGTTACTGCTGACTTAAAACTGATTAGTTCGGAGTTGGGAATTTCTAAGGAAAATGAGAAGGAATTGGGTGTGAAGAATGGATGTCTGCTTAAAGAGATCAAATTGCTGAATGAAGTTTTAGAAATTTCTAAACAAGATAAAAGGGATGTTGAAACTGCAAAAGCTAAGATTTGTAAAGAAAGAGATGAGTTGGTGTTTGAAGTTAAGAAATGGAAAGATGAAGCAGAAGATACGGCTAATGATTTTCAGAATCTGTTTGACAAATCCAAATTAAGCTTGATCTGCTCACAAAGAATGTTGAAGAATCAACTGCTAAGATTGAAGCATATCAAGTTGACATGGAAAAGTTGTTGGATGAGAAGCGGGAGTTGGTTCGTGTAAATAAAGTTCACAAAATTGCGAAGCGATTGATTGCTAAAGAAAAAGAATTTGCTGAGGCTCAATAGCAAATTTCTGATCTACAAATTCAAGTTCTTGATGCTAACAGATTACTCAATAATGTTTCCAATTCTCAAGTATTCATAAGCTTTTTAGCTAATGATGCAAATTTTGAGAAAATGTTTGATAAGACTGCATCACCCCCTGCTCATATCAAAGAAGCTTTCAAAGAAGTGAAGGAACAAGTTGACGAATTTGATTATTCAAAGGTTTCATCATCTACTGTTGAGGATGAGAAGGTTGTGACGAAAAAAAAGAACATGAAGAATAAGAAAAAGAAGGAAAAGAAATCTGAAGTTTCTCCTGCTCCAAAGTTTGTGTCTGGTTCATCTTCTGCCGATAATGAGAAATTAGCTACTTCAAGTGACAAGATTCAGTCTCAACTTGAGTTTGATGAAAAGATCTTTTATGATCAAAAGAATGTGACTGAAGTGAAAGCTGAATTTTCTCGGTTAGCAAAGAATGGACATTTTAATTCTGAGGAGAAAGTTGTTGGAAAGCATGGGGGTCTGGGTTTTAAAGCAAAAGATGTATCCGATTTCAAGAAATTGAAATTGAAGCAAGTGAATAAGTGTCGCAGCCCCCGACCCACACCCCGGGCGGGGACACTGCGAGCGCGAGCGGTGGTATCGGTGTTTATATAATTATTTGCAGCGGAAATTTTTTCATCAGGATCGAAGTTAAGAAAAGTTGTTAACACCATTTCTTTATTGATAAAACGGAGGGTCCAACCCTCTAATGTACAAAATATTTACATAGGGATACTACCCTATATTTTTACAAGCGAAAAACATATTTCATATTCCATATTATGTGACGAGCCACTTATTTGAAGGAGTGTTTCACTACACCCCATGTCTGCAACGACACCATCTTGTATTATTTATTTAGCAAGTCACCTGAAACATGTTTTAAAATATTTGATCAGCGAAAAAGCTGGTGAGAACATTCCTTTAAAAAGGACACATTTACATCACAGTATTGAGGGTTTTCACACTTGGCTTTACTTACTATTACCTCCACTGTACTTGCCACTCGACCAGATCTATGGCTGTGGTCATACCATTTAGGAAATTTCTCATTTCTAAATGACATATCGTGATATACCCAAGTATAAAGTAATGTGCACAGAACCCCACGTACTGGTGGTAATTAATTAGCAATTTAGCAAGCAACTTAATCCCTGTAATGTATCTAAAACCTTTGCCAAAGCATTTTTAAACAATTAATATGATCACATTGTAGCGGGTTTAAAAGGTTAAAAACTCCCACTAGCAATGTCAAAATATTTAGCCCACACACGGGGAAGACGTGAATGAACTCACCTTAAAGAGGTTCTTGGTGTAAGTGTGGCCTTCTAGCAAGCAACTCCTAATTTTTATCTAAAAAAAAAGAACCTAGTATGTTAACATATCATGTTGTATTTAATACTAACATCACGAGATAGACTATCAATACTCGGGTCCGACTCTTATTCAGTGTCAGGGCCGTCTCGCTCTTATTCAGTGCAAGACTGCAGTATCGACATTCACTCGATCGGATATCGTCGTATAAACATAATGTAGATAGGCTAACATACCGGTAGATAGCTTCAGTTGGTTCTCTAAGTGTTTGGAGTTTAAAATGAACTGAAGAGCTTATATAGGAAAGAATTTCGTAGCCTCCAAGTTACATTCTTCGATATGAATTACACGTACTTAGGCTGTCGCGATCATGAATTACACGTACTTCACGTACCGTATTCCTATCTAAAATTCATTTGTTTTTTATTTATTTATTATTCTTATTATTATTTATTTAAGCTGCTTAACTCGTTTTTCTCTTATAACTTTTAACCTATAATGTTTTAGTAAATTCCGAATATACTGCTAAGACGAGCTAATTTTTATCTACGCGTCAACCTAAGTTTCATTAAAAATGGAATAGGGTTCAAATAATATATATTATTATTATTACAATAGGGTCTCCTATAACACTAAATATTATATCTCATATGCTAGCCATGACTCGTCTAAATATCTCCTATCTAATTATATCCTTTAAACGATACTCGACAACGGACGTTCGTTTAAATGTCTCTCATTTAAATGAGTCGTTTTACCCGCTATCTACTCATTAAAAAGACATATCAACTCTTTTATTTATTTATTTCACAACGGGATGTTACATTCTCCCCACCTTGTTTCAAATCTCGTCCTCGAGATTATTTGAATAAGTAAGGGTATTTTGTCCTCATTTCGGATTCTAACTCCCACGTATACTCGGGCCCTCGTCTTGAGTCCCATTTCACTTTGACCAATTTGAGCCTTCTATGCTTAAGATTCTTGGTCTTTCGATCTTCGATTTGTAGGGGTCTCTCAACAAACTTCAGCTTCTCATTTACTTTTATGTCTTGAAGAGGAACTTTTAATGAGTCGTCAGCTAAACATTTTCTTAGGTTGCTTACATGAAATACATCATGTATACCAGTCATTTCTTCTGGTAAATTTAGCTGGTAGGCAACTGGTCCAATTCGTTTAACGATCTCAAATGGTCCAACAAATCTTGGACTTAGCTTTCCTTTCTTACCGAATCGAACTACTCCTTTCCAAGGAGATACTTTTAATAGTACTTTGTCACCGACTCTGAACTCTAAAGGCCTGCGACGGTGATCAGCATAACTCTTTTGTCGATCACGTGCAACTTTTAATCTTTCCTTAACTTGAATGACTTTGTCGGTTGTTTCTTGAACTATGTCAGGACCAGATAACGGTTTCTCTCCTATTTCTGCCCAACACACGGGTGTTCTACACTTTCTTCCATACAGTGCTTCGAACGGTGTAGCATTAATGCTCGAATGAAAGCTATTATTATAGGAGAATTCTATTAGTGGTAAGTGATCGTCCCAACTTCCACCAAAATCTATGACACACGCTCTTAGCATGTCTTCTAATGTTTGTATGGTCCTTTCACTCTGACCATCGGTTTGTGGATGATAAGCCGTACTAAGATTTAGTCGTGTCCCCATGGCTATCTGGAAACTCTTCCAAAAGTGGGAAGTAAAACGACTATCTCTATCTGATACTATGGATAATGGAACACCATGCAATGAAACTATTCGGTCTACATAGAGCTTAGCGAGTTGTTCCATTTTAAACGTTTCCTTCATGGGTAGGAAATGTGCTGATTTGGTTAGTCTATCCACAATTACCCAAATAGTATCATTACCCTTCTTTGTCTTGGGTAATTTGGTAATGAAATCCATGGTTATCAGTTCCCATTTCCATTCAGGTATTTCTAACTGCTGGAGCATTCCCGCTTGTCTTTGATGCACAGCCTTAACTTGAGAACAAGTTAAGCATTTTGAGATATAATTGCTTATATCCTTTTTCATTCCCATCCACCAGTATGTTTCTTTCAAGTCATGATACATCTTATCTTTCCCCGGATGCATCATATACTTAGACTTATGGGCTTCTTCGAGAATCTTTTCTCGTAAATTTCCTTGCTTAGGTACCCATATTCTTTTCTTTTGAAATTTCCAGATCCCATCTTCGTCTTTTTCCAACTCTTTGGTTATTCGTTGTAGCCCTTCGCTATCGTTGTTGATGACGGTTTCTTGAGTACTTTTCAATTGATCCATTAAGTCGACTTGCAGATTTAATCTAAGAGCGCGCACCCGTTTTGGTTTCTCATGATACTTACGACTTAAGGCATCAGCCACAACGTTAGCTTTACCTTCATGATATTGAATATCACAGTCGTAGTCACTGAGGGTTTCCATCCAACGTCTTTGCCTCATATTCAGTTCCTTCTGATCAAAGATGTGTTTAAGGCTCTTATGATCTGTAAACACAGTGAACTTACTGCCATACAGATAATGTCTCCAAATCCTTAGAGCAAAGATGATGGCCCCAAGTTCTAAGTCATGAGTCGTATAATTCTCCTCATGCTTTTTGAGTTGTCTGGATGCGTAAGCAATTACTTTTTCACGTTGCATTAACACACATCCCATTCCTAATTTAGAAGCATCACAATAAATGATGAAGTCTTTTGTTCCTTCTGGCAGGGCCAGTATGGGTGCATTTGATAACTTTTGCTTCAAGGTTTGAAATGCTTCTTCTTGCTTGGTTCCCCATTCATACTTAGCAGACTTACACGTTAATTTGGTTAACGGTATTGCTATTCGGGAAAAATCCTTGATGAATCTTCTATAGTATCCGGCTAATCCTAAGAAACTTCGAATTTCAGTAGGATTCTTTGGAACTTCCCATGTCGTAATGGCTTCTATTTTGGCTGGGTCCACATGAATACCTTTGTGGTTAATCAAGTGACCTAAGAATTGCACTTCTTGTAACCAAAACTCACATTTTGAGAACTTAGCGTAAAGCTGTTCGTTTCTCAAAAGTGTTAGAAGCAGATGTAGATGCTCAGCATGGTCTTCCTTGGTCTTGGAATAAATAAGTATATCATCGATGAAGACGATTACAAATTTATCCAGATATGGTTTACAGATTCTATTCATCATGTCCATAAATGCGGCTGGGGCATTCGTTAGACCAAATGGCATTACTGTAAACTCATAGTGACCATACCTAGTTCTGAAAGCAGTCTTAGGAATATCCTCTTCCTGTACTTTCAGTTGATGATAACCAGAGCGTAGATCGATTTTAGAGAAATAACTAGCTCCTTGCAGTTGATCGAACAAATCATCAATTCTTGGTAATGGGTAGCGATTCTTAATTGTGACTTTATTCAATTCGCGGTAATCGATGCACATACGCATCGAACCATCTTTCTTTTTGACAAGTAGCACCGGCGCTCCCCATGGCGACGCACTGGGGCGTATAAATCCTTTTTCCAGCAATTCATCTAGTTGCTTTTTGAGTTCCAACATCTCTGTCGGTGCTAGTCGATAAGGTGCCTTAGCGACTGGAGCAGTTCCTGGTATTAGGTGGATTCGGAATTCTACTTCACGATCGGGTGGTTCACTGGTTAAGTCTTCTGGAAAAACATCTGGGTATTCCGATATGATCGGAATTTCATTCAGTTCTTTTCCCTTGGTGCTACTGACCACTGAGATCATATACACCATGCATTGCTTCCTTAAGAAGCCGGCGGCCTTCATTACGGAAATGAACTTAGTTGGTTTAGGAGTTTTGTCACCTTGGACAGTGATAATTTTCCCTGTTGGTGTACTTATCTCCACAGAGTTGTTATCGCATAGGATTCGTGCATGGTTGGCGGCTAACCAGTCCATTCCTAATACTATATCGAATCCAGCAAGACATATTGGTAGAAGGTTTGCTCTAAATTTATGTCCTAATATATCTATATTGTTTTCGATTAGTATATCTTGAATGTGGGTGGGGTTTCCATCTGCGGTTTCTACCGTACAGACTTGACTAAGTCGAGTTAGCGGTAGATCAAAGGTTTGACAAAAAGTCCTGTTAATAAAACTTTGATTTGCTCCTGAATCGAACAGCACTTTGGCGTAGATGTCATGAACGAGGAACGTACCTGTAATGACGTCCGGTATCATTGTAGCCTCTTGTGCAGTAAGAGCAAATGCTCTTCCATTCTTCTTGTTTCCATTCGTGCTCTTGGCTTTGTTGTCTGGAGCCTTCAGTTTCGGACATTCGGTACGGAAATGACCGAGTTCACCAC
>JBCNJP010000019.1:19346572-19424895 GCA_039602395.1 Deinandra increscens subsp. villosa | reverse complement strand
GGGTGTTGAAACGCTCGTAAGCGAGGTAGTATGGCTCGTCGGGGTCCATGCGAAATGAGTGAATTTGCTCCCTAATACGTGCGGCTTTCGCGGGCAAGTGATATTTTTTTAGGAATTTCTGTTGAAGATCATCCCAAGTGGCAATCGAGTTTGCGGGTAGGGTTTCAAGCCACTGGGTTGCACGGGCGGTGAGCGAAAATGGGAACAAACGAAGGTAGATGGTTTCTGGTTGAACGCTATTAAGACCAAAAGTGGCATAGATACGCACGAATCGGGATGAATGAGCGGGTGCGTCCTCCTCGTCTAGGCCATGGAATTGAATGGTTTGGGTCAGGGTGTTTAGGACATGAGATGGGATTTGCCAGTTGGCAGTGTTGGCAATGGTGGTTGGTGCAATGGAAAACCTAGCGTTCACTACTCCGTCACTAGCTATCTCATGAACAGTACGTCTAGCAGCCATATTCAAATCAGGAAATGGAATGGGCGGAAGTAAACGAGAAACGGTTTTAGGGGTGTGTACCTTACTATTGCGAATGGCTCTCAGTTGCTCACGAATCTCACGAATGCGCTCATGGATATCTCTCTCGGGTTCAGACGTAGCAGAAAACTCAGGCGGACCTTTGGAACGGGTTTGGAGCATAAACTAGAAAAACACACAAGAAAAATAATTAAACCTAATTTAACTAAGGCACACGAAATAAGGCAGAAAATAAAGTAATTAAAACCTAAGGCAAAAATTAAACTTAAATTAACTAAGCACGCAAAGAAAAAGAAAAGCACACAATTAATCCTAATCTAAAAATCAAAGTTAATTTTGCTATTACCAAGTGTCCCCGGCAACGGCGTCAAAAACTTGATGTGTAAAAATCGATCTATAAAAATAAACTAAATTATCCTAGACCTAGACACACTAAATTAAACCCAATTAACCCAAAACTAGACCGACTCAACAGGCAAGCGAACCTATCGAATGTAGAATAGCTATCGGTAAACCGGAGTCGAACCCTAGAGACACTAAAAAGACAAAACTAACTAAGAAATGTAGAAATACTGATTAATTGGTGAAAATTGGATTTTTGATTGAAAGTTGATTAATTAACTAAAATTAACTAATAACTAGAACTTACTACAAATGGAAAGTACTAAAAATAGGAAGCTACTAAAAAGGGAAATTACCTACTGAAACTCAGAATTCAAAGATGGAACCAGATATGAGAAATAACACTACCTAGGCTGGAAATCCTAATTGATACTCACGACTTCGCTCGGTTAATGAAAACTATGACGGAATCATGATCTTTATGCTAATTCTAAGAAAACCCTAATGGACCCCAGATCACTCTCCGGCTGTGACGCAATAGGCAATCCTAAGAACTGAATACACACACTGATTGGATTAGGTCACCTCCCTGCTTGTCCCTAATGGATACTTAAGTACTCAATCGAATAGGTCACCTTCCAGCCTGTTCCTATCCCAAACACCTAATAGATGAGAGGAGTGGTTTCTATCTACCAAAATGACATGAAATAACAGATATGCTAACGTTACTAGGGAATCCCTCTCCCGAGGAAATTTGACCTAAAAAACCCTAACACAACCGACTACCCAATAGACCTATCACCTTCCGGCTTGTCTAAGTCTAGCAAAACGCAGAAATCAATCTATAAATCAAAAGAAATTCCTATGGTGTTGGACGTCTTCTAAACCATCTACTAATTACAAACACAAAGTAAGCAATCTAGCATGCAACCCTAAATTGAAAGACATTCAAAGAGCAACAAGAGGAATATGCAATTAATTCAAAGACTAAAATCTGTAATCATATGCATCAATTCAGAAAGAAAGAAACTTTTACTAGATTATCAATTCGTACATAAGAATTCACAAACCGAGCAAGTCGAAATTATCAATTATTCATCAAGTAGCCTAGGTAATGTAAATGGCTTAGCCAATAATCGTAAACATGTCCAGAATATAATTAAAAATAGTGACTTGAGTCATGAACAAGTCTGGTCTAGAAAAACAAGAACGAAATTAAAGTAGACAAAAAAACCCGGAAAGTCGAATTGATGTCGAATGCTTCAATCCAGCCTCTCCAGATGCTTCTCTCCTGATCACCAGCTTCTTAATTCGTCTCTTGGAGCTCTGAGATGCGGTAGCAAGCAAGATATTCGACTGGAAACCCCGCATTGTATTTATAATTGAAAAATTAGGGTTTTCCGGAACTTTACCCTCCAAGCGTATCGCTTGGAGGAGTCTTGATCAGCAGGCGATACGCCTGGAGCCACTACGCGACAGATTAGTCGGGTCAACGGAAATTACACCGCCTTTGACTTTCTTGCAGCAACCGTATCGCTTGCTTCTTCAGGATCTCTAGGCGATACGCCTAGAACTCAAGCTTCAGCACTTAATTGCTTTTTTATCTTCGATTTTTCTCCAATGCTCGATTTCTCTCACGAACTGCACTAAAACTGTAAATTTAGCACGAAACACACATTAAGACACTAATAATCATAAACAACTAAAAACCTATGGAAAACGACTCAAAAGACTCACAAAATTACCAAAAACGTAAAGGAAAACCTATGTGTTTTGCAACACATCAGGTGGGGTCGGCTTTAGAAGAACCCTCGGAGGCTGTAAATGAGGTAGGCAGTTGGGTGTTCCCTTTCAACTTACGTGCAAGCGAAATAGCTTTTGAGGAGGGAATACTGGAAGCCTTAGGAGGACATGAGGAGCTGGGAACATCAGGCATAACCTTCCTGCATTTATGAGCAAACACAACACCAACTTGATGATCATTAACAATAGTCTTTGGAGGCTCACCCACAACTGGCAGGGCCCGCGGGTCAATAGCACTAGCGGAAGAACCAATAAAGGGTGCAACAGAAACCACACCAGGGATAAAGGGTGCCAACACTCTTCTCACCCCCTGACACCCTGGAATCATGGGAATAACATATGTCTTTTGTCCTCTCTAAAATCCCATCTTCACATTCGCCAAGCTTTCTAGTGCTTTAAATTAGAGCCTTTACGAACCACGAAATCCAAAATACTCATTTCTGAAATCAAAGGAAGAAACGAAAGAGTTAGTAAGAAAGTAGAAAATAGCATAATAAGACAACAATGAATGCATACCCTTATTCCCCTCTAAAATCAAAGGTTCATTACTAGTATTAGACCACTTCCTGCTTAGGCCACACAAAACAAGAACTCTCTTTGGAAATTTCTGAAGAGTAGTGGGAGTATCAAGAAGTTGGTTGTATAGCTCCCGGTCAAAATCTTTTTTGGTACAATCAGAAAGTTGCAGAAACCCACCTCTTTTTTTCCAAACCATCTCAAATGAAACACACTCACTAGTTACCTAAAAAAATAAGCCTTCCAACCGTTCGGAGATTTAAAACTACAACTCACTATTTTCTTAACACCCCTATTCTTTTCAACAGTATACCAGTCACCACTAACCCCTAAGCGAAAAAAACTGCTTGAAAAGCCCCAAAGAAAGGGAGTGGCCAAACGATCGACATAAAATTTCAAAGTGAACAACCTTCATTACACCTAAAGGAGTCAATTGCCTAATATCAACCTCATAAGCCCTAAGGAAGTCAAGAAAAAAATGTGAAAAAGGCAATTAAACGTTAGATAGTTCAAAAAATCTGTTATACAAGCCAATAAAGCCATCGAGGCAGTCGTTAATGCGGGCACTACGGCCTGGGGCACAGGGTTTGTAGACATTCACATCAAAATATTTGTTGCAGTACTTAATAACTCCATTATCAAAAATTTTGAAACATATTTGCCCATATCACACTTGCTACCCATCAAGTCTGAATAAAGGAAAAAAGATAGATACCTTCAAAGGAAGAGCCAAGAAATACGATGGAACCAGATGAGATGGATATGGAAGCAAGTTATAACACTCCGACCCAAACTATGGAATCGCGGATAGAAATAAGACGTCGTATACAAAGGAGCTTCGAACATTTAAAGTAACCTCTCAAAGATGCAGACACATCATCATCAGGTGTAGCCAAGGTCGCCACTTTTGAATATGAAAAAACAAGAAACATGAAACCCTAACCTATTTTTAAGAAAACCCCCTTAAGTCGGTGGTGGTAACTCGTTCGAAAATACTAGACAAAGAGGGGCCCACTAATTAATTTGTGGACACATAAAAGGATAAAAGATCACCCACGTGGGTACACTGTGTATAGATTTCAACAAAAGGGTTTGTATAGTTTGTTTGATCTAGAGACCCACATTCAAAGATTTTATTTTAATTAATAATAATAATAAAGATCATAATAAATATATATGACCTTAACTAGTTTCACACCTGCAAAGTCCCAGTATTATAGATTTGTAGGCACGGAACTGAGGAGCTGATAATGGACGTAGGTCTCAGGGCATGTGTCACATTCAAAAGGGACACTAGGTTCATATTAAAAAATACACAATATCTTTGGAAAAATATTATAAAAGATATGTGAAAAGTCAAAGTAATCATATCTATTTAAGTTAGGGGGTCTCATACATAAGGACCATGCCTTCAACTCACAAATAATAATAAAGTAAGAGTGAACCTGTCACTCAAGGCCTCAACTAGTCAAGTGCAAGAATGGTGTCATTAATTGCAACTCTCAGAAAACCACTACTATAAATACCAAAGGAATTGGTAGCTGAAGCATTCAAGATGAGAGAGAGAGAGAGAGAGAAGAAAAGCTAGAACACTCCTAGATTCATAGATAAGATATAGAGCTTGTAACACTCTCATAATCATTGTAATAGATAGATATAGTCTTAAATGTGAAGGTTATACATTGTACCCACTCGCAGTTCATTTAACTCCCTTTTACAGAACTCATATTTACATTATGAGTCATTCATTCTTGTGTCTTGATCGTGATCCCGAGCATGTAGCGATCCTATCTTGCTTTTACAGAGCATTATGAATAATTAGTATAATGACTATTCATATTCCTAACTCCCTTTATCATTATGTTGTATTAGTGTTTTAGCCCTATAAATAGTAGATTTTGTATGTGATGTTAATGAAGATGAATAATATGATTCATCCGAAATTCTCTATTATCTCTGTCTGTGTTCATACCTTCTTAAGTTTATATATTTAGATTGCTCTTGGGCCAGTGATATTCAACATTTTGAAAAATTTTAGGTGGCTAGTTGATCAATAAAAATTATGTTATAGCTCATTAAAAAATATTTGGGGGAATCAAATAAAGCAAGTGTTCACTTGATTGACTTAGAACCACTACAACATATTAAATGGCTATTAGCCCGATGTATCTTGATACTAATAAGGTGCATGCCCCTTTAAGGGTTTAAATCTCATTGTAAGTGAACAAGTGGTGATAAAATTTACTGTTAGAAAAACCACTGCAACATACTTTTGACTTATGCGTTGATGCGATTACTATCTATATATAATGCAACTCACGTTGCAAGATTTTATGTACAATTTCATATGCACAAGATTGAAGGTGCAAGTTTTGAAGCTATTGGTACAACTCTTCCTCACGTATAACTTTACACGTATATATTTGGCTCTCTCTCCTATAATTCAACGCAGGAACATACTTCTCTGATTTCTTTCTCCATACCTAATCGAATGAATTGATTTGGCTTTAAGATTTGTGTAGATCTACCGAGGAGACCGACTTTAATGTGAACATTCTCTCCATCTGTTACGTAGTAAATAGTAAAGGGGCAATATTGTATTTGTTACATAGTGTAGGGTATTCTTAGTTAGTTGTGGTTAGGTCATTTTGTTAAATAGGAGATGAACGTAATAGAACATATCGATTGAATTGAGTAAAATCTTCTTCTTTGTGTTCTTCCATTCTCTTCTTCTATCGATCATCACTATTTACGATCATTGTTCTTTGATCGTAACAATGGTATCAGAGCTTTAAGCTCCTCGGACAAACACGTTCCTGGCGAATTCAAGTATAGGCGGCAGTAATAGAATGGCAAACAACATCGGAAATCAAGATATTGAAGGCACGTTTGATTCAACAACAAATGAGTTCTTACAATTAAATACGTCTGTGATTAAGCTGTGGCAAACAAATCAATATTTAACCATGGAAGATGCTTTTGAAGCAATTATGTCACTGAGACAAGAAGGTACGCTTAATGCCTATTGTGATGAATTCGATTTCTTGTTCAATAAGGTTGAAATCAGTGAGGGTTATGCCATATACCTCTTTATTGATGGTCTAAAACCACAAATTAGAGATGTTTTTATAACATGGCATCAATATAGTTTTCCCACAATGAAAGACAACATTTCTTTAGCTTTAAAGATAGATGCTAATAAGTTACAAGATTCGTTTTCTCCGTTTGATCCTAAATCTTCGTTTTACATAAAGGATTTAGTGTTTGATTTTTAGAAAAAGTCTTGATGAAATAATGGAAGGTAATGAATCTTTTAAGGATGGTAAGATTCAAGAAATTAGTAATGTAGATAGGATGTTTGATAAGTCCGCCTACAAGGTGTTTGAGGAAATGCCTGAGAGGGTTAGTGATGAAATTGAGGTTCAAATCAATGGCAAATCTGAAATTGGGAATAAGATTCAAGAATCATTTGATGAATATGATTCAATGGAAACTGTGAAGGATAAGGAAACTGAACACATTCATACTGATGATATTGATGTGTTAAAAGTCCTTAATGAATCTGTGATTGATGTTAAAGATTCACTTGATGAAGAGGAGGATGCTATTAGTGAATCAAGGAATGATAAGTTGAGCAAGAAATTCTGTCAGAAAAATCTACAACTTTTTTACAGTGATTCAGATGTCTTGTTCAACTATCATTGTGTAAAATTTTGACCATTATGCGAGAGGGTATGATACACATGGGATATATCAGCTGATGTTCAAATACAGAAAGAAGAATAAACTACTACAATTAAAAAATATCATGAAAGTTGAGAATGCATCTGCATCTGAGGTATTTGATGTAAAACCTAGGAATGTTAGTGGTGATATTGGTGATGATTCAATAAAGTGTTCCAATAAAAATGGAAAAGATGAAATCTCTAATATTTTTGGAAATGATATTCAAGAAATCAAAAGTGGTCAGTTGAATAAGCAGAGTAACAATGGAATTTTAATATTCCGTAATAAAAGTAGAGTTAATGATCTACATGATGCACTTGCAGTCATGGAAATGTCCATGGATTTGTAATTAACATGAGATTAGTTTCATGATTTTTTATTCTTATATTTCAAATTGCACTATTTTCACCAATAGAATCTGATTGCTTTAGTTTACTTAAGCTTGGAAAGGATGATATGTAGTGAATTTGGTGTTCATGTTAAAAGGTCCAAGTTTGAGCACAAAGGTTCATACAAATATTAGGTTTTTTTTACTTTAAAAGGTCAAACTTTTTAGTGTTCGTAGATGGCATGACTTTCAAAATTCTATTCTTTGAGTGTTCTGCATTTATGGGCAAGTCTTTGCATATTTTGACTTTCAAAAGTCAGATGTCATGGTTTTCATATTTGGCTATTTTGACTTTAGAAAGTGAAATCTTTGAGCTTGTCTACATTTTTTGACAGAAAATTGGCCATTTTCAGAAGTTTTCTTCATTGACATACTGAACACGCATAAAAACCCCACTTGTTAGAAAATCAATGGACCATGTAAATAAGTGGTAAGGATTCGATCTCAATAGTAGATCAAAAAAAAAATTAACAACAAATTTTTTTGTCCATCAGAAAATGCTCTTATTTGGATAAAAGAATTATTATTCTATTTATAGAATGGAAAACGTTGTAAAATAGTAATCAAATTGTACGTTTGTTCAATTAAGTCACTCATACATTTTTTGTTTCATTTGGATCACTAAACTTTTAATAGATACTATGTATTCTATCTATGATAGGAGGTTAACATGCCTATTTGATAATTTCTTTTTTTTTTTACATATATGTTATGGAGTAAAGCAATTAATTATATATAATTAATTAAATAATAATCAGTTCTGTGCTATTTACGAGGCTTTCCCTGTTTTGTTTCTTATTCGTTTAATTCAATAAAACAACAAAATTTAAATTTTTTTGAACAGTCAACGAATGTCCTGAAAAACCCGGGGACTATTTACACCAGCTGAGCTCATTCCAGGGAAAATCCACCTCCGCGAGCGGCCGGGTGGTAAAACCTGGGAGCTCGGGGATCGAACTTGTGACCTTACAGCCCCAAGTCTCCCCTCATCGCCAATGCCTCTTCCAAAGTGTTGCCCATAAGAATCGAATATGTGTCTCAAGTAGCGAACATATGTTTCTTACCACTACACCATAATGAAAGTTGCACAACAAAATTTTAATACCAACAAGAACCTGAACCTCCGATTTCTGCGATTTCAGATAGTATCAAGGCAAATTAAAAACAAACATAAAAACTTGCAGTTTCCAAATAAATATTCATACCAAAAAAGTCTTCAATTATATTTAATTAATTTTAAAAAAAAAGCCACATGTCCTTGTATGAATTTTTTGGTACACATTTTGTTTAGAAATAGTCGATTTGTATGAATTTGAGCTCGTAGGTACCTGTTGTTATAAACTTTAACTGGTTTTCAAAGCCCGCTCTTTGTGCGGACACTAGGGGTGTGCATGGATCGGTTTGGATCGGATTTTGGCTAAAACCGAAACTAAAACCGAACTTCGGTTTTTACAATTTTCAAATTCATTCAGATTCGGTTTTTTCGGTTTCACGGATTTCGGATTTCGGTTTTTTACGGGTTGAATTCGGTTTTTTCGGATTAAAATCCTTATGAACTTTTGGGCTGAAAAAAAGCTAATAATATTAAATTTTGGTCTACTTATTTTTTAATTATAGATTAACTGACTATTAATAGCATTCAAAATAAAACTTTAAAATTCATAACGTTGCAAAATGACCCAATCTCAAACAAATACATTCAAACAAACCCTTAACGATTTAATATTAAAGACTCAAGGATCCATAATGTTGCATAACAATACAAAATCAAACAAATCCTTAAAGATCTAATCTCAAATACTCAAACGACATTCAAACAAAAATTAAAGTTGCATAATGATCTAATCACAAAGACTCAAAGATCCTAATGATTATAAATAAAATTTTAATTTGAAACCTTTCAATAATTAAATGGATCGGTTCGTTTTTTTTTTTGGACACGGCCATACATGAAAAAATGAAACGTAAACACAGATATGTTTATAGTTTGATTTTACAGGTCATTATAAGTAAAAAATACTTATATAAATTATTTAACATAACGTGCAAGTAAATATCTCAAAATATAATTTATTTCGAAAAAAAGTGTTATAAATTATTTAACATAACTAAATTTTCTCTATTCTACATACGTAACCTAACCAAATCCAAATTTTCACACTTATTAAAAATCCAACCTGACCCAACTTATAAATTAAGGTAATATAGTTTATGACAATTTAAAACTAGATTTCACTACATGTGTGTTACGGCGGGGATGATCGTCTATCGTATCGTATCGTAATCGTATCGTAATCGTATTATATAAAAGAAAAGTTTTAAGGACACGTGGCATTGTCACATTCTCACTTATAATAATTTTCTCTTTCAAATCATCCCCTTTTATTTTTAGTTTTTGTATTTCTATGATAATAAATAAAAACATTTATTATAGGGATAATCACCACTCTAATTAATCAATTATTTGTATTTTCATGACAATAAACAAAAATATATTTATTATAGAAATAATCGCCATCTTAATTAATTAGTTATTTGAAAAAAAATCATTATTAATTTTTTTAAACCCAGTCGTGCAATACATACTTTTTTAAATCTCACTCGTGCGATACATGGGGTATAAAAACTAGTACAATTATACAAAACTATTGAATCGTTAAAACGCAACTAAAAAATACAAATACATAAGGATTATACAATAACATTAAGCTAAAATAAAAAAGAAATAAAAATATAATACGTAAACACGACAGTATACAATACCTAACGAATTATTATATAATACAATGAAATTTGTTAGATTAATAGGAGACTTTTACTTTATCACAGTTTGGCCACCACTTTTTATTTCTTTTATCATTTTGGCATAGTTTTTTTTGGTTTGTCAAGTTTAGCCCTTCATTTTTCTCTATTTTTCTTCCTTTTGTTATTTTTCTTTTTTGACTTTTCATTTCTCATAGTTCAGCCACAAAACTTTTAAGGTTTTGACAGAGTTGCCCCTTAAACTCTTAAACTTTTAAACATTTTTTATTTTAACGAAATATTAAACTTTTGGTTTTCATAGTTTAGTCACATATGTTTCATACTCTTACGTTTTGTACCCTTTAACTTTTAAAGTTTTTTTTTAAAGTTTTGTTATCTTCTACTTTAGTCACGAAACTTTTAACTTTTCTACTTTCGTTTTTAGTATATTTTTATAGTTTATACTTTCACTTCAAGACCTTTAGACTTTTACGTTTTATACCACTTAATTTTTTTTTTGTTGTTTTAAGTTTTGTTGTCTTCTATTTTGGCCATAAAACTTTTAACTTTTCCACTTTCGTTTTTAGTATACTTTTACAGTTATATACATTCACCACGAGACTTTTAGACTTTTACGTTTTATACTCCTTAACTTAATATATTTTTATAGTTTTATACTTTTACCACGAGACTTTTAAACTTTTACCTTTTATAATCCTTAACTTTTTAACCCTCTAACTTTTAAAGTTTTTTTTTTGTTTTAAGTTTTTTTGTCTTCTACTTTTGCCACGAAACTTTTAATTTTTTTACTTTCGCTTTTAGTATACTTCTATAGTTTTATACTTTCACCACGAGACTTTTAAGCTTTTACGTTTTATACCACTTAACTTTTTGACTTTCGTTCAGTATACAAATTGTTGCTGCGAGATGGTAAACATCTCGTTAAATCTAAAAGCAAATTGAAAAAAGGAAAAAAAATAAATAATGTAACATACCATGTGACGCCCAATGGATTAACCATGTGAGAATCAAACTAATCATACTATTCATTTCAAGTTTAAAAATGTAAATATTATAATATAAAAATATATAATATATAATATATGTGAGTTTAAAAATATATATCCAACGATATAAAAAATCCGATACAATAGATTCCTGCTAGAAATAATTCATCAAGCTTAGCTTTAATTTATTATGAACAATTTCTTATAAAAGTCGATTATAATATAACTTATATATATCAGAAGATCCATAAAAAAAAGGTTAAACAAAACTAAGTATTCAGATTAAAAAACTAAATATTATAAGTTATTGAATAAAAATCATATTATATTATATATTATGTATTATATATTATTATTATTATTAATTATATAAATACAATTTAAATTGGAAAAAAATAGTAACGTCTTGGAGTTTTAAACTTTTACCATAAATGTTTAATACTTTTATATTTTATACCCTTTAACTTTTAAACTTTTTTTTCTTTTTTCCATTTGTTTTAAGTGACATACTAACGTTTTAAAGTTTCATACTTTGGTCATATAGATTTCACACTTTTACATTTTCTACCATATAACTTTTGAGCTTTGTTTCTAATTTTTTTTTTGTTTTATATTTTGTCGTCTTCTACTTTGGTCACAGAACTTTTATAATTATACGCTTTATACTCTTTAAGTTTTTAACATTTTTTAAAAAATTATAAGTTTTGTCATCTTCTACTTTGGCCACGAAACTTTTATAAGTTTATGTTTTATACCCCTTAAGTTTTTAACTTTTGCTTTATTTATTTTTGTTTCCTGCTTTGGCTACCAAAGTTTTATACATTTACGTTTTTTGCTCCTAAAGTTTTCTACTTTATTTTTATCATCTTTTGTTGTTTCCAATTTTGACAACAAGGTTGGCCCGTTGTAACGCGCGGACGGATTCCTAACTTGTATATAACAATAGGAATTTGAAAGGCATAGTGGTTTTTTTACTTTTTATACATTGGCCACAGGAGTTTGAGACTTGACATTTTCTACCCTTAAAATTTTACAATTTGTTTTTTTTAAACAGAATAGTAAAGTTTAGGTTTTCATAGTTTAGTCACTTATGTTTCATATTTTTATGTTTTCTACCCCTTAACATTTAAAATCTTTTTTGCTTTAAGTTTGTGTATTCTACTTTAATTACAAACTTTTATAATTTTCGTTTTTCTACTTTCGTTTTCACATATGTTTCATACTTTTACGTTTTCACGTATGTTTCATACTTTTACGTTTTCTACCCTCTAACTTTTAAACTTTTTTTACGTTTTGTGGTCTTCTACTTTGGCCATGAAACTTTTATAATTTTCCATTTTTCTACTTTCGTTTTTATTATATTTTTAGAGTTTTTGACTTTGACCACGACTTTTTTATAGTTTTATTAGCATTTTACATTTATACCCCCTTAACTTTTCTCTCACACCCTGAAATCGGCAAAACGAAGGCGTGTGACTGATAGGCATCATGGTTATGGTTATGAATGAACAAACTCTAATGAACATTTAGAAAAGCCATTTGTCTTTGAAACACAAGTTGTAAATATTTATTTAAAATACTTAATGTGGCAGCGGAAAAAGTAGTAGTGGTACGACATGTTTAAGTTTCAAAAGTCAATTATTTAAGATTTAAAAACGTTATAATTGTTGTTGAGTTCACAGGTTTAATGACACTTGAAAATGTTTGAAACAAGTTTGAATTTATGGCCGTCATGACATACATATATGATACTGAGGTTGTAAGGATCGACGTGAACCTTGAATTTGAACACTAGCAGAGTAGTCACTCATGGTACTCTAACCCTAGAATACCGAATGACCAGAATAATTGACATGTACCCCTTGACAGTCCGAATGTTGTCAGGACTGGAGCAACCAATCAGGACAGGGTCGTCAACCCAAATAGATCTATTCACTAGTTATCGTTTCGAACTAAACTAATCGAATTCAATTTATAGTGGGATTTGACATATAACCATGAATCAGCATGAATTATACAAGGTTGGAGTAATGAACAGAACATGCAATCAATACGTGTTACGAGTATCTATAATGTCAGACATAAGAATTGAATTTAGGTTTTCATGAATTCTCCCCCAAAGTTTGAAAACAAAAATGTAAAAGGGGCTGTGAAAACTCACCTGAACAAATGATGAACTGAGGGTTGGCTACACGGGGTAAGTGAATATGTCACCTAATGTTCAAGGTCAAGTCTTGATAGATATTGCCCGATGGTATTGGTGAAAAACATTAATTAATTATTTGTTAGCAAACATTTAATTGTAAGTTATATAAATATATATTTATTTGAATAAATAAATATTATTCGTGTTTAGAAAATATTATATTGAATGATATATTCTTTTCCATAAAATGACACGAAAAATATGAATATTTAATATCATCAAATATTTATAAGGTTTTGAGCCAGATATAAGAAGTTATATTTTGTGAAATTCGAACGTTGGTTTACCAGATAGGGTTCCGGTTTCATCGGTTTGACCGATATGACTTATTTTATGACGTTTTCAGTTTCCTAAACCCTTAGGAAAAGTTTATGGAGCGGTTTTAATGTGGTTTATGGTTTTAAATTACCAAGTTTGTCGGTAGTGGTTTAACTTGCAAAAATCAGTGTTTTTGGGTTACCGAAAGTCACAGTTTTTGTTTCGTTTCTTCCTAAAATATTTTTTTCCACCTTTGGACTTCATGAAACATTTTCATACATAAAAATGGCCTCATTTAAGGTTTTGGAACAGTACCATATTATGTCCAAATTTTTACTTTAAATAAGTTAGAAAACATGAATTTCGGGTCCCGAATATCCTATTTTTTTATCATATAATGTTTCAGGTTTAAATGTGACTTCTGAAAGCTTGTTAGTAATTTATAAACACACATTTATAAGTCCTCAAACACATCATAAGGCTAGCCATGAACGTTTTTTTACTAAAAAATCATATTATATGATTTTAAGTCATAAAATCACCCTTTAAAATATTTCTTCATGTTTAGCGTCTCTTTTAACAAAAAGGCATTTTATTTTCATGTAATGGCCATCATTAATTATGTGACTCAAAAAACTAATCATAATATCAAGACATGAATTTTTATGTGGACTCTTTGAAAAGTATTTAATGATAAACTTTATGTATGACATTTTTAACATAACATACTTATATTATGGAAAAGAATGGAACATTAATATTAGTCATGTGACAAGGTATAAATATACATATTATCCATGACACTTTTCATCAAAGAAATCATACATAACACATTTAGGGTTTAAAATCCAAAGTATGTTCTTGAATATATTTTCATTACTTATTGATATTTAGGTCATAATAACACTAAAACATCAAGTAAATCTAAAAAAGAATGTGATTAAACCTACAATAATTCCATCAAAGTAAGCATAAGGTTACTAACAATATGGCTTGTTAGTCAATCATCAACAATAACATCAAGACTTGATTTTAACATGAACTAGTGACATGATTATAAACAAAAATCAAGAATGAAATCACTAGGAGGGTAGAAATCTTACTAAAGCTTCCACACGATCGGTTAATGACGTAAGTGGGTGTTGATAGCTTCCAATGTTTAGCTCCGACCCACCCTTGAATCTTGCTTTGATAAGATGGTAAAAGGAAAGAAATGACAAGAATAGTGAAAGAAAACATAAGGTTAGAATGATGGAAATTGATGAATATATAGAAAGATAATGAAAAATTATGATGGATAAAAGTTTACCTAGGATTAGAGGAAGAATACAAATGATTAGAAATAAAAATGATGGTTGGATGATGAAGATTTTTGGTGGTAGTGGCGGTTTTTGTGTAGAGCCGAAAGAAAGAAAGAAAGGGAGAAGAGGGTCTGTGGTTTTCTTGAAATGTGTAAATGTTGTGAAGTGAATGTGGATTATGTATTTAAAATGGTTAGAAGGTGGCTTGGGTTTACGAGTTTAAGGAAACTGAAGGGGCTCAGTTTTGGCTTAGTCGAACCAAAGAAAGGAAGAAGAAGAGAGAGGGCTTGAACCCACTTTACTTGTGATTAAAATGTGGCTAATTGGTTAAGGTATGGTGGCGTTTTTGAGCTCTAAAAACCGTTCAAAAGAGAGGGGAAACAAGGAGGGGACAAGGTAGGTTGTACAATGTTATTATACAATAGATTAGGCACATCATGTACCTTCTTAGACAATTTTGTCTAATATCTTGTTGGTATGACATGGGATCTAGGAACAATTAGGGATGGCAATGGGGCGGGTTTGGGGCGGGTTTGAGTAATCCCAACCCCATACTGTAACCTTTCGGTTTTTCGAATATTTGTACCCGACCCGAATTCAAATCATGATTGATAATCAATAATAATCGTATTTCATTTCATCTCATTTATCATATAATTATGTTTGGATATGTCATCGTTATGTTAATCGTAAATCGTTTCGATATTTCAATTACATTGCATTTTGAATTTCAATTTCAATCGTTTTCGTTACTTTAATTAAACCAAGAGAATTCGAGCAATCCAAACACGTGTTGAGCTTGTGGGTAATACTAGTCACGCACACAAGTGGACACGAGTGAGGTTTCGCGAAAATTTGAGGTTTAAAACGTAAATAACGAAGTTTCAGTTTTTGCGCGATTTCGGTACGAACGGACAACCCGCGAAACTCGAAAATCATATTTTTATGGTTCATCATGTTCTTATAGGTGTTTTATGATTGTGGTTAAAATTTGGAGTGGTTTCGACATTTAACGAAGTCAAACAAAGCAAAACAAAACAAAAGAAAAAAAAAACAGAAAAGAAAAAGAAAAAAAAAATATTCTGCTGGAACACATCGAACCTGCGACCTGCAGGTTAAAAACCAGCGAACTAACCACTAAGGCAGATTAGCTATGGTGACAAGTAGCCAGTTACAGTTATTATATTTACTTCCAGATTCGAGCTGTATTTTCACAACTACGATTCTACTCGATTTTTTTGCTAAAAACTCATCCAAAACATGTTTTTAATCCAAAATAACCACCTATAATCAATCCTTATCAACAATAATCGTATACTAATCCTCTGGAACTTTCAAACATGTTTTAGATCAAATCAAACACCTCAATTTATTATTTTTTTTAAACTTTCAAAGCTAGATAATCCTTATCTCCATCAATTCGATCTAATCACGAATCCTCCACTATAAATACATGCATACCTCTCTTCTGGGATCCACACTCGACCATTCTCTTCTCTCAATTTAATCCCAGAAGCTCTCGATCACGATTCCAAAAGTCAACGGGTCAGACTTTGACCATCCGATTTCTCCATTGTTCTTCGACTTTCTGAGGTAAGTTTCTTCACAAAAGTTGTTCCTTTTATTGTTTCCTTAAAGTTCATACTCTCGGTTTCCGTTAATTATGTCTAAATCAAAAAGTCAAACCTGTGTTCTTGATATTTAATTGGGGAAATCAACTAAGAACTAATTAAAACCATAATCACTGCTTTTGGATTATTCTCATCTGTTTTATAAAAGTAATATGATGTTTCGGTAAGGTCTAAACTTGATTTTTATCATAAAGATGAAAACTTTAATGGATTTGACCCATTTAATCAAGACTTTTCTTTTGTAAATTTTTATCCGGAAAAGTTGGTAATGATTTAATCATAGTTTTCTGATCCGGATAATCCATAATCATGTTAGAATAGGTTCGAAATCATAAACTTGGTTTAATATGCAATTTTATAAACTTTAGGGTTGTTTTTGTAATTATGGAAACTATAAGGTAGATTTTGTCATTTAGACAAAGTTGTGATATTTTTCAATTCTGACCCTGTGATTTTTAAACTAATAAACTAAGAACCTAAGTTTATTTTATTTCATAGTTAACACATAAAACTTTAGAATCGATCTTCTACAAATTAACAATCTAACGTAATAAACAAAATTCCCCAATTATATATAAATGTAACCTATATCTTTTCGATTTCGATTCCTCTATTCATTTAGCCTATTCAATCAACTAGGGTGACCTCGGGATTCGCGATTCTATTTTCTTCGGTGCTATTTTCTCAACGCTCGCTCTACTAATCCGTGAGTATTCATAGCCCCTTTTTATCTTTTATTATTTGGGGTGCTACATGTATTTATATTTAAATTATTAAACGTATTATTCTTTAAACATTTATGCGATTTCATGTGCTCAATGTGTGAATTCTATGTGTGTGAAACTTGTGTGGATGGATTGTTGGTATTCGTTAGTCATTAATCATTAATCATTAATCGCATGTGTTCCATTAACGACCCCGAGCCTATGGTAACAATAATAGCTATTGGTTGACGACCCACCCATGATGTCGGAAATGAACTAATTTTCGATGGGTGATTGCTCCCTATATCGTCAGAGGATTGGTTACACATCACTCATATAACACGTTGAACATTGCATATGAACATATCACTTGACACGTAATCGCATGTTTTAGTCTTATATATATATAAACCTATGTTTGCTCACCAACTACTTTGTAGTTGACCTTTTACTTTATACATGTTGCAGGAAATCAGACTTGAGATTTTTTGTTGATCACGCTAGGGTGCTGGACTTAGATAATGGCCTTAATCAGTTATTTGATATTTTGTTTGTTTTGGATTGTTTAGTTTCGTTTGTTGTTTAGTTTTTGTAAGACATTTCCTATTATTCAATAAAAGGCATATCTAAGTATTTGAACTTTAAATTAGTGTCATTGAGCATCTGGACAATCATCACGCCCCGACATATTCCGCCGTCGGTTGGGGTGTGACAGATTGGTATCAGAGCCTTGGCTATAGGGATCTAGGTTATTAGAACTGGATGACCTAGACTATACCTTAGGTGTCCCACACGATTCACTCGTGTTAGTGTGCCTAGTATCATTTCATGTCCTTAGATGCTACTTAGGGTTGCCTTCTTCAATCTCATTTTCTCCTTAACACTTGACACACAAAAACACAAACTCTTAAGGCTTCCTAGCCTTTCCTTAGTAATGGTGCCTTACGTGCCATTTTAGGATCTTGACTTTTGATTTTAAATTCTCGTCAAGGTTAGGTTCTTAGTAATATGGCATGTAGTAACTGGAAGGGTGAAAACACCGGTAGCTGGGGTCTCTGTCATAGGTAAGTGTTGCGTATAAATTCGAACCTACCGTCGGACCTGGACCTTACCTGGGACGCCCTGGTGAGAGTGTTGTAACCTATTAGGCCAAAGCATGCCATAACTAATATTGCTAAGAACCATACTAACCATGATTAGTCACGGTCGTAGTCTCCCAATCGGGAGATGAGGGCCACTCCTTTATGTTTTCATCAAGTCAACATGATTTCCTGTTTTACAAGAGTTTCAAATTTCATGTTTTCAATAATTCACAAGATTCTATGACTTATCGATTTTGAATTCTTACGACTCTCGATATACAATGTTTGTTGGTTTTGCAATCTCACAATTCTCGAACTTGCATAACTCTTTCGTATTCTCAGTTGATTATCAATCCTTTTACATCCTTCAACTCATGAATTTTTTTTCTCTCTCTCTATCTCTCCAGAATGGCTCGTCACAACAACCGTGGAATGGCTCGTCAAATCGCTCGTCAAATGGCGGCTGTCATCCCTAATATGATGGTCCAAATTCAACAGAACCTCAACGCTAATCCCGCCAATAACGGTGCTAACCAGGTCTGCACTTTCAAGCACTTCAACTCGTGCAACCCACCCAAGTTTTCTGGTTCTGAAGGCCCGACTGGCCTACTTCATTGGTTCGAAGGAATGGAGAACACCTTCATTAACAGCGACTGCCCAGATAACCTCAAGGTCCGCCATGCTACTGGTTCCCTGACTAAGAACGCACTGACCTGGTGGAACGGCGAGAAGAGAACTCGCGGTGCTGAAACTGCTCTGGCTTTAACATGGGATCAATTCAAGGCAGCAATGACTGAAAAGTATTGCCCTCGAAGTGAAATGAAAAATCTGGAAGATGAATTTCACAATCTGAAACAAGAAAGTGGAGATAATCAAGCGTACACTAACCGTTTTCATGAGCTAAGGCACCTAGTGCCTGACCTGTTCACTCCTGAGTTTAGGCTAGTCGAGCAATACATCGGTGGCCTACCTCAAGCCATCCAAGACACAATGTGGGGAAGTAGATCTCAAACACTCGAGGATGTTATTCGCCTAGCTAGTAAGCTTAGTGATAACCATGTCAAGATTGGAAGTCTGACCAGGAAAGGTTACAAGAAGGAGACTAAGACTGAGAAGACCGCGAACGAGACTGAGACTAAAGCTGAATCCTCATCTGCAAATGCCAACAAGAAGAAAAGGAAGGCGAAAATCTTTGCAGTGACTAACACCCCTACTGCTACTGCTATTCCCGCAACTCCTATTTCTCAGATGGCCCCACCAGCCAAGAAACCTTATACTGGGCCTCACCCTTTGTGCAACACTTGTCAATATCATCATCCTACTACTGTTGCGTGTCGGCGATGTACTAATTGCGGCCGATTTGGTCATCTCGTGACTACCTGTCGCCAACCTATTCGGGCTCAACCTTTAGCTGTTCAACCACAGGCGGTTCAACCTATGATGCCTGCTCCTGCTCAAATCACTGCTGCTACTCACGTGCGTGTCTGTTACCACTGTGGACAACCTGGTCATTTCAGGAACAATTGTCCTCTGCTTGCTGTTGCTAATGCGCCCAACCCACCAGTGAATAATGCTAATCGTGGAGCTCCTGCCAGGGTCTTTAATCTCAACACTAATCAAGCGCAGGCCAACCAGGAAGTCGTCAGCGGTACGTTTCTAGTCAATAATCAATATGCCTCTGTCTTATTTGATTCTGGTGCCGATAGGAGTTTCGTTTCCTTAGAATTTGAGCCCTTACTTGCTGCTTCACGCACTACACTTAAGCCTTCTATTTCGGTCGAGGTTGCTGATGGGAAACCAATCGCTCTCAATTCCATCATTTACAATTGCACCTTAAACTTTGATGACCACACTTATCCTATTGATCTCATACCCATGCATCTCGGAAGTTTTGACGTCATCGTAGGCATGGATTGGCTGTCTCGGCATCACGCAGAACTCATTTGCTTTGATAAACTCATTCGTATCCCTCGCCCAGATGGTCAAGTTCTGGTGATTCATGGCGATAAACCATCTAGTGGGCTAAGACTTATGTCTTGTACCAAAGCCCGAAAGTACTTACGCAAGGAGTACGTGGCGTTCCTGGCTCATATCGTGGAAGTTCGAGAGAAAGATAAGGGAATCGAAGACATCCCAGTCGTTCGGGACTTTCCAGAAGTTTTTCCTGAAGACATCACGGGTCTTCCTCCCGTTCGCCAAGTCGACTTCCGCATCGACCTCGTCCCTGGTGCTACTCCTGTAGCTAAGTCTCCATATCGCCTCGCACCTACAGAGATGCAGGAGTTATCCAAACAACTTCAGGAACTTTCTGATAAGGGTTTCATTCGACCCAGTTCCTCACCTTGGGGAGCACCCGTTCTATTCGTCAAGAAGAAAGATGGTACGTTTAGGATGTGCATAGATTATCGCGAGCTCAACAAACTCACTATCAAAAACCGCTACCCTCTGCCTCGTATCGATGACCTTTTTGATCAACTTCAAGGAGCCACTTGTTTTTCGAAAATCGATCTTCGTTCTGGTTATCATCAACTTCGCGTCACTGAGGATGACATTCATAAAACTGCTTTTCGCACCCGTTATGGTCATTTTGAGTTTAATGTCATGCCCTTTGGGTTAACAAACGCGCCTGCGGTCTTCATGGACCTTATGAATCGCGTTTGTAAGCCCTACCTCGATAAATTTGTCATCGTCTTCATTGACGATATTCTCATCTATTCTAAATCAAAGTCTGAACACGAAACCCACCTGCGTCAGATTTTGGAGCTCCTGAAGAAAGAGCAACTTTATGCCAAGTTCTCTAAATGTGAATTCTGGCTTAAGGAAGTTCAATTTTTAGGGCACATTGTCAATGAAAAGGGTATCCATGTTGATCCTGCCAAGGTCCAAGCCATTAAAAGTTGGAGTACGCCAACTACTGCTACTGAAGTCCGCTCGTTCCTTGGACTAGCAGGCTATTATCGGCGATTCATATCCAATTTCTCCAAAATCGCAGTACCACTCACCGCCTTAACACAAAAAGGCAAACCATTCGAGTGGGGTCCTTCTCAGGAGGAGGCATTCCAAATTCTCAAGCAGAAGTTGTGTGATGCTCCTATCCTGACTCTTCCTGACGGGACTGACGACTTTGTTGTTTATTGCGATGCCTCAAATCAAGGCCTCGGTTGCGTTCTCATGCAACGAGGAAAAGTGATCGCCTACGCATCAAGGCAGCTCAAAATTCATGAGAAAAACTACACAACGCACGATCTCGAGCTTGGTGCGGTCGTGTTTGCCTTGAAAATTTGGAGGCACTACCTTTACGGTACCAAATGCGTAGTTTATACTGATCACAAGAGTCTCCAACACATTTTCAATCAAAAGGAACTCAACATGCGCCAGCGTCGTTGGGTTGAACTCCTGAGCGACTACGACTGCGAGATTCGCTACCATCCTGGTAAAGCGAATGTCGTGGCCGACGCACTTAGTCGTAAGGAACACATCAAACCTATTCTTTCTCAGGGTACTCATCCTTTGTCAGATCTTCAGACTCGTATTTTTGAGGCGCAAAACATCTCGGTCACTGAGGGTAATTTGTATGAGGAAATGTCGTGCGGCGTAGAACTTCAACTCGAAACAAAACCCAATGGTCTCCTTTATTTCATGAATCGTCTCTGGGTTCCTGACCGAGACGATCTTCGTGCGACTATCATGAAAGAGGCTCATAAGACTCGTTATTCCATCCATCCCGGTGCAGATAAGATGTACCAGGATCTTCGATCTCTCTATTGGTGGCCCGGCATGAAGAAGGACATTGCGCTCTTCGTAGCCAAATGTCTTACTTGTTCAAAAGTAAAGGCTGAACACCAAAGACCCTCTGGTTTGCTCGAACAACCGAAAATACCTGTTTGGAAGTGGGAGAACATTGCGATGGACTTCATCACCAAACTCCCCCGCACTTCTGGACGTCACGATAGCATATGGGTCATAGTCGATCGCCTGACCAAATCCGCTCATTTTCTTCCTATCCGTGAGGATTATAAGGCCGATAAGTTAGCCCAAATTTATGTCAACGAGATCGTTTGCCGTCACGGTATCCCTTTGAATATCATCTCCGATCGCGATGGTCGATTTATCTCTCATTTTTGGCAATCTCTTCAATCTGCCTTAGGAACTCGATTGGATCTCAGTACTGCTTATCATCCCCAAACTGATGGTCAGTCTGAGCGCACCATTCAAACTCTCGAGGATATGCTACGTGCCTGTGTCATCGACTTTGGTGGCAATTGGGATACTCATTTACCCTTGATCGAGTTTTCATATAATAACAGCTATCACTCGAGCATTGGTATGGCACCTTTTGAAGCACTCTATGGTCGTAAATGTCGGTCTCCTATATGTTGGAACGAGGTTGGTGAAGCACAAATCACCGGTCCTGAACTGATACAAGAAACGACTGACAGAATCTCTCAAATTCGTGAGCACCTGCTTGCTGCTAGAAGCTCGTCAGAAAAGTTATGCAGATAGACGACGTAAGCCTCTTGAATTCAAAGTCGGCGACTTAGTCCTGCTCAAGGTATCTCCTTGGAAGGGTGTCGTACGGTTTGGTAAGAAAGGAAAGCTAGCCCCTCGATACGTTGGTCCATTCAAAATCCTTAAAAAAAATTGGGAAAGTGGCCTACAAACTTGAACTACCTCCAGAGCTCGCCAACGTTCACCCTACATTTCATGTGTCAAATCTTCGCACAGTGTCTGGCTGATGAGAATCTTCATATTCCTCTTGAGGACGTCCATATCGATGAGTCCCTACACTTCATTGAGAAACCCGTTGAGATTATGGATCGAGAAATCAAGCAACTCAAGCGTAGTCGTATACCTATTGTCAAAGTTCGTTGGGAGTCTAAACGTGGACCAGAGTTTACCTGGGAACGTGAAGACCAAATGAAAGCAAAATATCCGCATTTGTTCAATCAGTCTTCTCAAGATTAATTTCGGAACGAAATTCCCTAAAGTAGGGGAGACTGTAACCTTTCGGTTTTTCAAATATTTGTACCCGACCCGAATTCAAATCATGATTGATAATCAATAAATAATCGTATTTCATTTCATCTCATTTATCATATAATTATGTTTGGATATGTCATCGTTGTGTTAATCGTAAATCGTTTCGATATTTCAATTACATTGCATTTTGAATTTCAATTTCAATCGTTTTCGTTACTTTAACTAAACCAAGAGAATTCGAGCAATCCAAACACGTGTTGAGCTTGTGGGTAATACTAGTCACGCACACAAGTGGACACGAGTGAGGTTTCGCGAAAATTTGAGGTTTAAAACGTAAATAACGAACGTTTCAGTTTTTGCGCGATTTCGGTACGAACCGGACAACCCGCGAAACTCGAAAATCATATTTTTATGGTTCATCATGTTCTTATATGTGTTTTATGATTGTGGTTAAAATTTGGAGTGGTTTCGACATTTAACGAAGTCAAACGAAGCAAAACAAAACAAAAGAAAAAAGGAAAACAGAAAAGAAAAAGAAAAAAAATATAGTGTCTGCTGGAACACAGAATCGAACCTGCGACCTAGCAGGTATACACAACCAGCGAACTAACCACTGAGGCCAGATTCAGCTTTGGTGACAAGCAGCTCAGTTACAGTTATATATATTTACAGTTCCAGATTCGAGCTGTATTTTCACAGCTACGTATTCTACTCGATTTTTTTTGCATAAAAACTCATCCAAAACATGTTTTTAATCCAAAATAACCACCTATAATCAATCCTTATCAACTATAATCGTATACTAATCCTCTGGAACTTTCAAACATGTTTTAGATCAAATCAAACACCTCAATTTATTATTATTTTTTAAACTTTCAAAGCTAGATAATCCTTATCTCCATCAATTCGATCTAATCACGAATCCTCCACTATAAATACATGCATACCTCTCTTCTGGGATCCACACTCGACCATTCTCTTCTCTCAATTTAATCCCAGAAGCTCTCGATCACGATTCCAAAAGTCAACGGGTCAGACTTTGACCATCCGATTTCTCCATTGTTCTTCGACTTTCTGAGGTAAGTTTCTTCACAAAAGTTGTTCCTTTTATTGTTTCCTTAAAGTTCATACTCTCGGTTTCCGTTAATTATGTCTAAATCAAAAAGTCAAACCTGTGTTCTTGATATTTAATTGGGGAAATCAACTAAGAACTAATTAAAACCATAATCACTGCTTTTGGATTATTCTCATCTGTTTTATAAAAGTAATATGATGTTTCGGTAAGGTCTAAACTTGATTTTTATCATAAAGATGAAAACTTTAATGAATTTGACCCATTTAATCAAGACTTTTCTTTTGTAAATTTTTATCCGGAAAATTTGGTAATGATTTAATCATAGTTTTCTGATCCGGATAATCCATAATCATGTTAGAATAGGTTCGAAATCATAAACTTGGTTTAATATGCAATTTTATAAACTTTAGGGTTGTTTTTGTAATTATGGAAACTATAAGGTAGATTTTGTCATTTAGGCAAAGTTGTGATATTTTTCAATTCTGACCCTGTGATTTTTAAACTAATAAACTAAGAACCTAAGTTTATTTATTTCATAGTTAACACATAAAACTTTAGAATCGATCTTCTACAAATTAACAATCTAACGTAATAAACAAAATTACCCAATTATATATAAATGTAACCTATATCTTTTCGATTTCGATTCCTCTATTCATTTAGCCTATTCAATCAACTAGGGTGACCTCGGGATTCGCGATTCTATTTTCTTCGGTGCTATTTTCTCAACGTTCGCTCTACTAATCCGTGAGTATTCATAGCCCCTTTTTATCTTTTATTATTTGGGGTGCTACATGTATTTATATTTAAATTATTAAACGTATTATTCTTTAAAACATTTATGCGATTTCATGTGCTCAATGTGTGAATTCTATGTGTGTGAAACTTGTGTGGATGGATTGTTGGTATTCGTTAGTCATTAATCATTAATCATTAATCGCATGTGTTCCATTAACGACCCCGAGCCTATGGTAACAATAATAGCTATTGGTTGACGACCCACCCATTATGTCGGAAATGAACTAATTTTCGATGGGTGATTGCTCCCTATATCGTCAGAGGATTGGTTACACATCACTCATATAACACGTTGAACATTGCATATGAACATATCACTTGACACGTAATCGCATGTTTTAGTCTTATATATATATAAACCTATGTTTGCTCACCAACTACTTTGTAGTTGACCTTTTACTTTATACATGTTGCAGGAAATCAGACTTGAGATTTTTTTTTGATCGCGCTAGGGTGCTGGACTTAGATAATGGCCTTAATCAGTTATTTGATATTTTGTTTGTTTTGGATTGTTTAGTTTCGTTTGTTGTTTAGTTTTTGTAAGACATTTCCTATTATTCAATAAAAGGCATATCTAAGTATTTGAACTTTAAATTAGTGTCATTGAGCATCTGGACAATCATCACGCCCCGACATATTCCGCCGTCGGTTGGGGTGTGACACATACCCGGTTACAAAAGTGTGTCTCATACCTGACCCAAAACTCATCGGGTTTCTAGCGGGTATTTACCCATCAGATATCGGGTATACCCTTCGGGTCTATATCTGCTAACTATTAATTTATATTTATCATAATTATAATAAAATATCTCAAATAACTAAACATATATAAGTTTAATAATATGTAAATCAATGTTTTTAACAAATAACTTTCTATTATAGATAAAATTAAAAAATAGATAAATAAAATCATACAATATATACTTAAAATGAATAAATAAACACAAAGAAAAATATAGCGGGTATATAATCGGGTAAACCGATATATAATATTGGGTAATTGGGGCGGGTAAATAGGTATATCATCAAATCCCATACCCGTCTCATACCAACGAAACAATACAAAAGTAATCCCATATCCAGACCCAAACCCGATTACCCGACCCCATACCCGTCCCATGTGTGTTGGGTTTTGGGTTTTCTAGTCGGGTTCGGGTTTCATTGCCATCCCTAGGGACAATGCTAGAATATAGGTGAGAATCAATGGATTATCAAGTGTTTAATATGTGTGGAATTGCTAAAAAAATATCTTATGTTGGTTGTGGGATTTCGGTTTAGACCGAATGTAGAAAAAGAAAAGGGGTCGAGGGGGGTTCGAACTCGGGATTGAATCGGACCAAGAAAGAAAAGAGTGGGGGATTGGGTCATGATTTCGGGCCAAAGAAAAATAAAAAGAATAGGCCTGTGAAGTGGGTTGAACGGGTTGGATGGCCTACTGGGCCGAACAGGGCTTCGGGTCGAGTCAGTAGTGATTTGGTTCGGGTTAATGGGTCAAGCTGGATCACATCAGGCCTTGGGTTGGGTTGGTTTAACAATTTGGACGGTTTGGCCATTGCGCCAAAAAGTATACCTGTTGGCCCGAAAACCCATATTGGGCCGAAATGGTTGGTCGGGTTGATCCAATTGAGTCCAAGGAATAATTGCTCGGGTTGTAACGGCAGAATGGTTTGGAAATAAAGTGGTAGAAATTTGAACGGATACGAATGATTATATATTTTGTTGAACGAGTGATAACCGGTAATCGTACTGAATTGAATGGAAATTGAAATGTCACTAGCCTTGATGTTGATGCTTAAAACACTAGCTTTGAATGTTTTTTATTGATTATATTTAAGTGTCGGTGGCAAAAATATAGTTGTTTATATCTTGACGATTAAATCTAAAAGAATGTTTAGATTATTTTCGTTGGAAATAATGATTCGAGTGAATTTAGAATGAACAAGTTTAATGTAATATTAACATTAGTTTTTAAATGAATTCCTTGTTTGACCAACGATACGTTTTGATTGTGTCACGACGTAACACGATGTTTCGGAAAAATACAAAACGAATATTTTATATTTTCTTATTGTTAAAATTCCACAAATAATATTATGAAAATTTCTTATTATTGAAGTTCCAATTTGAATAAACATGGAACCTTTCTGGTGATTTCCGATACGATACGGGTTGTCAAGTCTAGTTTAACTATGTTCGCACGTAGGTTCACCTAATTTGAATAAATTAAGTCTAATGCACATAATAAATCAGATAATTGCACGTATATATAGTATTAATGTTGACCTCAAATTTTAGATTGTCACATTCTCTACCCTTAACAAATTCAAACTTATAAATCAAATAAAATATAATATTATATTCTTGATGCATATTGTACAAGTATGTAATGCTTTGTCTTTTTTTTTAAACAAGTGAAGCGCAATGTACAAGTGCTGTTTGCAGCACGTGTAATGCTTGCTTTTTCTCTGTCAAAGTTGAATATATCACACATATCCTCCCATACTGTAGGTCCGGGATCAACAACCGTTCACGATATTTTGATCTAGTACAAGTGCGGAAACCTTGTACAAGATTGATTTAAGAAGAAAGTAGAAGAAAAAGATTTGACAAAGTGATAAACAACAAAGATCAAATCTTGAATGATGAATAATACTTTCTTGAGCTTTGAAACCGATCGGAAATACAAAGAGAAATCTGAAAATCGTAAATCCAAAAGCTAGAGTCAAACAAAAACTAGTGAGCTTATATACTACTCACTTACAAACCCTAAACCAATCATAAACATAAAACCGGCCCACATGGCCCATATCGTAATCTATTCTAAGCCCATAATCCCAATAATAAACAAGCCCACATCTAATGTTCATGCCTCTAAAGTATAGCCCAACAATCTTCCCGTAGGCATGAAACATTAGTTCGTATGTGGCAGCAGCAGATCAAATCTGAAAGTATTCTGCACATTGCTCGACCACCATTCGTTTGCTACAATCCGGTTTGCTGTTCCATGGAAGATCCCCACCCGTATAGCATTCTCAAGGTCATTCTCATCACCAAGAATTGGTTGTGAGGCGAGGAGCTTGATATCTTTTTCTCCAAACCTAAGCAGGTCAACCGGATCATAGAATCGGAACTGCCTCATCTTCTTGCAGAGCACCACCACCTCATGTGTCGTTGGATCATAAAACCAACAGTCAAAGTCCTTGACCAAGGTACCGTCTTCAATCTCATCCAACATGTTTATCACTCTTGTGCGTTTGGTAGGTGGTCGCCTTGCTTCACCTATTGTATCACCAGTCACTGGATCAGTTCCAGTTTCAACCCATCTCACCTGCCTCAGATCGAAGTTCACAAAATTTTCCGCCAAGTGGCTCAACATATTGTTCCGAACTAGGTCTCCTTCTGAGCTACTCCATCTGTTTATGTATGGAGCTCTCAACAGGCTTCTAATCTCAGGCTCAGTCTAGGAGTGAAATTGAGCTCGAGTTCTGTAATATTCCACTGGATTGTAGCCATCACGGATTATAGCAAACAACATCTTCTCTGAGTCATAATACCAGCACAGAATTGCTTCACGACTCCCCCTTTTGTCAATAGAGCTTTCACCAACATCAATGGTGTATTGAGTGGGGGCTGGTCTGACATCTCTATGCGTGTCGTGACCTTCTGGCGCTTTAGAGATGACCCTTCCACTTCGTGCATAGTCTGACATCTCTATGGTGTCATCTCCTTCATCTTCATTCATAGTCTCTGTACGTTGTGCAGCCTGAGATGAGCTTTGACCGGGGTCACCTGAAGCACCTGACACCACAGCACCTTTCAACTCATTATACTTCTTTTTCAAATCCATTAAGGCCTCATACAAGTACTTAAACCTATTCTTGTCAGCCACTTCCTTATCTTTTAACTTTCTGTTCTCAGCCTGGAGTGTTTTTATCTCAGTCTCTCTAATTCTGTTCTGAGACATCAGAAAGTTAATGTGAGGGTCTGCACTTATCCTCATCTCAATAGGCAGTTCAGCAGCTTGAAATGGGTGAAAACTTGGGATAACTGTTGGTGGCAGACTTGTCCCAGTAGAGACACTCACTTTAAGAGGGCTGGGTACTACAACAGTGTTATCAACCTCCAGAGATTGCCTTTCTTCATGAACAGGGCTACGTTCATTCAGAAGAGGACTTTCAGTCTGAACCTGGGCAGGTTGATCTTCAACATTCTGATCTGTTGTATCTTCTTGAACACTTTGACTTTGAGAACTGGACCCTGCTGGATGGACCATCAACATACTTGAGTTAGTCTTTGTGAACTTGAACCGGATACTCCTTGGATCTGTCCTCTTCCTGGGAGATGGTTCACGAAAAGGAACGGGCTCTTCGAGCATCTCATTCACATCAAACTGAGTATCCAACTCTTGAGGGATGGAGTCACCACTAGAGGACGAGTTCAGGACATCCCTTGATCTTTTAAGATTGATTGGTTCAAAGTCTCCATAGATATCATCATCCACATTCCCTTGATCAGCGAAGATGTCGTCCATCACATTTTCTTCATCAGAAGGTATACCTTCTGTTTGATCCAGAACATTTACTGCAACTGGTGCTGTCACATCGTGATCTTCAGCAACAGTCACATTCACAGTCGGCACATCTGGTTGAGGTTCAGCCTCTTGATCTGACTCAATCACTTGTTCTCTAGCAACTTCAGGAAAGGCACCTCTTTTGGTCCATTCAATTCTTCCCTGAAAGCTGTTCTTTTCTTTTCGGTCTTGTGTCTGCAGGCCAAACACCCCACTATCCATGAATTTGATGTCCAATTTCTCTATTCTTTCATCGATCATCGGGTACTTCTTCATCACCACCATTTGTATGAACCTTGGAGTCATAAGAAACTGATCTCTCGCACTTAAGGCTGCATTCCCAACCTAATCTATCAGCATCATTTTAGAGAAGTTAAAGTCCCAGTCTAAGGCAAGTGCTACAAACGCAGTCCCATGAAGCTTGTTCAGCTGATCAAAGCTTGTCCTCTTCCCCAAGAAGGACTTCTGTAAGTAATGAGCCAAGCACCTCCAGTAGTGCGGCAACAACTTCTTGAAGATAGGAGGGAACTTTCCTTCATATCCCATCAACTAAGCACCTTCTAATACACGAGCCTGTTGGTACTCTATTGGATGTTCAGCTCTGTCATTTATGTTCAATCCCTGGCGGATGTCTTCTTCGAGTATCACTATTTGACGATTCTGAACAGTTGATGTGATCCTCGTCTTGTCAGCATTCGCCCTTGCTGTTCCCCAGAATTCCCTTACAAGTTGCTCATCGATAAGCACACTTGTCCGCAACGCATGATTAATCTTGCATACATTCAACCCAGCCACCAAAGAGTAGAAAAGCTGCATGTGCTTCTCTGGTGGGTCATCAAGATATGTAGGTATACAGTGATCCCTTTCAAAATGAATTTCTTCATCAAGCATGTTTTCTGCCATCTGAAACAACGAGACAAGTGTATCAGGCTTAAATTTAAAATGAAATTGTGTATGTCAACAACATCTTGAAGTTCAAATGATTATCACATTTTACTGTTAAGCTTAGAAATCTCAATTAAACGTTCAAGAAAAATATTTGATTTAGACTCACATAATTCACAAACACCATTAATTTGAACTTAAAACAATTAAGTTTGATGAAATTCTAAAAATATTAGGTGTTTATGATTTTAAATCAAATATATGTGAGTTTACGATTCCACACAAGTGATTACGATTGTGACATCCAAGAATTTCAATGTTTACTTCCGTTAGACATTTCCGTTAGTTACGTTATAAGTGTTAACTTAGTAACTAATACTTAACTAGGCCGAATACGCCCACGTCCTTTGGTTGATCACCAAACCCGCCCATATGTGCTATGTATTCATTATGGTTGTCATTACGTGCAATATGATTCAAAATGCATGATTTAATATTATGAATAGCATGACGAATTGTAAATCCTTGATTATGTGAAAATTTCCTAAGTTGTGCTACCAGCGAAACTACTGGGCGAAACTGTAGTGTCGCCCGGTAGCCAACTAAACCAATCAATTAACTGTGACCAAGAGCCAGTTTCGCTTGGCCAGCGAAACTGCCAGCGAAACTAGCCCCTGATATAAATAATCTTAATAAACCCTAGTTCTCCTATTTACCTCATTTACACCACAAACACACACATTCTTCTCTGGAAATCTGGTCAGCCGAAAACCATCAAGAGAAACCAAGATCTCAGCCCAAGACAACATCCATTCGATTCCCTGATCGAATCGTGAGTCCCAAAACCTCTCCTTTATGCCATTTTCCATGTTTTTCTATGTGTTTCTTCATAAAGCATGCCTAGATCTCTGTGATATTGTTAGATCTTCTGATATGTTGCTTAGGATTGCTAGATCTACCATAAAGTTGATAACTTTACATGTGAAATCCATCCATGACAAAGATTTATGCTATTTTAGTAATTTTAGGGTTTTATATGTATTTTGGGTGATTTGATGACAAAATGCATGTTTAAGGTGTTAAAGCTTACTGATTTATGTTGGTAAATGCCCATGTATGCTAAACAATGAATTGCATGTAAAGATGGAAGCTGTTAGGTTGATTTTTAGGCTGATCCGTATGTTTTTCGCGACCAGCGAAACTGTGGTGTTCTCTGGGCGAAACTGTCCAGCGAAACTATGCATATCTTCATCCAGCGACACTATGCAGCGAAACTGCAGTGTCGCCGGGTAAACCAACCAGACCAGCTCGAGCGAATCTATCGAGCGAAATTCCCTGAACGAAAGTTCAAACCAGTTTCGGGCGAAACTAGGCTAGCGAAACTGTGTCAACAGTTTCGAGCGAAACTAGCCTAGCGAAACTGTGTCATCGGGTATTGCCTAGCGAAAGTGCTGCCCGTGCACACAGCGAAACTGACTAGCGAAACTGCTAGCGAAACTGAGACCAAAATCCAAACTTGTGCAAATTGCTTGAATGTTATGCCATGACTTGCATGATTATGCCATGATGATACATGCTATGATTTCTGTAATATGTGAACCCTTATTGATGATCAACCATCGGTGTCGTGTGTCTGCATGTCGAGTCATAGTTCCAACGTGCTATGTTATGGGCCATAGTGACGTTAAGTAAAGATTAGACACAAAACTAATACTTAAGACCTAAACGTGTTTATAGGTCTTCATTAAGCATACTTGGAATATTAGCAAGTGTAGCAGTGCAACCAAAGGTGAGTGTCAATAACCCAGTTACCGTGAACCCGTTTGGGTCACACCGATCAACTAAAAGTAAAACAATGCTGACAAACTCGAGAGTGCGAGGCACCTCCCTGATGAACGTGAAAACTCGGAGTGCTCGGCACCCATTGGATGAACTTGAAGTGTTTTATGGGAAACACTTGTGAAACTTAACAAACTATTTCTGAAACGAAAACCGTTTTAATATGGCTAGCGTAGGTTAAAGTCTAAACCACATGATATCACATGATTTCTAAGGATGCCTTGAAAACTTAAAAGTCCTCAACTAAATTGTACCATTAATTGTAAAGCGAGGGGATGTTGGGTAGATCTACTGGAGTTTGACAAACTCCGCCCCGTGGCACGGGGAGTGCACGGAGGTACAATATCAGCCTATCTGACCGTGATCCCAAGAGGACACGGGGGAGGCAAATCCGCGATGACGTAGGTCCGCAGTACTAGATGGCACAGCCACTACAATAAATTATAGTCAGCTTTGGTGCAAACTTCCTTAGTGCATGGAACAACGGATTAGCTACCCGCGATATCGGTTGAGCACTTTAACTATACAAAACTAGTACATACCCGATAACGTAGGTTACGGACAACGCTTTTACTAAACCACGATTCTATGATTCTGATTAACACAAGCATTGCTTTTCACAAATAAAATGTACATAAGGATACGTTCATACGATTATGATTATTAGACCGGGCCGCTGCGTGACAAGCCCACTGTGAACTCACCAACCGTTAGGTTGACACTTGCATGGTCTAAACTTTTGCAGATCGCTAAGGAGTATCCGCTGGAGGTTGGCATGGCACGAGAAGATATTTATCCTTGTTTAAACTAAACTTGGGAATTTTAAAAAAAACAATGTTTATGTAAAGCACGTGGTTAGTGCTAAGACAATATTTTATTCCGCTGCGTTGTATTTGAGACTTTACTTTATAACTGATTTTTGAACTAACTCTGATTCATTTAGTATTTGTGACTAATGGTTGTGGATCCTGGTCTAGCCGCACCCCTTAACGGTATAAACCCCGTTAGTGGTTATTTGGGGGTGTGACAGATTGGTATCAGAGCCATAAGTTGCAGAGAACTGGAATCAATTTTGGAAACGATTTGGAAACTACAACTTGAAACCTTAGTTACAAACGAACAAACAAATTCCCAAAACCAAAATTTTTACGTGCCAACCTGGGATACTCGCTCTGCTGTGTAAGTAAAAGCTTAGTACGTATGTATATATATATATATATATATATATATATATATATATATAAATATACTAGCCGTGTGCCCGCGCGTTGCGGCGGCGACAGTGTATAGCGTGTTATTCGTCTTCTGTTCGCTTGTTATGGCGGCACAACAATTTACATCGCAGTATTATGTTTTTTTAGCGAGATGCGGTCCAGTGTCAACTTATAATGCGGTATATGTGCGTTTATTGGCGACAACAAGCAACACAGTTGTATTATATGAGAGAACCAACATGGTATTTGAGTTTAATTTATTGTTTAAAAACCCATATGTTTAAATGATTAGTTATATATAAAATAAATCAATAAGTTGTATACAACTATTATATGTGATGAAGCAAATATTGAAGTAAAATCAAGTTTACCAGGAAGGAAACCCGCGCGATGCAGTGGCGGTGATAATTAACCAAGAGCTGTGCAACAGATGTTTACCGTCATGAACCAATACACGGTTAAAAAAGGGACCGAGAACCATGATATAACCGTGAACATTTACCGTGAAGAGAGCCGAAACCGTGAACCCGAAGCTTTCGATTTTAATTTTTTTGGAAACCGATCTGTTTTTATTCGGTGTCGGTTTTTTGGTTTTTCTGTTTAAGATTTCAGTTGTTCGTTTAAAACCAAAAATACAAATTAACCCAAATATATTCAAAAAAATTTAATACATTAACTCATCGGTATAATTTTTAGTTTACAACAAATAGGTAGAAGTCTAATGGATACTTGTGATTAAGTTAAAAAGAGTAGTTAAGTTAAATAGACTCAACCTTGTTATTGGGAAATACTTAATAAGATTTTCATTTACATTCAGTGTGAGGTGAACCAACGTTATCAAGAAATAGACAAGGCGTAAGAATGCATATAATACAAACTTAAAACATGTAAAACTAAACGTGTAAAACATTGTATATAATTTTATTCATTTAGTATTATATATATATATATATATATATATATATATATATATATATATATAGCATGGTGCCCGCGCGTTGCGGCGGCAACCGTTTATAGCATGTTATTCGTCATTTGTTCGTGTATTACGGCGGTGTGACGATTTACAACGTGATATTCGTTTTTGTTAGCACGATGTAACGTGGCGACAAATTATACTGTGATACATGCGCATTTGGCAGTGACGATAATTTATAAGACTCATGACAAAGGGTGTTGCATTCATACCTTCATATGTAGTATATTTTTATAGTTTACATAATCATCTTTTTAGCTTCAAATTGAAGACATTGTGTAACTGATAGTTTTTCCACCTATTTTTAAATATCTTAATTATTTTTTTACATATTACCTATTTGTCTGATACATTTGAGTTTTTGATAACTTATGAGTTGGCATGTAAAATAGACGTTTTTTTCTTTTTTAAATTTTGGACAAGGCACTACTAACTTTTGGGATGTATATGAATTATGGCTTTGTCATTTTTTATTAATGAAAAAGGAAGACCATTTAGCTTAAAGGCGATTGTTTACCTCCATGGATACATTACTCAACTTAAGTAAAAAATCAAAATAATAAACATGACTAATCATATTGATACCATATACGACCCTAATCTACTTACAAGTAAATGGGTTAAACTTGTAAATTCAAGCAAGTTGTTATACATAAAATGTTGTGCTTTAACACTCTAAAAAGCTTTAAATCCTCAAATTGTTTACAAATATTCAAACTAAAGTTACAGTTACACAAAACAAAAAAAGGACAAAATAACAGCTTTAAAAATTAAACAACATAACAGATGTGTGGATAGATTGTACATCATATTAACTGATTCAGGTACTAAGCTTGCACTCTTTAACAACTGAAAATCACTAAAAAAAAAAGAAATCCAGGTAAGTGAGCAGATGCATTATTACAGTTGAAATAGAAAAAAAAAACTCTTAAAAACAATCCTAACAATTGAAGGAATTACATCTTAATAGTTGGATACAAAGACATCAAAAATGGAACACCGTGGACGTCATGTGTCCAGGTCAGAACACTAATCCAACACCTGATGCGAAAATGATGGAAATTTAATAGCTTTTTGTGCATAAATAGATAAACAAACTTGGAGATTCAACCATACCAGTGTGTGTGTGTATGTGATTGTGGCTATATCACTGTTTGGTGCAACCTTGGTTACAAATCACTGGGATGAAATAGCAGGTCGGCTTCGTGACAACCCATGCTCATCATTTCTTCAGTTGTGCTTCATTTATATACATAGATTTGTAGATAGAAATATGAGCATAATCAACAATAGAAACACTCCTAACACCCTCACTGAGCAACATTTTAACCTAGTACTCTGAATTCAGAAAATGCAAATCCTGCATGAGAGTAAACAACCTATATACCAGCAAGAAAGAATTCAAGAAATCATAATAAAAGATTAACAGATTATATTTGATAGGATCTAACTTGCATACAGGTCTTTGTGGTTCTGCATATCAACCAACAAGTGAGTAAAGTAAGAAAAAAATAAGTGAACTAAACCTCCCATCTATGGAAGAAATTACCCAAAAAGTAAAATTAGATTTAGGGGCATACCTGCTATATGGAAGAAGATTTCCCAAAAGAGTAATTCTACAGTAATGACATAAGAAATTAGCTAGTTATTGCAAAAACTATATCATGAATGGTAGTAAAACTACAGAGAAAGAGACACCTAAAGTATCACTGATTCAAACACTCTTTCAATAATCCACACATGCCATCGTAGTAGAGTAAATTTGACATTAACTGCAAATATCAAGCAAAAATGCAGTTAATATTGATGTCTACACGGATAAATACATACGAAAATATTTGTTAAAGAAAATCTAAACGGGTCAGTTGGGTAAAATCACAAACTTCAAAAAATAAATTAGATTATTATTGTTACAACAAAATTCCAAAGATGAAAACAGGTTGATCTTGGGCTTATCAAATTGATCAGTCATTTGTTTAAATTGGCTGGGAATTTCTTTTTTACCTGGAGATGGAAATAGTTCTCATTTTGTTTAGGAGGAAATTCCATGGGGGCTGGCTTTTGGTAATGGTGCTGGTGTTTAAGGAATTACGGAGGTTGTATCTGTCTTGTTTCTAGCCCTTCAACCCTCACTTCTCTGTGAATCATAAAATTTATTTCAGTAAAAAGATTATTGACATGTCATCAAATTAAAAAAAATAGGAAAATGAAACATGTAATACTATGATAGAAGAAATGGAGAGAAACAAGTGATAAACAAAAAAGAAACTAAAAGGCTTCCCATTAACGTTCCTTATGTGAGATATCAGTGCCAAGTTCCCATCCATCCCAAGGAAGACTCTAAGACAAAACTCAAAGCTGTGGAAAACAGATATCATTAACGGGTCAAAATGTATTGGTAACGGGTCAAAATTCGTACACTAAAAATATTTGCTTTGAATGAAACAGATCAAACATGTCAAAGTTCTACTTGTGGTTCTTGATGTACATCAAGAAACGAAAGACAAAGTCAAACATGCCATATTGTTCACTTGTATAAATTATTTAAATACATTTGAAGCAATTTGTTCGATCACTCTCTCAATATGTGGTTCTTAAACCCATT
Organism: Deinandra increscens subsp. villosa; assembly: GCA_039602395.1. Lineage (NCBI taxonomy): Eukaryota > Viridiplantae > Streptophyta > Magnoliopsida > Asterales > Asteraceae > Deinandra > Deinandra increscens. Next base: position 19,387,769 of record JBCNJP010000019.1, on the reverse strand, counting down.
CAAATTAAACCCGAGCATGAGAAGAAGTGCATATCCTCATAGAGAAGTTCCAAGACAGTACAAACCTTCATCTAAGCAAGTTCAAACCTGATTTCCTTGGGCATGATTGTGACCCTCTTGGCACACAGGTTGGTATCTTTAAACAGACCAACAAGATAAGCCTCAAATGCTTCTTAAAGATCGAGCTAGCACGGCTGGCTCTGGAACCTCAGATCAGTCTACAACCAAATAAGTTCAAAATTAGTTGTCAATCATCAGTTGTTAATATAATTTCAGATATAGAAAAATCATATGTAATCACCTTGAAATTATAGGAGATTTCACGAACAAAATATCAAGTTTACCAAACACCAAAACCATGTTTACTTAATCCACCATAAAATTTCAAAATAAATTAAACCAACAAAACCCATCAGAGTTTAGAAAATTATATCCATATATGTCTAATATAAACCTACTATTACACTATGGACTAATTTTAGCTACTATAATCAAGTTACAAAAAAACTAAACATAAATCTAAAAAACAACTGTTAGTAAACAATACTCATACTATTTAAACTCCCAAATGATTTGAAAATCTAGTTAATAACAACTTTATAAAACTACATAAAGTTATAAACCAATTTCACCTACCTAGCCCTTAACCAAAAGAGGACTGCTGTATAGAACAAAAAAAAAGAAATCAAAATATGAAGATAAAACTAAAGATCAAATCAACATGCACCCAAGCAATAACACCAATAGAACAAACACATTGCAAAGCTAAAGACACCGATTGCAACTCAAACGAAAGTAAACCATTTCTCAAGGCTCAAGTATTACGTGTTCAGAATCTAAATACACCTGCGAATATGAAGCAAAAAGAGCAAGTTATTAAAAATATATACATTATAGAAAAACCAATAAATGTGTTCAGATTATAAATATACCTTCAAAATGAAACTAAAAAGCAAGTTATTAAAGATATATACATTGTAAAAACAACATTAAAGGATAAACTCCTTTACCTTTGAATGACACATTGAAGTTAGATAAAAGATTTATGGATACCATTGCAAAATCCATACCACATATAAGATAGACAATCAAACACATTCTAAACAACATCTTTACAAATCTTATAATCTAAACGAAGCACCATAACACAGTAGTCCTTTAATAGAACTTTTAACCTTGTGGTTAAAAAAAAGGCATTCAAAATGTGTCTTCATGTATATAAGATTACCTTTCACATACAGACTTAGTATAAGTGGATAAATCAGAACTAAAAATAGCAGATTACCAAATCAAGTACATAAAGGCAAGTTCCAATTCATTAACCTTAACGTAAATTGTATCATTCAAATACTAACTTGGTATATATGCAGGTGGATAGATCATAGTAGAAGACAGCAACTTGGGAGAGAGCTGTGAATTAGGGTTTCGATTTGAGAAGCCGTGATTAGAGGGAGAGTTGTGACTCACCGATGCAAATAGATGAGAAGATGATAAACACTCTCCAGCAGAATCTGTAATTCAAAATGGAGGATTGCTTCTGAATTTATAGCCGATCTGAATCCGTAACGATTCTCAATCTTAGCCTTTTAATCAGTAATCATGCTTAATCAACGAAGATGATGAGGTACACCAGCAGTGGCCAATTGAAGGGAGGAGAGCGTGGTTTACGAAGGCGGCGCCCTGGTGGTTGGTTGTCCGATGGAAGCGTGCAAGGAGAGTAAATACTGGAGATCGCATCGTTCGAGAGTAGATGGAAGTGTGGTTGGTTGTCCGATGCAAAAGAACTTGAAGACCATATTGCCCTGCCCTATTATGCTTGTATACGGTGAATGTGGGTTGAATTGGTAGGCTTTAAAGATTGTACATTATGCTAAAGTTTTTGTACGCGTCTTAAGGATTAAGCATTTTTCATGACGAAAATGCCCTTTAGGACAATATGTATTATATATAGTAATAGATATATAGACCGTGTCTAGGAAGTCTAACGGAAAACCTTAGGAAAATTTTCACACACGAATACGAAACGCGAACGCAAATGCGCGCACTATGCTGGGGGAAAGCGACAACGAAACGATGCTACGCGTTACGTCCTGATTTCTACTGCGATGACTACGCCGACGGTGACTTTTATGGGAAAGCCGACTTTCGACGATAGCTACCTACGACTTACGACGTTCTCCGACGACGCCTCCATTATGCACAAAATTTTCTGGACTAATAGTGGGATAACGGGAAAATGTTATTATGCATATTATGGGATATGTATAAAGTATAAATGTGACTGAACACTGGCTACTTTAACTATTCAGCAAGATGTATGGAAGAGGAAACAGAAGAGGCAACATAAACATGACGCCTGCACAGCTGCAAGCAATGATTACTGAACACGTGCAAGCCGCGGTGGCAGCCGTCCAAGCTGCATATGCCGCACAGGGCAACTATTATGCCGGTTAAGGCACCAAGCGATTATATTTTGACCTGTTTAATTTTAAAACCCAAACTATTTATGCATCAGGAAACCACCACCACTGTACGTTCAAGTCCTTCATGGACTGCAAGCCGATGACATTTTCCGGCGAAGAAGGGGCTGTAGGACTCCTCAGGTGGATTGAGAAGTCTGAAAAGGTTTTCTCCATGTGTAATTGCCCGGCTAAAAGCAAGGTGAAGTTTGCTACTGGTACCTTTGAAGGAGCTGCACTCTCCTGGTGGAACGCTGAAATTCAGATGATTGGGCTAGACGCGGCTAATAACATGCAGTGGGCAACATTTAAGGAACTGATTATGGATGAGTACTGCCCTCGTGACCAAGTGAAGAAGCTAGAAGGCGAATTCTTGAATCTGAAAATGATTGGGTCTGAAGTCGAACAATACACTGCACGATATCATGAGTACGAGGTCTTGTGCCCCACAATGGTCGATGCTGAATTCAAACGCATTGAGCGTTATCTGGAAGGCCTCGCGCCTCAAATCAAGAGTTTGGTGACCGCCAGCAACCCCGCCACTGTGCAGCAAGCCATCCGACTGGCTCACAAACTTACTGATCAGGAGGTTGAGAAGGGTACACTTCCTGCAAAGACCACTGAGAAGACTGCCTTAAGTGGCAAAAGAAAAGCTGATGATGAAGCTCCTGAGAACTCAATGAACAATCCGAGTGTTGGAAACAGCACTGGGAGATCTTATAACTCCCAAGGTCAAAGCAAGAGGTCCGGAACAACAGTGGAAACTACCGCCAGGGTGGCAATGGGCAAGGCAACTACAAAGGTAACCTGCCTTTGTGCAACAAGTGTGGAAAGCATCATGCTGGTAATTGTAGGAAGAATCTGAGCTGCGAGAGGTGTGGCAAGGGGGGCCACGAAGCAAAAGACTGTTGGGCAACTTTGCCCGAACAACAAAACCGCCCCAGGAGGAACAACAACTATGGGAACAATCGGGGTAATGGGAACAACAACGGTCAGAACCAGAACAACAACAATGGGGGAGCCCGTGGCTGTTTTGAGTGTGGTGCTCAAGGTCACATTAAAAGAGACTGCCCGCAGCTGAGAAGGCAAGGGAACGGTAACCAAGGAAACAACGGTGGGAATGGTAATGGTGGAGGTAATGGTAATGGGAATGGCAACGGGAATGGTAATAACGGGAATGGTGGAAATGGTAGAGGTCGAGCTTTCGTCATGGGTCAGGGTGAAGCTCGCAATGATGCCAACGTGATTAATGGTAAATTTATATTGAACGGTTTCTTTGCTACTGTATTATTTGATTCTGGTGCAGAGAAAAGTTTTATTTCCACTAAATTTGCTAAGTTGATTAATGCTAAACCTATTGCCCTAGACGCTAATTATGTGGTAGAGCTAGCTAATGGTAAACTTCATGATACGACTCAGATAGTTAAGGACTGTAAGTTAGAACTAGCTGGCCATACCCTAGGAATTGACCTTATGCCTTTCCCGATTGGTAGTTTCGACGTTATAGTAGGAATGGATTGGTTATCTGAGAATCGAGCTGAAATCTTATGTAAAGAAAAGGTGGTTCGTATCCCACTCGAAGGAGTTGAAATGCTAACGGTTCAAGGTGAAAAAGGTGGAGCAGTGACTGGTATTATTTCGTTCCTCAAAGCTCAAAAGTGCCTTCGTAAAGATCACTTCGCGATTCTTGCAAACGTCACTGATTCGACACTTCCCGAGCGCAGAATCGACGACTACCCGATAGTTCGCGACTTCCAAGATGTATTTCCTGAAGATCTGCCTGGCTTGCCTCCATTTCGACAAGTAGAGTTTGGAATCGACTTAGCTCCTGGAGCCGCTCCGATTGCACGCGCACCCTACCGTTTGGCAGTAAGCGAACTCAACGAACTCTCTTCGCAACTTCAAGAGTTACTTGACAAAGGATTTATTCGTCCAAGTTCGTCTCCTTAGGGAGCCCCGGTTTTGTTTGTTAAGAAGAAGGATGGAACGTTCCGAATGTGTATCGACTATAGAGAGCTTAACAAGGTTACGATCAAGAATCGGTATCCACTTCCTCGAATCGACGATCTTTTCGACCAGCTGCAAGGTTCGAGCTACTTTTCAAAGATTGATCTACGGTCTGGATATCACCAACTTCGTGTTCATGATGAAGATGTCCCCAAGACTGCTTTCAGAACTCGTTATGGTCACTACGAATTCCTGGTTATGCCTTTTGGGCTAACCAATGCACCTGTTGTATTCATGGATCTGATGAATCGAGTGTGCAAGCCGTACCTCGATAAGTTTGTGATAGTTTTCATTGATGATATTTTGATTTACTCCAAGACAAAGGAAGAACACGAGGAGCATCTGCGACTAATTTTGGAATTACTCCGTAAGGAACAGCTTTATGCTAAGTTTTCGAAGTGCGATTTTTGGATTCGCGAAGTCCAATTTCTTGGACACATTGTTAACAAAGAAGGAATTCACGTCGACCCAGCTAAGGTAGAAGCTATCAAGAATTGGTCTACCCCTAGAGCGCCGACCGAAATCCGACAATTTTTGGGACTTGCCGGATACTACCGAAGGTTTATCAAGGGTTTCTCGCAATTGGCTCAACCCTTAACGGCCTTAACGCACAAAGGAGTGCAATACAGATGGGGTGAAAAAGAAGAACGCGCGTTTCAAACTCTTAAAGATATGCTATGCTCAGCTCCAGTTCTCGCGTTACCCGATGGGATTGACGACTTTGTGGTTTATTGCGATGCATCTATCCAAGGACTCGGTTGCGTGTTGATGCAACGAGATAAGGTGATTGCCTATGGGTCCAGGCAACTGAAGGACACTGAGAAGAATTATACAACGCATGATTTGGAGATAGGAGCCGTTGTTCATGCACTCAAGATTTGGAGACATTACCTCTACGGAACAAAGTGCACGATATTTACTGACCACAAAAGCTTACAGCACATCTTTGATCAGAAAGATCTCAACATGCGACAACGACGGTGGGTAGAGTTACTGAACGATTATGATTTAGCAATCAAATATCATCCGGGAAAAGCCAATGTTGTGGCTGATGCATTAAGTCGGAAGGAGTATGAAAAGCCTCGACGGGTACGAGCGCTGCAACTTACCATCCACACGGGATTGCCGGATCGGATCCGCGATGCCCAACAAGAAGCTTTAAAGGAAGAAAACTTCGCAGCCGAAGCACTGCGAGGGGTGGATGGGAATTCTGAAGTTAAGTCCGACGGACTCAGGTATTATAATGATAGAATTTGGGTTCCTTTACTTGGAAATCTCCGTGAACTCGTGATGGACGAGGCTCACAAATCAAGATATTCGGTGCACCCTGGATCGGATAAAATGTACCAAGATTTAAAGGGTTTGTATTGGTGGCCGAACATGAAAGCCGACATTGCGCGATATGTGGCAAAGTGCTTAACATGCTCAAGGGTAAAGATTGAGTACCAAAAGCCTTCTGGATTATTGCAGCAACCAAAGATCCCAGAATGGAAATGGGAGGATATCTCGATGGATTTTGTAACGGGATTACCTCATCGATCAAATCGACCGGATGCGATTTGGGTTATCATTGATCGATTAACCAAATCTGCACATTTTATCCCGATGAAGGAAACTGACAACATGGATAAGTTAACTAAGCTGTACATTGACCGAATTGTGGCACGGCATGGAGTGCCTAAGACTATTATCTCTGATCGAGATCCTCGATTTACTTCCCGATTATGGCAATCTATGCAGGAAGCGTTGGGAACTAGACTGGATATGAGTACAGCTTACCACCCGCAGACCGATGGTCAAACGGAAAGAACTATTCAGACTCTAGAAGACATGCTCCGTGCTTGCGTTCTCGATTTTGGTAAAGACTGGGAAGCTCACCTTCCGTTGGTGGAGTTCTCCTACAACAACAGTTATCACTCAAGTATTGGTGCAGCACCATTTGAAGCTCTTTACGGCAGAAAATGTAGATCGCCCGTGTGTTGGGCTGAAACGGGTGAGAAGGGACTCACCGGACCAGAACTCATTCATGATACGACTGAACGGATTATACAAATCAGAAAACGGATAGCCACAGCACGTGACAGACAAAAGAGCTATGCTGACAAACGCCGTAAACCTTTGAAGTTCGAGGTAGGCGACAAGGTGCTATTGAAGGTATCCCCCTGGAAAGGCGTGATACGCTTCGGAAAGCGTGGGAAGTTAAATCCTCGCTATATCGGACCATTTGAAATCATTGGGGAAGTAGGCCCGGTGGCCTACCGACTACAACTCCCTGCTGAACTCGATGGAGTTCACAACGTGTTTCACGTTTCGAACCTAAAGAAATGTCTGGCTGAAGACATCGAAATAATTCCTTTGGAGGAATTGGAAATTGACGAACATCTGAGATTTATCGAGCAACCAGTAGAAATCATGGGACGCGAGGAGAAAGCCCTCAAACGTAGCAAGATTCCGATCGTCAAGGTGCGATGGAACTCAAGGCGTGGACCTGAATATACTTGGGAACGAGAGGATCAGATGAAGAAGAAGTATCCTCACCTGTTTGAGCAAACGTCCACGGAAACTCAAGGTATGATTTAATTTTGGGGACCAAAATTCCTTTAACAGGAGGAGGATGTGACGACCCTAAAAACTTTTGCTTTCTTTCCCCAACAACAACGACAGCCGAGACTGCGAACGCTATGACGCAAGAATAATTTTCGGGACGAAAATTCCAATTACAAGGGGATGATGTGACATCCGAGAATTTCAAGGTTTACTTCCGTTAGACATTTCCGTTAGTTACGTTATAAGTGTTAACTTAGTAACTAATACTTAACTAGGCCGAATACGCCCACGTCCTTTGGTTGATCACCAAACCCGCCCATATGTGCTATGTATTCATTATGGTTGTCATTACGTGCAATATGATTCAAAATGCTTGATTTAATATTATGAATAGCATGACGAATTGTAAATCCTTGATTATGTGAAAATTTCCTAAGTTGTGCTACCAGCGAAACTACCGGGCGAAACTGTAGTGTCGCCCGGTAGCCAACTAAACCAATCAATTAACTGTGACCAAGAGCCAGTTTCGCTTGGCCAGCGAAACTGCCAGCGAAACTAGCCCCTGATATAAATAATCTTAATAAACCCTAGTTCTCCTATTTACCTCATTTACACCACAAACACACACATTCTTCTCTAGAAATCTGGTCAGCCGAAAACCATCAAGAGAAACCAAGATCTCAGCCCAAGACAACATCCATTCGATTCCCTGATCGAATCGTGAGTCCCAAAACCTCTCCTTTATGCCATTTTCCATGTTTTTCTATGTGTTTCTTCATAAAGCATGCCTAGATCTCTGTGATATTGTTAGATCTTCTGATATGTTGCTTAGGATTGCTAGATCTACCATAAAGTTGATAACTTTACATGTGAAATCCATCCATGACAAAGATTTATGCTATTTTAGTCATTTTAGGGTTTTATATGTATTTTGGGTGATTTGATGACAAAATGCATGTTTAAGGTATTAAAGCTTACTGATTTATGTTGGTAAATGCCCATGTATGCTAAACAATGAATTGCATGTAAAGATGGAAGCTGTTAGGTTGATTTTTAGGCTGATCCGTATGTTTTTCGCGACCAGCGAAACTGTGGTGTTCTCTGGGCGAAACTGTCCAGCGAAACTATGCATATCTTCATCCAGCGACACTATGCAGCGAAACTGCAGTGTCGCCGGGTAAACCAACCAGACCAGCTCGAGCGAATCTATCGAGCGAAATTCCCTGAACGAAAGTTCAAACCAGTTTCGGGCGAAACTAGGCTAGCGAAACTGTGTCAACAGTTTCGAGCGAAACTAGCCTAGCGAAACTGTGTCATCGGGTATTGCCTAGCGAAAGTGCTGCCCGTGCACACAGCGAAACTGACTAGCGAAACTGCTAGCGAAACTGAGACCAAAATCCAAACTTGTGCAAATTGCTTGAATGTTATGCCATGACTTGCATGATTATGCCATGATGATACATGCTATGATTTCTGTAATATGTGAACCCTTATTGATGATCAACCATCGGTGTCGTGTGTCTGCATGTCGAGTCATAGTTCCAACGTGCTATGTTATGGGCCATAGTGACGTTAAGTAAAGATTAGACACAAAACTAATACTTAAGACCTAAACGTGTTCATAGGTCTTCATTAAGCATACTTGGAATATTAGCAAGTGTAGCAGTGCAACCAAAGGTGAGTGTCAATAACCCAGTTACCGTGAACCCGTTTGGGTCACACCGATCAACTAAAAGTAAAACAATGCTGACAAACTCGAGAGTGCGAGGCACCTCCCTGATGAACGTGAAAACTCGGAGTGCTCGGCACCCATTGGATGAACTTGAAGTGTTTTATGGGAAACACTTGTGAAACTTAACAAACTATTTCTGAAACGAAAACCGTTTTAATATGGCTAGCGTAGGTTAAAGTCTAAACCACATGATATCACATGATTTCTAAGGATGCCTTGAAAACTTAAAAGTCCTCAACTAAATTGTACCATTAATTGTAAAGCGAGGGGATGTTGGGTAGATCTACTGGAGTTTGACAAACTCCGCCCCGTGGCACGGGGAGTGCACGGAGGTACAATATCAGCCTATCTGACCGTGATCCCGAGAGGACACGGGGGAGGCAAATCCGCGATGACGTAGGTCCGCAGCACTAGATGGCACGGCCACTACAATAAATTATAGTCAGCTTTGGTGCAAACTTCCTTAGTGCATGGAACAATGGATTAGCTACCCGCGATATCGGTTGAGCACTTTAACTATACAAAACTAGTACATACCCGATAACGTAGGTTACGGACAACGCTTTTACTAAACCACGATTCTATGATTCTGATTAACACAAGCATTGCTTTTCACAAATAAAATGTACATAAGGATACGTTCATACGATTATGATTATTAGACCGAGCCGCTGCGTGACAAGCCCACTGTGAACTCACCAACCGTTAGGTTGACAGTTGCGTGGTCTAAACTTTTGCAGATCGCTAAGGAGTATCCGCTGGAGGTTGGCATGGCACGAGAAGATATTTATCCTTGTTTAAACTAAACTTGGGAATTTTAAAAAAAACAATGTTTATGTAAAGCACGTGGTTAGTGCTAAGACAATATTTTATTCCGCTGTGTTGTATTTGAGACTTTACTTTATAACTGATTTTTGAACTAACTCTGATTCATTTAGTATTTGTGACTAATGGTTGTGGAACCTGGTCTAGCCGCACCCCTTAACGGTATAAACCCCGTTAGTGGTTATTTGGGGGTGTGACAACGATCCATAAATTGGGTTTACGATCCATTTATGGGTTTACGATTAGGGTCCGGTGAAACAGAATAAGTCCAATCGTAAACAGTTAGGCCCGATCGTAAACGTCATCGTAAACATCAATCGGAAACGAGGATCGTAAACGTCGATCGTAATCGTTATCGGAAACGCCAACAGTCGTCTCCTTCATTGAGACGATCGTAAACATTGTATCCGCCATAGCCGGACCTGCAAAAAGCTCGTAAACACTTTAAAACCCATCAAACATGAACAAAAGCATCTATAACTACCTTTTAACAGATTTTAACACGAATCCGACTTCAACACTTCGAGAAATCGACTCGAAATCAGTAAGACTACCCAAACTATCACCGAGAAACCTAACCCAGAAAAGAACTTCGAATGGGTTGACACATAGATGAGGAATCACTCGATTGAGAGAGGGTTCTTGGTCGGAATTTGATGGTGAAGGTGTATGTGTGCTCGGATTTCAGAGAGGACGGCTGGAGTTGGGTGTGAAAGCTTTTCTGGCAAGGGTGGTGCGGTGGTTACGGTTTCAGAGTTGCTGATCGTAAACGGAGAGGAAAAGATATCGCAAATGCAGAATGAATCGGAATTGGGGTTTTTGTGTTTAAAAATTTTCATTCTGTCCCCTCAAGATTCAAACTCATTTTAAAAACCTCCCAAACCTCTAAAAAAGATAATTCTCTTAAAATAATGTTAACTTTAAAGAATTTGAGAATTTACGAAGCTTCCCCTCAGACTCAAACCCCGAGTATCTGATCTTGATCATAAAAGAAAACATAAACAATTTTAAACATTTAAAGACTTGAAAATTAAAATAAACCATAAAACAATTAAAACCTAATTATTGAAATTAAAAATTTACTTGCCTCGAAGCTGATGTAAATTCACGGATCAAACCAGACAAATCTTTAACTAAGGAACCCTTTTCAGCTTCCGTTACTCGACGCTCTAGACGATTGCCCAAAATTTTTGAAACCATATAAACTCACATCCAGTTAAAAAATTTTAAGTGCTTAATTATGGTATATAATTACCGTCATGTTTAACCGTTCCCACACCCAATCGTTCATAGCAAAACCTACCCAACCTCAGAGTTTATTGAGGATTCACAAATCCCCAACTTGAGGAACCATGCACCACTGCTATGACTACCACTTATTCTTAATTATGAGTTGGTGATCAGGTCGGCCGCATAAGCACGCAGAGAAGACCAAACACAATAATTTATTTATTTTTATCATAAATTTTCTGATTTTCCTTGATTTTCCTTTTTCTTTCCATTTTTCTTTTTCTTTTCATTTTTCTTTGGTGTTGTCATAACAGCAGAACCATGGCGTGTGAGAGAGTGAATACTAGGTGAATACCACTCTCAACCCGTTTTTGCTGGGACTCAGTCTTTTAAACTATGTAAACCAGGATGGAAAACAAAACGTATATAAAAGTTAAGTTTACTGCACTTACATGGATGATCATAGTTATTGATTTAGCTTACCGAACCATCATCTTTGAGACGTCTTTCACTTCTGCCTTACACGTGTCAGTCTCTGATTGTCTTGGAAATTTATATCACTTCCTACCAACTCAAGGCAAACAAAAGACATCATAAAAACCTCAAACAGATATTTTTTAGATTTTCTGAAACAACGATATTTCTTCCCCTGTTTCTATGAGGCTTTTGAAAAATAAACACCTATTTTTTTTTAATTTTCTTAGAAGATATTTACAAGAAATTTTGATCAGATCATTCCTCGAAGGCAATCATCCTTAGGCCTTCGACACACATTTTAAAATTGGGACGAGGTAAGGGTTTTGTGAAAATATCAGACACATTCTGGTCTGTGCTCACCTTTTGGAGCTGAATTAACTCCCGATCATAACAATCACGAATAAAATGTACCTTGATGTCTATGTGCTTTGTTTTTGAATGATGAACGGGGTTTTTCACAATTTCTAGAGCAGCAGCGTTATCACAAAAGATAGGAGTGTTAACAAATTCCATACCGTAATCAGTGAGCTGATTTTGTATCCATACTACCTGTGAGCATCACTACTACAAAAACTGGCTTTCTTGACGTGCATTGCGTGTCAAGGAAGCCGGGGTCAAGAAGCTTCTTGACGCGCAAAATGCGTGTCAAGAAGCTCTTGACGCGCGAACAATGACACGCTATCCATGACACTCCATTCTTGACACCCATTTTGCGCGTCAAGAAAGGGTGTCGTCTGTGTTTAATAATTTTTAATTAATTATATATTTTTAGTGTCATCTGTTTATGACACGCAAAAATGCGTGTCATGCATTTTATGACTAAATTAAAAAAAAAATATTTTTGTGAATTCACTAATTTCCATATTATGACAATTAGCCTCATAATCAAAATAAAATACACTTATAGCAAAATAATACATTTCATATATAGAGAAAACATTACAACGTTAACATTAGTTTACATTGCACTACTACAAATACCCTTAGTTTCTTCCATCTCCATACTTGCATAAGAAATCAAAATGTAGCTACATCCATAAGAAATCTGAACTGTAACAAGCCAAAAAAACAAACTAGATATCAATATTAATATGTCTAATGATAAGAATGTAAGAAAGATAAGAGTTATGATTAGGTTCCCTTTAGAAGGAAAAGAAATATCAGATCTTGTAGATCAAAAGGGCACTCAACAGATTGAAAAATACCTAGAAGTCAACTGTATTTGTTCAACATAATTGTAACTCACCATAGGAAAGTGCTCCAACAGTTTGTGCGTTCACTTGCTTGTTCAAAAAATTGACAAGCCATTCTTCCTAACTGTTTTAATCAATCAAATACCAGTCAGAATCCAAAACCAAATGGGTTCACTTGCTTGTTCAAAAAATTGACCCATCATAGCAATATACTTAGAATTTAAGTTGCAACATTCAATGTACATACTTGCTTCCAATTTCTGTCTTTAGCCTCCCCACCGTCACACCACAATCCTTAGTTTCACACATTCAATGTACATACCTGCTTACAATATCATTCTGTTATGAAGGTTTAAAAACAAAATTAAAACATATTTCTATGAAGCATATGTTCAGTTCCTGCATAATAATCTCTATGAAGCATATTTCTCATCAAAGTTTCAAATTGGGCCACAATTAGAATTTGTGAAACTGCAAATTGGTTCTAAATGTTGACTTTTCTTTTTTCCTTTTTATGTTGTTATATCAATGATATATTCTAGTTGAAAGAAGCCAAACTGCATGATCTTTATAACAATTTATATGGAAAATAAAGCAATTGACAAGTAAAGCCCTAAGTGTAGCTCTTTATTCTTCGAAACTTTTACCAAAATTCATGTAAACATTGACAAGCCTATTATCCATTGATAATTGCAGCAGGTCCTAGTTGTCCACACCTCTAATACAGCAATGTCATATTTTTTATTGACTAACCTTCTTTTTTTTCCCCAATCTACACTACTCCAGTTCTGGTTAAGATCAACGCCACTTCCTGCATTATGCAAATAATAGTCAAATACGAAGCTAAGAAACTGACAAACATTATCTCTTTTAACTGAGACATAACAGCTGCAACAAAGATTAATAGCAAGGCCATTTCTTCTTTCATAGAAGGTCTCCTTAGACTTTTTTGTGTCCATTCAGATTTTTCATCGATACCACCTGGTATGAGAAAAACAACATTTGATAAGGATAGAACACATCTTCTTGAGGGATTCATAGGAATTAGAAAGTATATAGCATAGCTTTAACATCCTAAAAGACATAAGAAATTAAGAAGAAAAGGTGAAAGAACCCTGTGATATTTTTGTAGCTACAAAAGGCATTTTGGTAACAGACCCTTCACAAGTTCTGGTCATCAAAACCAGTAGAATTTTATAGAAGTCATTATAATTTATAAAAGCTATCAGATATGTTCATACCAGTAGAATTTATAGAAGCCAGTAAAATTAACTGCTAATTAACAACATGTTCGATATGTGTGCATGTTTTATAGCTATTAGGTACTGAAGTTACAATTAACAACAATAGTAATTAGGGAATTGCTTACCTTTCGCAGCTGCTAAGTTGGTACTATTTGTAATTTTTTAGAACTCTTCCAAAGCTGAAAAAATAATTAATATTGGTTGGAGAATGTAAGGGATTTTGAGGTTTTATATTATAAGTTACTTGTAATACTTGTTCTGAAACTGCATTCTTTTTCATCTGGATCTGCTCGTTGACTTTTTTGGGGAATTTCGGGTCATTGGTTTTAAGAGATTCTTCGGTGTTCTTTAGTCTCTTGTTGACTTCATTATGTGCAGCCCAAATGAGCATCTACTTCTTTTTCCCCAAATGATATCCCGCCATCATCCCCTGCATCAAGTAATTTGACACTCAAAACTAGAACAGTATGAACAATGAAAAAGAGTTTTCTAACCCTTGAAGAAACTGATCGTGAATACATTAAGAGTATAACACTTATTATATAGAAAACCTGGTGTTCGTAGGGATCCTCATTCAGAATATCAGTCCCCTTCTATTGTCGTCTATATCAAATCAGGATTCTCAATGGCAAAGAATGATTAATCCTTATTCTCGACCAATGGCAGGATTCTCAAGACTCATGATGCTCCATCATGTTATTTTCTTTCATTGACATTCTTCTTTTGTCATCTTTAAATGTTTCTGACAACCTACAAGCACCAAAACATATAAATAAATAACGAACATTGATGTTATTCACCAAAACCCATGGACTAATCTTGATGACCTAAAACTGTCCATCTAACTCACGTGACCCCGAATTCTAATCCTTTATTTTTATTGTTTATGTAAGTCCATACAAACCCATGGACTACATATATCTTTAAGTTTTTAGTCCAAAGCCCATCTTTCTTTTTATTCTTGTTGCTAGCCGATCCAAAGCTTCAATTGGTAGCCTTTGTTGTCCTAATTTGAATCCCACGTCCCACCTCAATATATCCAATGAATTCTTTTTCTTTTTTTTAAAGCATCATTACAACTAAGTAGTTGACGGTTTAGTAAGCATTGACATAGCAGTAAGGTTATCCAAAAAAAGTGATTATTATCTATATACTTAAAACCTTGAAGTTTGTATCTGTGATTTCCCCTATGCCATATTGACCATACTTTATTATATTGAACAAAAACAGTTACAATTATGGTTTATCAATGTAATACACTTTTAATAGGCTGGAAATTATGCTACCCCAGTGACAAAAGACTAAGTAGTGATGACCGAGATCTAAGTAGTGTATATAATTCTTTTTTCTATTTTCAAGCATTGAGGTTGGATTTCTTACCTTAACTCTCTTGATAAAATCTATGGTTGGCTGGTCCAGATAATTGTTGTTCCTGTAGAGTGCCAAACTGCTAATGCATGCCCAATGAAATCAACCATAATATTGTCAAGTCCATATTTTTTTCCTGCATAGAACAAGAATCAGAAAATAGTATCAATGAAGCCAAAAGAACATGCTTTTGATTATTTAACCGTATATATCAATCAGTTCATAGAAAAAGGTTAGGATAAGATAGTACGAAATAAGATATTTTGCATGGATATTGATAGAAAAAGTGACACCATAGAAAAAATTCATGTTCTGCCATTAACTAATTTGATAAAATGCGTCGAAGGATTGTTTTCTTGGTTTTAAGATACATGCTATGTATTTATATTTTACATTAAATGTTCCATATATATCTGATCTAAGAATGAGTGCATCATAGCCTAATCTCTTGGCTGCTAAGGCAACCCCTTGAGCATGATTGCCAACAGATGGACATATGACACCTTTTGCCATCATTGTATGCTCCACGAAGTTTGAAAGAGAAACTCGCGATTCATGTCAGTTAGTAAACACTTGCCTCTTAATGTACACGCAAGAGTCAACTAGAATATGAAGCAGAAAATAGATTTAGTGAACTTGAGCTATTCATAACAAAAGAACCCACAAATTGCAGTTGTCATGTTTAAACTCCCAGTAACATCATAATATGTTAATCGCAACCAAACAAGTGTAACTCTACATATAAATATAAGCCAAAATCAACAAAAATGAACAGCAACATTGCAGAACTAAGCTTGGTTGTGGAATAACCCAAAAATTCCTATTTGCAGTCCCAAAATGGAGATTTAAGCAACCCATTCACCATTTAATCATAATTACAGTAGCTTAATAATGTTATACCACAAAGAAACTAATCAAAAATTGACACAAACAAGTAAAAGTTGCAAATACTGCAGTTTTCTACGAAGAGTGGTGTTTTGATAACGATTATAAGATTAAGCAAGAAGATGATTAATGTACCTTGATGTCGTTGAAAACCCTAAAGCTCGAAGATTGGGAAAAAGGCCGAATTTCTTTCGTTGTTCTGGCCGGAAGATGAAAACGTGGAGAGGGAAAACGAAATGTCTGGTGGAATTGTTATTATTATTAAAAAAATTCTCAAATACTGCAGTTTTGTACTAGTGTATGTAGTCGAAGTTCAATATAGATAAAAAGGAACTTACAAAACATAGAAGCAGCGACCAGACTGGGGTCTAGGGCACTGGGCAGCAGCAAAGGGGCAAGAGCGGTGGTGACTACTGGCTGCAGCGGCCGACGGCGCTGTGGTGGCGACGACCAGAGGAGCAGAGCGGAGGTATGGTTGTGCAGTATGGAGACAGCCGCTGAGATTCAATTACGACTGAAATTCTTCGATGGTGAAGAGAATGAGCGAGGGGAAAGAGCTACAATCACTGGTAGGATAATCGTGAAGGAGGAGGAAGAGAGACGCAAGTAGTCCAATCGCTGGATTTAGGGCAAGGGGAAGGGGCAACTACGGCGAGATGGAGAATTGAAGGCGGGGGATGGAGATTAGGGCAACAGAGATGGAGTTGGGCGGAATAAATGAGAATCGTAGGCGGGGAATGAAATTTTGGGTAAAAAATGAGCGGGAATTGAAAAACATAAAACGACAGATACAAGATGACGCGCGCCTTTTTAGTGTCCTCCGTGTTTTTTTTTTTGAAATATGACAGAAATTCTTGACATGCAAAGATGCGCGTCATGAATTCTTAGGAATTACCTATAATTGACATTTTATTTTGACACTTCAGTTTTTGCACGTCAAGAATTATCGAGTGTCATCGTTCGCGTGTCAAGGAAGGCAGTTTTTGTAGTAGTGCATCCAGCGGATGCTGCCACATATTCAGCTTCTGCAGTTGACTTTGAGACGGTATGCTGCTTTTTGCTCTGCCAATAAATGAGTCTATCTCCCAGATACTGACATCCACTAGTTGTTGACTTCCGGTCAAGATCACTGCCTCCATAATTACTGTCAGTATATGCAAACAATTGAAAATCAGTGTTCTTTGGGTACCAAAGTCCAAGCCTAGGCCTGCACTTCAGATACCTAAAGATACGTTTAACAGCAATTAAATGTGAAAGTTTAGGATTAGCCTGATAACGGGCACACAGACACACTGCATGCATAATATCTGGCCTGCTTGCTGTCAAGTACATAAGTGATCCAATCATCGAGCGATACATAGATTCACTCACTGACTCCCCATCTGTATCTGCTGTCGGTAGAGGTCGGGATGCCATAGGAGTTGAGATTGGCTTGGAGTCTTGCATCTTGAATTTTTCTAGAATCTCATTCACATATTATGCTTGGTGAATAAGAATCCCAGATTCATCCTGTTTCACTTGCAAGGCTAGGAAGAAACTCATCTCTCCCTGATCACTCATTTCAATTTTTTTTCTCATTATCTCTTCAAACTCGGTGCATAACTCTTCGTTTGTTGACCCGTAGATGATGTCATCTACATAGACCTGCACCATGATGATATCATCCCTCACCCTCTTCCTAAACAAAGTCTGATCAACCACTCCTCTTGAGTAACCATTCTCCACCAAATGAGTCGATAGTGTCTCATACCACGTTCGCGGAGCTTGATGTAGTCCATACAATGCCTTATCCAGAAGATACACATGATCTGGATACTCCTCATCTACAAACCCCGGTGGTTGAGTCACATAAACTTCCTCATTCATTTCTGCATATAGAAATGCTGTCTTGACGTCCATCTGGTGTACTGTGAAGTTTAGATATGAAGCAACTGCAAGGAATATCCGGATAGCCTCCAATCTGGCCACGGGTGCATACACCTCATCATAGTCAATTCCATGAATTTGTCTGTGGCCCTGAACAATCAACCTTGCTTTGTTTCTGACAATTATACCTGTGTCATCCTTCTTGTTCTTGTATAACCAATGTGTGGGTATAACCTTCTTGTTCTCTGGCCTTTCCACTAGGCGCCACACTCCCAGCTTAGAAAACTGATTAAGTTCATTGTGCATGGCCTCTATCCAACTTGGATCTCTGAGAGCAACCATCACATTAGGAGGCTCAATCTGGGATATGAAGCACGAATACATGCAAAAATTAATGTCTCCCGTGCGGCTTCTAGTGGTAACACCTGCTGAAACTGGTCCAAGTATATTGCTGATTGGATGGTCTTTATTGATCCTTGATACTTGAACATCTGGCACAGAAACAGAAACAGGCAGGTTAGAATTAACAATATTATCACTCATACATTGGTTTTGAGAAATTTCTGAATCATCATCTTTATGTTCCCGAAGATCCCGGAGCATCTGCATTGACATTTGTGGGAACTGCATCTGTTGCTTTCTCACTAACTTTTTCAACAAGAGGTCTTGATTCAGATGATTGAGCAATAATGTCTTCCTCTTCACCCAAATGATGGAAAACATTTGAAAAATTGAACCCTTCAAACAGCGACCCATAATAAAAAATCCAATCTGGTCCACTCCCTGCATCTGTAGGATTGTCTTCAAGCCAGTCTACGTTATATGCCTCAATGATAACTTTGGTGGTTTTGTTGAAGACACGATAAGCACTATTTGTCGAATAACCCACAAAATAACACTCATCAGCCTTAGCTTCGAATTTCCCCACATTGGACTGAATCAGAACCGTGCATGGACACCCAAATGTCTTGAAATATCCCACCGTTAGCTTCTCTTTATAAACAATCTCATACGGAGTCTTCTCATGACGCTTGTTTAAAAGAACACGATTCTGCACGTAACAAGCCGTATTAACTTCTTCAGCCCAGAAGAAGATTGGCAATTTAGCTTCACACATCATTGTCCTTGCTGCTTCATTGAGTGTCCTGTTTCTTCTCTCAGCGACTCCATTCTGTTGCGGAGTGTAGGGTGCACTGAACTGTCTCTCTATTCCCTTCTCTCCAAAGAACATATTTAACTCTGCATTCTTAAATTCTGTTCCATTGTCCGTTCTGATAGCCTTGACCTTCTCGTTCAGCTGATTCTCTATAAGTGTGACAAACTGTTTCACTAAGATCGGAGTTTCATACTTGTTGGATAAAAAGAAGACCCAAGTGAATCGTGAGTAGTCATCCACAATCACGAGACAGTAAGAGAACTTGCTGATGCTTTGAACTTGAATTGGCCCAAATAAATCCATGTGAAGAAGTTGTAACACGGATGACATTAAATTTGCTATCTTCGGACGGTGCGGCAACTTGTGCTGCTTCCCCTTCGCACAAGCCACACATTTTTCTACAGTAGAGAAATCTTTGATAGGCAGCTTTCTGACATGTTTTCCCTTTGCAAGCTTGGTCAAATTCTTCATGTTAGCATGGCCCAGACGCCGATGCCATAAAAGAGCTAAGTTCTCATTTTGTTTGGATATGAGACAGGCTTCTTCTGAAGTTAAAAGTTGACCCATGTTAAGCTGATAAGAGTTTGCTCTTCTCGGAGTACGCATCAAGATGCACTCCTCTGGAATCTTCACACCAGGCTTGAGAATCATGCACTCCTTGCAGTTGAACAACACAGAATAGTCTCTATCACAGATCTGAGAGACACTCAGTAGACTGTGTGACAGCTCCTCCACATAATGTACGTTAGAAAACGATAGGTTACCACTTCTCACCACTCCTTTCTTGCTTATTCTTCCACCTACACCACCTGCAAATGATACACCTCCGCCATTGAAGTCTTCCACATCTTCCAACAGGGATAAGTCTCCGGTCATATGTCGGGAGCAACCGCTATCAACGTACCAGATATTGTTAATAGATCTTCTTGGCTGTCCCTACACAAATCAGAGATCAGTGAGATTTAGGTACCCATGCCATAACAGATCTGGGCACACCTTTGGAATCAATGTAATTAACTAATTGGAGGATCATTTCTGGCTTTGATTCAGGTACATTCACATTTTGAATGTTGACTTTTGGTTTCCAGGTGGTGTTTTTCTGTGGGCTCAACACATTTGATGAGTTCTTGACTAACACAGGTTTCTTTTGTGGAGATGTGGCCTTTTTACCAGATGGCTTTTTAACAGGTGTCCACTCAAGTTTCAATTTTGTGTAAACAAGTTGTTTTGTTTGAGTGACATCTTTTTGTTTTAAAACCTGTTGCTAAACTTTAGCTTGGCCATTAGGTTTATTAACTCTTTTCACTTTAGCCACTTGTTTCTCAACGAATTCTCGTTTTATCTTATAATTTTTTTTGTAAACTCCTTTAGATACATAAGTTGGTTTTGGAGTTTTGGCCACATTCCACTTTTCCACAACCGGCTGTGTCACTGGTGCCATTGTGTTTGAAACCTTAGACTGTTGAGTCTTCATTGGTTCCAAACACTGCTTCCCCTGAGACAAAGCTGGTTGCTTTTGCTTTTGCTTTTCTCCTGTCATCATCTTCTCCAACATACTAGTCCGTGGGTTTTGCGGATAGTATGGTTGAAATGGTCTATTCACACAATTGGCAACAAAGTGTCCCGGTTTTCCACATTGAAAACAGTTCATAAGTCTAGGCCCATTGACATGACTACAGAGGTATGAACGTCTTGGGTAAGACGACTTCCACTCTGGCTTATCATCCCATTTGTGTATAACATGTTTTGTGGCTTTTTCTGGTTGTGTGAACAAACAAAATTGTTCTGATTTAGACTTGTTTGTTCTATTGAAAGTCGACACAACCTGGGGATAAGCAACAAAATCTTTGGGCTTAGTCTCACGACCTACTTTTGTGTTAGGCACGCGAATTTTAAAACCATCAACTTTTTCATTGGAATTAGAAAGATGTTTTGATAACAAAGATACAACTACTTGTTTTGACTTGGACGTATTAAGTTCTGACACAGATGCTAGAACATCGTCCTTGGGTAAATCAGACATTAAACTACTAGACACATGACATTCATTGACTTTCAAACATTCAGCATCCTCCCCAGACACATCTTCAATACCTACTTCATCTGCACATGAAACAAAGCCATCAGCAGGTTCAACACTATTGTTTAATGATTCCTGGGACGGACCCGATTTACTTGTGGATGCCATTGTTTCATTCTGATTACCCAACCTATAGATCATGTGTTTCTCATTTTCAAATTCCTGATCAGTCATAGGTGTCACTCCTACTAGAACACTATCTAAGGGAGGTCCTATCTCATGTGTTCCTGCTTCCGATCTATCAACCTGATCCTCCTCAAGGATTATTCCTATTATGTCTCTAGTTCTATCTTGAGGAACATCATTCTTGTTTTTGTCTGAGAAGCTAATTCCTATTCCACCTTTGTCCTTACCCATTCTAACCTCAGTTATGCAGGTGTTCAAAGACTTACTGGCCTCTAGCATTCTTTTGCTTCTCATATGATTCATATCAAGTTTTACTTGCAACTCATTGTTCTTATGCTTAAGTTCATCTATCTGCTTACTCAGTTCAGTTATCTCTAACTTAGCATTGTCATACAGAAGAGCTTTCTCAGTTGCCAGTTTTTGATATTTCACTATGTCTAGTTTCTGAGCTTTTACCTTCTCCTCATTCTTTTGCCATCTACCCAACTCCTCTCGCATTTTATCTCAGCAGCAAAGGCTTCCTTGTCTTCTATCTGAATCTCTTCAGGTTTCTCATCAGTTACAACAAATGCATGCTCTTCCTCATCATCCCTTTCCATAGCAGCAATCATTGCATGTGACAGGCTGAACTCTTTTAACTGAGGAGTCCAGTCATATCCACCTCCTTCCTGCACAACCAAAGCACTTGACTCTGCCTTTCCTTTGCCATCACCAGCTTTCCTTTCTTCTGTTCTTTCTTTCCTTGGCTTTGTGCACTCTCTTGCGAAATGCCCATACTCGTCACAGTTGTAGCACCTCAGCTTGCTCTTGTCAAACCCCATCCTGATCTTATCTTGGTCCTTCCATACATTTCTCCCAGTCTTTGCCATGAACTTCTTTGCTCTGAAAACAGCCATTGCCATCTACCAAGAGACATCCAACATCTCTACATCTTCTGGATTTATCTGATTCAGCTCACCTGATAGCATCTCAGTAGGGACTAAAGTTCCGGCCATTAGAGCATGATAGCTGTTAATAAATCCCATTCCGAGTGCAAAATTTGGATCATTTGTAGCATCAGGGTTGACACCTCCACTTGAACTTGCATGAGGTTGTGCCACAAAAGCAGTTGACTTTGTGACAGAGCTCGGTCCACTTCCAGCTGACTTTCCATCTTGTTTAGAATCCACTACTTCTGACAACAGTTCTTGGTTCAGTTTTCCCGCAAACTAAGGGAGCTTATATGGTTCAATTCTCTCTGCTTATCATCAATAAGTTTTGACTTCAATTTGTTGATCATCTCATCAAGAGATAGCTCACTCAGCTTGTTGTTGTCCTTAATGATGGAGATGTTGGTATTCCAGGATTTGGGCAAGCTATTCAGCAGTTTCAGATTCTTATCTTCCAGATCTGGTTCAACACCATAGCTTGACATTTCGGCCATCAGAGAGACGAACCTTTGCACCTATGCTTCGAAGGATTCACCTTGAATGTGGTTGAACAGATTGAATTTCTGCTTCAGCATTTGCTTACGGCTTGCCTTTATGTCTGGATTTCCCTCATAAGCCACTATCAAAGCATTCCAGAGTTGCTTTACAGTCTTGCAGTGTTTAAATCCTTGTGCAATATCTGGCGTAAGTGCCATAGTCATAATAGCAAATGCCCTTTCTGCTTTGTTGCATCTTTCCCAATCATCATCATCATATTCGTCTTCCGTTTTAGCTTTACCCGCATTGGTTCCTTCTGCATGTGTAGGCGTGTGTGGCCCATGAATTACCGCTCTCCATAGTCTTAAATCAACACTCTTCAAGTGGTTTTCAAACCTATATTTCCATTCCAGAAAATTATCCGCCGATGTGAGTCTTGGTGGACGAGTGATGGATCCAATCTCAAAATCGAACTTCTGATACATACTTGGTTCGAAATCCATAACGCAAGCTTAGGAAAACTAAAATCTAAAGTCCAAATGTCCAATCAGTGAGATTACGATCATAAAAGCCTGATTACGATCGAGAACACCTGATTCCGATCACAGTAAATCGTAAACAGCGACTCGATCCAGCCAGTCGTAACACCTGATTCCGATCACAGTAAATCGTAAACAGCGACTCCGATCCAGCCAGTCGTAAACACCTGATTCCGATCCTCCCAAGTCGTAAACCCGATTCCGATCCACTCAAATCGTAAACCCGATTACGATGACCGATTCCGACAACGATAAATCATAAACTCTTGTTTCCGACCAAGTAAAGTCGTAAACACTAACTTTTGGGTCGTAAACAGCTAAAAATCGTTGCTTGAAGTCGTGAACGTGTTTCTGATGAAGATCTTCAAGTGCACCAGTCGTAAACACTCAAACCCAGCAGCAGCTGAATTGTAAACTCGAAGAATAGCCTTCAAACCTTCAAAAACTCGAACTTTTTCTAGAAAATGCTTGAATCCAATATCGTTAGAACCTCGAATCAGTGATTCTTGGCTCTGATACCAATTGTAGGTCCGAGATCAACAACCGTTCACGATATTTTGATCTAGTACAAGTGCGGAAACCTTGTACAAGATTGATTCAAGAAGAAAGTAGAAGAAAAAGATTTGACAAAGTGATAAACAACAAAGATCAAATCTTGAATGATGAATAATACTTTCTTGAGCTTTGAAACCGATCGGAAATACAAAGAGAAATCTTAAAATCGTAAATCCAAAAGCTAGAGTCAAACAAAAACTAGTGAGCTTATATACTACTCACTTACAAACCCTAAACCAATCATAAACATAAAACCGGCCCACATGACCCATATCGTAATCTATTCTAAGCCCATAATCCCAATAATACTGAATAACTTTCTTTGAAACGCGTAGTTGCAACTACCCTACACTAGCTACATCGCTCTTCATCCTGAATCTGTAATCCCATAATTGATATTATTCATGTTTCTACAAAGAACCATTCGAACATTGGAATGTCACCCTTATTTTAAATCTTTACCGGAGAGTAATATGCGCCCATCTTAAACATAAACATGAAAGACTACCTTATCCTTTGAATCCATTTCAGAAACTCAAATAGTATTGATGTTCGTGTTGCGTACGCTAAACTCTTGATAATCCTCACCATGGGTGAAGACCCACCGAACGAAAACATGGAAAAGTCTTTTCTCACAAGATCCAAATTTTTTTACATGCTGCATGATTTAAAATTTTTCACTCCCATTCAACTCAAAAGTATTGGGGAAAAACACAAGATACACTATTTTCAAGTATATTATTTAACAAGATTTGTCAAATAGCCTGGAATGGCAAGGTAATTGGTACACCCTCAACGTGCTGGTAGTGTGGTGGGTTAGCTGCGGTACACCCTATATATAAGCACTATCGACATGTGGAAGGTGGGATCAGTGCTGAAACGCATATTTACCTTGAAATCATAAACAAAAACCTTATTTTGAGAAACTTCATATAATGGGACAGTGCCCACAATAAAAAAAATTATGTTACTTCCGTTGTAATTTCACATGTCCCTCATGCATATTTTTCACTAGAAGGGACATACATAGTTTAATCAAGTAAAACTTATTGTTTTCCAACTCTCTAGATTGAGAGGAAACCTCCTGATATAAATTTCTTACAAAGGGTCAAATATAGGTTATGACCTAAATGAACAACAACGTTTTAACAACTCAAGTTTTGCATTACAAAAGACAAATTACACGTTCTTTCTGAACAACCATGAGACTTTTTCAAGACTCTTATCGATGTTTACTTGTCCAATATACATGCTCGTCTTGGTTCACCGTGGGAATTAGTGAAATATTTCAAATTGGTCCTCCAGTTATTGCATTCCTGACTTTTCGTTACTTATCAACGTCGAGGACGTGTGCATTTAAAAGTAGTTGACCAAACTACCCCAGTCGCACCGAATTTGTGAAACAGAGTGACTTGCTATGAGCTTACTACATTTACTCTCTATTCTATTAGCTCTAGGATACATTGTAACGTTATTTCCCCATACGATTTTGCAAACTATGTGACTCACTCTCTATACGCCCATGCGAATTGTACATTTGATACTCTTTAATCATATACCGTCCATCACTCTGTGGAACAGACAACTTAGATTCTCTCATAGTGATGCTTTCAGCGCCAAACCTTGTAACAGTTAACACTAAAGTAAATTCCGGGACGAAATTTCCTTTCAACTTAGGGTTGCTGTGATAACCAAAAAATTTTATTCTTATTCTCCTTCATCCCATTCAATTGGCCTGAACACCTTGAGCACTACGTTAATTTTCGGGACGAAAATTCTTTCAACTTGGGGATGCTGTGACAACTGCCAAATCCCCATTTAACACCGTTAACTTTTCTCGTTAGTTCCGTTAGCAAATATGTAGCCCGTTACCTAAATGTTTATTTATTTATTTATATTTAAGTTACTAATTAATTTTAGTAATTTATTTCATGACCTTATTTCGTGACTTTATGTGTTACTTGAAAATTTGCATTTTCATGTGAAACCGGCTTTGTGCGCGATTTGAGTTTTATGTGTGTAAATGATAATCAGACTTTTCCCGACTAAACATCTCATGTTAAATGAGTTAAAAATATTTAGAAACATTCCTAGTTTTTTATTTTACAAGTTTTAAGTTTAAAACCCATTTATATTGTATTTTGAGATGCTTATGCTTCAAAAGAAAACTAGAGGGACCAAATGTGTAATTTCACAAACTTAAGAAATCTGCCCTAACTCCTCCTCCCCTCCCTCAGTCACGCATTTTCTCCCCTATCCTCTCTTCTTTACGGTTCTTCACGCACACATACACACACTAGGAGATTTTCGAATTCCACCATCAATCAAGCAAGAAATTGGGTTTGTGAGCTCAAGTAAACTTCAAGAAAGATAGAGGAAGCTCCAATTCCACCTCATCATCATCATCCGTCTCCTTCTTTTTCACATAGTAAACCCTAGAAATCTTCATGTTGAAATTTGTTGAATGCGTGTGTTAATCTTGTGATTATGTACAATTTGATGTGTAAAAATGCTCATGAAACATGTCCTAAATGTTGTGTAGTTTGTGCCTGCAAAATTTTAGGAGTTAACTCCAAGAAATGAGTAAATTAGGCGTGCCACCAAATGTGTGTTCTATGTTTTACTTTCAAGGCTTATATGTATGCATTTTGACTTGGGATGTGAATCTATGTTTTTCTCCAAGATTAGGACTTGTGTGTAAATGTTATGACTTAGATGATATATGAAAACATGATTGAATGTGTTAAGCTATATTTCGTTCTAGCGACAACCTCTAATTTGGTTAAGACCGTATTCACCCAAATAGGTCGATTCTAACCCAACTGTAAAGTCAAGTGCCGTGTACCAGTGCACCCTAATGTGAGTTTCACTACTTCGTTTAGTTATATCTGGTTGAGGATGATAACACACAATTAGTTGCATCCGGTAAGGGATGACAATGCTATGAAAAAGGTATTTTGTTCGCTTATATGAATATCCGTTAAATATTACATGATTTACTGAAATGCATTTTAGTTACAAAGAGTCCTTATTTTTCTAGCCGTTAATATAGAATAGCGAGGTAATGTTGAGTAGTACTACTGGGGATTGACACCCCCGCTCAGCGGTGCATATGATGCACCCTCCCGACTGACGGTCTGACTAAGAACAATATTAGCCTAGGACTACCGTGATCGGGAAAGACATGGGGAAGGAAAATCGCACAGGCTAAACCTGTGATGCATAGTCAGCTTCGGTCGCGAACATTCAGGTGAACATAAGCATAGGCTAGCTACCTAACGATATGGGTATTACTTGTAAAAATTACGAATTGGTCTTTCGTTATTCGTATGCATTTTCGGTCTACATAGGTAAGTGTAGACTGCCTTTGTGAACTCACCAGCTTTTGCTGACACTTGATTGTTGAATGCTTTTCAGGTTGCTTGGAGGATCATGGATGGCACGGCGTTGGCAATACCTGTCTTTTGTAAAACCGTTTGGAAATTGTATTTCAAATACCTTAGTAATTACTTTTTCTAAACTACAACCTTGTAATCTTTTAATGCTTCCGCTGAATTGCAAATGTAAACTCTGATTTATTAAATGTAATACACGACTGGTTTATCCATTAAGGCTTGGTTCTAACTAAAGACTTGGATCGTGGTCTGGATCACACTTCACACGGTTATACTCTGTTAGTGCAAATTGGGGGTGTGACACTCGGGGTATTGATTTGTATATATGGGGTGAACACTCATACCTAGGTGAAAACAAGTAGATAGCATAGGTCTTAAAAAGGGTAAGCTTAGGGTTAGGGTATGGATATTTTATTTGAAAAGGGGTAAAAAGCGTAAATTGCGGTCTTTTTGAGGTTTCCAGTTTTTATGTGACTTTTTTCTAAAAATATTTTAAGATCTTCCATGGATTGCTCTTAAGGGGTTTATCCCTTTATTTCATTACTTTCATCTCTCTATTTTTCCTTTTTCTTTTTTACAAGGGAGTGCGAAATCCAGGGTCCGTGTCTTGGATTTTTCACATTTTATTGAGTGGGAGAAATATTGTCAAAGTTGGGTTTTCGAAAAAAAACCACTTTTTACTAAAATAAGGGGTGTAAAATGAAAAGGCTATTCGTTTCAGGGTATTTTGCAAAAGGGGGTTTATTTTGCAAATTGATTTGGGTTGAAGAAACGAAAAGGTTTAGGCTTAAAGGGGTCTACTAGCGGGATATTTTGGGGGTAAGAAGGGATATGAGGAGCAAAAAGGTGGAAATCCTAGATTCCTCAATCCTTTAATTATGTGGCTTCTGATTTTGTCCATCTTGAGATGTATTACCGTGTCAAGTTCTACCTCTACTGAATTACATGAGTTTCTCTCAGAATCAAAAAAGAAATGAGCATATTTATAGGTGATCATGCTATATATAGGCTCAATCCCCACTAAAAACAGGGGAAGATAAAATATAAGTTGTATAAAAATAAACTTATTTTCTACTTGCCATAAAATAAATATTTTTAATTTCTGATTTTTTATTATTATTTTTTTATCCAATGAAATTTGAGTCTTTGATAAATGAAAGAGTGACTTTAATGTACACAGTTTCCTGAAGAAAAAACGAATTTCTAAAAATTTTGGGCTATACAGGCGCCATTTCTCCAAACGAGTTTTGTGTAAGGCTTAATTATGGACAATAAAAAATTCAAGACCTGCAGTATCCCGTCCCCACACTTAAATTGCACATTGCCCTCAATGTGCCCGTGCGTAAGCAGAAAGAGAAACAATGAAAAATAAAGAGTGAAAGTGAAGGAGAAATCAGACATGACGTCCCCACACTTTGACTTTTCCAGGCGTCATGCTTTACCTGACATTCCCGTATAGCAAGATTATAAATACCTTTACTTCCTTCATCCTGCTCAACACACAAACCTATAAAAGAAATAAAAACATAATATCTTAATGTTGGAGGTTTTGGTTGTGTGTCAGTGCTTTGTAGTAACATAAGTATTAATACAAACTTGCGCCTGGCGAACCAAGATTTCCAACTTATTTATTAAAAAAGAAAAACATAACAGCTTGGTTTATTTACGGTTCCCAAGTTCGACCCAGTTTTTATTTTACCTTTAATCAGGTGGCTTCTCTTTGATCCGTTTCTCACTCGTTCCGGTTAATTTTTTTCTTTCATTATTAGATGGGAAAAATCTGATAACAATTTCAAAATAAGTTTTAAAAAATTGGAACGAGTCGGGCCACCAAGATTTATACTTACCTGGACATATCTGGCTATTGATTTATCTTTTTCTTCCTTTGACAGGTACATAGAAATGATCACAGGCATCTTTGACTGTGGATACTCAAGGTGCTCGAGGAGCTCCTTGAGCTCGAGAGAAGGTGGTTCTTTCTCTCGATCAACGAATTCAGTTGGATAGATGGGCTCCAAAGGGGTTCCTTCAAGAAGCTGATCTTCTTCTTTCAAGTTCACCAGGGGGTTACTACATCTTCTTTTGAGTGCCAAGGAGCATCATCTTCAGAGGGATGTTGGAGTGGTAGCTTTACCTCCATGGACAACGCGTTGCCTCCGAGTTGCAACTTGATGTGCCGGTTATTCTTGGATGGCGTCCCATCGCTTGAAGGGAGCCGAAGTTGTTGCGTCCAACTTCTTCGTCTCTGAACAAATGGTTGTCGCGGGAGCATCTTGAGGTTCCTCTTCTGGGATGACTTCTTTTTTTACACGATTCTGTGCTTCATCTTCTTCCGCCCATATTTTTAATTAAAAGTATGCTCCTATGACCTTGATGTGTTCTATCATTTTTTTGGTTGTTTCTTCAAGGTCACTTTTAGGAGGAGAAGAAGGCTTTTTATTGTATATGGTGAGTAGTTAATTTAATTTTTTTGGGATGTTCATCCTTATAAGAAAGCAAAACCATGTACACACTTAGAAGTTGAAGGTGGAAAATCATCCTCCACAACCGGCATTCTTATGTTTTCTTGTTCATAGATGCAACACTCGCCATGGAAAATGTCACATCTAGGACAATATGAGTTGTGTTCGATCGGTTGTGGTGGTGGAGAAGAATGAGAAAAATCACTTGGACCTTCCTCTGGTGGTATATCATCTACTCGCAAGAACGTATGCGTTCTCACTAATATGTAACAGTCCCGAGAGTAATGGGAACCGCTACACATTCTGCACCACACAGATTGGGGCCATCCATTGATAACAGAAATATTCCTCCGGATATTGATCCATCCTTGAAATATTTCTCAGAGAAATAAAGAGGTCTTTGAAGAAGAAAAATAAAAATAAAAAGGTTAAAGAAAATAAAAATAAAAATAAAAAGGTTAAAAAAAATAAAATGTTTTTTTATTATTATAATTATAAAATAAAGGTTAAAGCGTTAACTCAGATTTTTTTCTCAAAATCCTCATTTGTGTCCCCGGCAATGACACCAAAAACCTTGGTGTGCGATGAGGTGTATATAAAAATATGGCAGTTTTAGTGACACATTTTGTTACATTAAGCTTTTAATTTACAAAACACGATTAACTCGCAACTACTATTTCACCACATAACACACAAAGTGCTATAAATATCACAAACAATAAAAAAAACTTAAAAAAATATCATAAACAATATCATAAACAATAAAAAAACACCGATCACATATTTAAGCCAGCACACAAGGGTAAAACAAACTTAAAAAATATCATAAACAATAAAAAAAGATATAAATGGGCTTTTGACTGACAAAGCCGGAACCCTCCTGGTAGTACCGTGCTGCTTCACCTTTGCATTTCGTCTCAGTTTACAGGTTTGAATCTTCTGTCTCTTTCTAGTGTTCATCAATCACACACTGCACCTAATTTTGCATATCTAATTCGTGGTGTGTTGATCTCGTACGCGTAGCTTCATCAAATTAGGGTTGTTTTTGTTATCTTTCCTTCTGATGTGACCAATTTGAAGATTTTCTGTAATGATAAAATCATGTGTTTCTCTTTGATCTTTATGTTTGTTTGTTGATTATTTCAACGCTAATTCCTTCACTTTTAACTGTTTTGGTAGTAAGTTAAGTATATCTGTGTGCGTTGTTTTGTAGTCATCAATGTAAGCTTGATAAGAAGATCATTAAGAAATGTAATAGGCCCCAAAGTGACTGAATGTCTGTGTGAGGGTAGACATGCACAAACCGGTTAAAATATGTATCCGAAACCGGTTAGGATATTCTCGAGGGCTAACCGGTTATTGGCCTAACCGGTTAGGTTAGTAACCGGTTATTGTATGGAAATCGACTGCCGGGTGGTAACCGGTTATAAAAACCGGTTAGACCAGTTATGATTTTAGCAACAAAAAAAACCCAGCTTGCTTACTGCTTTGCTGCTGTATTTTTTTTAAAACCGCAAAAACCAACAATTTTTTAAGAATTTCACATTCTATTCATTGGGATAACATAAGAAGCACACCAAACTTGGAAAACATTAAAAAAAAGAGTTTTTAAACTCATTACATCGAATTCTGAAAAACTTGTAAACAAACTAAATTAAACTTATTCTTTGATTTTTTTTCTTCCGGTTTCGTTCTCTCGTAGTCGTTTAACTTTGATCGTCGTTTGAAGAGCCCGAGCTAGATGAACCGGACCTCAAGTAGTAATCCCAACCGGCTTCATCATCGGTCATTCCCGGGGTTAATCCACCCGCAACCTCCTCCTCATACAATTGGCCTTCGTATTCCATCTCTCCTTCAACTCCTTCAAGTGTAGCAATGTTTTGAGTCCTCTCTGCCCCATCCAAGTAATCTTTCAAGCAAATCGACATATCCACCAATGCCGGAGTTAGCCTTGTCCTCCTCACCGATATGACCCTGCCGCTAATAGAAAAAGCCGACTCTGAAGCTACCATGGAAGCTTGGACGGTTAGTAAATCTCGGGCCATGATGGAAAGCACGGGAAAATCTTTTTCCTTTCCTTTCCACCAATCCAACAAATCAAACTCTTTGAAACCATCCATCCCAATCTCCGCTAGAAAATCGGTCCCAATATACCTTCTAAGTTCACTACTCGGAGTGTTACCCCTTGCCTTTTTAGCATTGTTGGTTGAAAACATGTTGAAAAGGTTAACGTAACCATCCGAGCTACTACTTGCACCCACACCCGCTTGATGTTGCCTCATAAACTCGTGTATGGTTGATGTTGTACCATACTTAGCAACATATGTATCATACAAGTTTCTGAGATCTTTGTTAAATTTCTTTTTTAGGTGTTCACCAATGAGCTCGTCTTCGGTATACAAATCCAAAGCATAACACATATTTTTAATTAAAGCTTCAGTATTACCCGCATTGATGCAAGGGTGTAAGGCGGAGGCACAAGTAAGAACTGCTGGCATATTTTTAAAATATTTGATAAAAAAAATTTCATTGGTTTAACCATTTCGCAAAAAGGTGCCCGCTTATACGAAAACTCATTCAAGTTTTGGCACATTAAATAAATTTGGTTTAAAACCAATGGACTAGTTGGGTAATAAACCCCCGACAACTTTGTGGTTGCTTCTTTAAAAACATGTAACAACTTTGTTAATTCTTCAATAAGAGCCCAACTATTTAGAGAAAACTCAACAAGTTTTGAGTGCTTGGAACAAAGATCATTGCGGAATGAACGCAAACTATCTTTTTGTTGTATAGCTTTTTCAAACATGGTACAAGTCGAATTCCATCTCGTAGGTACGTCCCAATTCAGACCTAAACAAATGGCATTCACTTGTTTGCAATATTTTCTATAGGCACTATGCCTACCTGGTTTGCTAAAGATATCCGACAACATTTTTCTAGAATTTTGAATGATTGGGTCGATAATCGTCAAACCATCTTGCACACACAAGTTGATTATGTGTGCAACACAACGACTATGAAAAAAACTTCCTTCACAAACGGGTTTATATTTGAGTTTTAGTTGTTCGATAGCACGCGTGTTATTGGACGTGTTATTAAAATAAATAGAGAACAATTTTTCTTGTAAACCATAAACCCGAATAACTTTGTCAATTTTAAAAAAAAATATTTGACCCGGTGTGAGGAAATTCACAGTGAGGGTACATTATTATGCTTGTTTAGTCGCTAGATAACTAGTGCACAATGCCATAGAGATGGAAGTCCAAATGATGCATAGCTACCATGTATGTTAGTTTTGTACACGGATGGACTGTCAATCCATTAATAGAAATGGGTGGTTTTATTTGATAGATAATGGGTCCAGTATAGAAAATTAGCTGAATGTGAAACACGCCAAATTAAGAAGTCCTCTGACATGTATGATGTATCTAGGAGCTTACAGTGCTGTAAATAGTATTATTTAGAATTAATTTATATATATTACAATATGAAATGAGTACATGTGAGTGCTTTTTACTATTCATATCTTCACCAATAGGAACATGACACGTGTCATGTTCCACCACTAATAATATGACACGTGTCATGTTCAACTAATAATAGATTGGCACGTGTTGTAGTGGTTTTTTAAAATTTTGTAGGTCACTACGTGGCCTGACACGTGGCCACGTGTTAGGCCATGTGGTGACACGTGGACACGTGTTAGGCCACGTGTAATATGTAGGCCAATGCTTTTACGACACATGGTCATGTGTTAGGTCACGTATGGCGATACGTGGCCATGTGTTAGGCCAATTTTTTGCGACATGTGGTTACGTTTTATGTACAGGTGATATTTTTTCTGTAAGCGCAGGTGGTTACTTTTAGACTACTTTTAGAGTTTTTGACTTTGCTCACAGCGTTTTGAAAAATGGGTGTTAGGTCGCGTGTCATGTACATGTGGTATTTTTCAGACTTAAACGCAAGTGGTCAACTTTTAAATCACTTTTAGAGTTTTCGACTTTGACCACGGCGTTTTGGAAAATAGGTGGCCCGCCGTGAAGCGCGGGCGGGTCACCATCTTGTTTATATATATAACAATTTCCATTGACATGTTGTGAGTACTTTCACTGTACTTCCTTTTGACAAATACGGTGCTTCCATCTGTATTTTTACACTACATGTGTTTTTCTAATTGGGTCGTGAGGCGGTGCGGCATCACTACGTCAAAATTCACCTTTGGCCACGGAAAAAAACTGTGACCAAAGGTGTTTGGTCACGTTTTTTTTCCATTCCAATCGACACCAAAGGTCCCGTCACCTTATGTATCCTACGACCACGTTACAATATCATTGGCTGAAGCCACCTAGAAGCGTGGCTAAAGGGTACCAATATTTGTTGTTGTAATCAAACAATTCTTCCGGAAAGCGTGGCCAAAGGGTCCCAACGACCACATTTGTTAGTTTAACGTGGCCTTTGGTATAATATGGTCACATATATTTGTGTTTTAGCCACATACATTATAAAAATACGTGGCCAAATGGTTGCTGAAATCATACATTTTGTCCCAATAAGCGTGGCCAAAGGGTGGCAACGGCCACGTTAAAATATCAAAAGCATGGCCTTTGGTATTATATGGTCACGTATATTTGTGTTTTAGCCACATATGTTATAAAAAAACGTGACCAAATGAGTTTCTGAAATCATACATTTTGTCCGAATATGCGTGGCCGAAGGGTGGCAACGACCACGTTAAAATATAAATAGTGTGGCCTTTGGTATTATATGGTCACGTATATTTGTGTTTTAGCCACATATGTTGTAAAAAAATGTGGCCAAATGGGTTGCTGAAATCATACATTTTGTCCCAATACGGGTGGCCAAAGGGTGGCAACGGCCACATTAAAATATAAAAAACGTGGCCTTTGGTATGATATGGTCACGTATATTTGTGTTTTAGCCACGTATATTTGGGGAAAAAAGTGGCCAAATGGTAGTTGAAATCAGATAATTTGTCCCAATACGCGTGACCAAATGGTGGCAACGGCCACGTTAAAATATAAAAAGTGTGGCCTTTGGCATTATATATATGGTCACATATATTTTCTTAATTACAATTAATTATACTACATATTAATTAATATAGAGTAACCTTAAAAATCATATATTATAATTAAAAATTAATGTACATATATACACTAATCATGATGTTGTTCAAAAAGATAACATACGACACTAATCAAAGTTTAATATCTATAATATTTAATTATAATTTTTTGTCCGTGTTGATCAGCTGCTTCTGCTGGATCCGTATACTGAGTTTTCTGTTTTTCAGATTTTGATTAATCAGCTGGTTTGGTGTTACGTACACTTTCGGCATCTTTTTCCGATCATTATTTACCTAGAAACATGACAAATAAAACCGATCAGATATATAATATATATATATATATACTAGTATGGTGCCCGCGCGTTGCGGCGGCGACAGTCTATAGCGCGTTATTCGTCTTTTGTCCGCGCATTGTCACGGCACGACAATTTACACGGGGTATTCGTTTCTATTACTGCGATGAGGTACGGCGACAATTTCCAATGTGGTACTCGTTTTCTGTGTACGCGATACGACAATGGTGAAACTTTACAACGACGTTACTTTTTTTTTTGCGCGATGCAGCGTCAGCGGCAATCAACTAACGCGGACCTCTTTTTGTTAGTTTATCAATATTCCCGTTATATATATTACATTATACGTCTGTTAGTTTTCCCATTCATATCATCGACGTGGTTTATCTAATATTGTAGAACTCAAAAAAATAATAACGAACACCCAAATAGAAATATATATTAGTCACAAACATACTAATTTAAAAAAAAATGTACAAACATAACAGTTTTGAAATCCAAGTCCGAGTGTCAATTACTTCTATTGTGGATTGTAGCACTACCATATAAAAAAGGTTAATGACACATACACCTAAAACATCTTTTTAATTCATTTAATCAAATGATCTTTTTGAAACTTATTTAGTCAACAAATGACTTGTTAATATTTCTCTCCCGATCTTCCATTTGATTTGACATGTGTCTCGATCTCTCTCTCTTATTAGTTGTTTATACATAGTTTTTTTCGAAGTATGCACATGCATTATGTATACCATATTGTTATGCCAAAGATATTATCTTGCTCAAAACTGTGGGAATCAATTTTGGAGATGGAGCAAGCCATGAAATTTTTTTATACCTCCCATTACCAAACGAGTAAGCCTTCTTCAAAACATGCGCAGAACCATACTTAAATTCACATAAATTGTACCTCAAAAAACATTATTTCCGCCAATTAATATCAAACAAAAAAATTAACTAAAATGTCAAACCGAAGGTCACCCATCAACCAAACGCTTATTATATAAACTATTAAGGTCTACATTACAAAACCAGCTTCATCTATTTATTATATTACAAACATTATACACATATACATCTTTAGATTTTAAAATAGAAACTTAAGAAATCTGATGATTGTTGGTATGAACAAGATTTTCTTGGTCCGGCTCAAAACAGGTGAAACTGATGATGGTTTGGTTTGCAGCCGGTGTATGTTCAATTTTTTCAGCCCAGCTGTTTTTTCTCAAAACCGATTGCGACATTGCGGGTTGGTCTCAATATACAACAAACCAATATTACATTACAAGGTTTTATATAGTCCTATAAATCAATAAATGTCACAACTAATATGTTAGCACTTTATTTATGGATTGGTAGATAATCAAGAAAAGTGATAATTTGTTACCTTAATCACATCACAATTAGGCCCACATATATTTATACTACTTGTTTTGACACCTACAATGAAACATGCAGCAAAGTAAAAAAAAACACATTAGAGACCATGTCTCAAATTACCTAAACCCTAAATTAGAGTATAGCTTATTTTCAAATTTTGAATGGAGCTTACACTGTAGATCAAAGCAAAACATACCAAATGCACCTTGAGGAACATACCTGACCCTTTTTACACCTCAAATCTTCTTTACTCCCTTCTTTTTCATCAATTGTTTCCTTGACTTGTCAACCATATTGTTTCTAGTACAGTAAGGTCACGAACTAACATGCCGTGTGAACTAAGTTCCAGGTGCGAGCAACCATAATCTTTATAATAGCCCTACATTCACACAATCCAAACATGTACAATTTAGACATAAACCAGTAATGCATCAACAACGTTTATTACCCAACAATAAAGATAAAAAAGTAATTAACATAAGAAAAGTTCTATTAAAAGAGTGTACCAGTGTTACTGTGCAATTACTATAAGCAAAGAGGAAAGTAATCGTATGGACAAGAACCTTTTTTCGCACTTTAATCTCAAATTGTGTCGAGCAGTGATATAGACAGCTTTCAGCACAGGTATCCTTTGACCAACTATTAAAAGAAGAAATCATGTTCATATTAGCTAAAAAAAATTAGAAAACCTGCCTAAAGAAAGGCTTTTCAATGTACATCATTAAGCTAATATAAGTTTCAATCAAATGTAGTACTACTGGACCCTACCTGTCGTGTATGCAAACAGATTAGGTAAACTTATCATTCAATCCAATGTGTGTTAAACCCGATGACTGATGAGGCTCACACTAACCACCTGTCATGTATGAAAACATTAAAATCACGCCTGAACAAATAATGAAATCAACTTTGAAGCTGTAAATGCAGGGAACAAAACATATTGGAAGCACAATAATCTGATTCATGTCCAGACAAAAAAACCCTTTTGAACGCATGCGACTAAAATAAAGTGGATAATTCTCATCCCATACACAGCTAAAATAAAAAATGTTACATTTATGTAGCAGCAGCAACATCAATCACATCTTGTAACATTCGAAAGTCGGATCCTACAACATCAGAAATCGTAAATAGACAACCAACAACGAAATTATTTCAGTAAAATAAAAAGATGCGGATCTGTAAATAACTAAGCAGGAAATGGTCTGTAACAAAGAAAGTAGCCAAGCAACGGGTCAGATCTGTATATAACGAAGCAAGTAGAATGAAAAATTATGGCCGGATCAGTGGTACCTCAGTACGAATAAACGGGTCTGTAAATAACATAGGTTTTCGATTAACCAGCTACTGGAACTTAATGTAGCTTAATGTAACTCGATAGATTACCTCAGTTCAACTTCTTAGCTTCTTCATGAAACAAAAAGATCCGAGCATTAAAGACCCACACCTACATTTGAAAGCACAAATCATTGTGAAATTGAAGGTACATGCTTATAACAGAACACATCGAACCAACAATTTAACCCATTTGACCTGTTTAATAAACAGGCTACACAGGTCAAGTGGGTTGCATGGGTTAAGCGTGTTGGCCTATGCCAGACCATCAGCTTGACAAGAATTGCAGGCCCTACCCTCCCCAACTTGTCAACACAATCTTAATCCTTTAGATCAAGCTGATGAATCAACCTCAGACCATCAAAAAATGACTTCCCTCAAATTTCTAGTGCCCAAAGTTACATCATTGTGTTTTTTAAGTTGTGCACCCAGAATCTAAAAAAATCCATAAATGTTATTTAGGTTGTGGTTAACCAACCTTATTTCCCAACTGAAACCCCTTTTTGGTTAAAAAGTGTTTGCTTTCTCTGACAGATAATTTTGCTTCCCCAATAGCATCATAAAAAGTTCCTGCAGCACCAAAATTTACCCGACAACCATAACATGTAAATGCAAGTTTTTTATCACGTTAAAGATTTGATTATGGCTCTGATCAGAATTCGATACATTTCCCTCCGACTCAGATCAAGTAGTAAAACACACCTCTGTAAATTCAAGGGTGATGTGGCGGCAGCGACAATGGAATACTGCTAGAACAATCTTTGTCGTCAACTCTGTATAACATCAACTCTGGAAAAGTTGGCCTGCCTAAATAATAAAAACACCTAAACCATACAACCAGTTAAACCCAATAAATTTAAACATCTGATTCAATAGTTTGAACAATCAACATTCATTTGTAAAAGAGATTAAAGGACAATAACCTGTGTTGTGACTGTTGTCTGGTGAACAGTGTGGGCTTTCTGGTTGGAGAAAACAAAATAAGCATAATGTCAATATCACATAACCTGTGTTGATGTCGATTGATCATTATTAAGCGTAAAAAGGAAGTGAAAAGGAGATATAAAGATATGACTATAGATACGATACATACATAGAGAAAGATTGGCAAGAACTTTGGAATCTTAGTAGAGTAGTTCCTCAAATACAAGGTCTACATTTTGTCACCATTATCAATGATACAAATCAAGAAGCTTCTCTTCTTGTCTTAAACCTGCAACATATTTTTATGGTAAAGATGACAACATTTTTTTATTTAATCTTTTTTATTTAATCTTTTTTATTTAATGTTTAATTTTTTTTATATAAAAACAATGAAGATCAATCAATACCTTCTTATAAAAACTTGGGATTATGCCAGATTTTACACTTTTAAGATGCTTCTCTTCGTAAATATTTAGCATGATTCTTCTTGTCTCATTCTCTACAAACAAAGAATACAAGTTAGACAAGAAAAAATGAAATGACAACACTTTCTCGTATATTACACTCATGTATCATTATGACAGTCCATTGATCCATGTTTATCAGCTTATACTCCTTCATAATAGAACAAATACAAACACCGAATGCTTTATGGTTCAACAATAAATCAATAAAAAGAGGTAAATGAATGATTAGCTACCTACCTTTAAGTACTCGATGAATGAATCAACATGTACATACCTACACCACAACCTTCTAATATACAAACCTGAAGACTCAGAGATATTGCTTGTGTAGGAACATATTCCGTTGATTCCTCCAAATTGTTGACAAACCATTAGTCCGATTCCAATCTTCCAAATAGAAACGGAAAAAATAAGGAAGAGTTATATAGAGTTATTAGAATTCTGAAATTATCATCTAAAACTATCTGATCAAGATTTGATATAAGATAAACTTACAGGGACTGATCGCAAATATCTTCTTTGAAACAAAAAAAATAGTTTGGCTTTCGGGAGCTTTTGTAACATGTCTACATAATCCTATCAGCAGCTGCATGACATCAATAATAACCCTCAAAATTACAGAAAAGTCTTTGTGATGGAGATGAAGGGGAAAACCCTACATCTGTATATGAAAAAAAATCGGGCAAAAGATTTTGAAAATTAAAAAAGAAAGTACCTAGGTATGAACTGAGAATCATCATCTGAACCTGAAACAAGCTTAAAATCCAAATTAAGATATGAACTGAGAAATGAAGACTGATGAATATTGACAGAGAGAGAGGGAGGTACCGATGTCCAGCGTGCAAAAGAGGTGATGGTCTTTATTAATAGAGAGAGCGGAAATGTGCCGGAGGATGGTGGTTCGAGGAGCAGAAGCTTGATTTGAAGAACACGAAGGAGGAAATTACTCAACCGATAGCCTATTGAGGAGCAACAAAATGAAAAACGAACAGAAGTTAGCAAAATTAATAGGAAAAGTGAAAAATCTCGGTTCAAATTACCTCTTTCGATGAGATGCATAGCCTCCGCTGAAATCCAATACCAAATCGGAAGCATCGCTCGTTATTCATCCGCCATTTGAAAAATCTAGGTTCAAATTACGCCAATCAGGAACCAGTTAGATGAGGATCGAACCCTAATAAGGGATTTGGAAACATACCGTTTAGGGATGCCTTCACAGATTCGTATTCGGTTTAGGGTTTGGGGAAGCCTTCACATATACCTCTGGCGACACGTACTTGTGATGGTGGAGACTTTGAAGAAGCGAGAGAGACGATAGCATCTTTCACGAACAGAGAGACGGGGGTTAGGGTTCGACCCCGGAGCTACCGTTTTCGTCGGACCGAGAGGGAGGAGGGGAGAGTTGCTGGAAATATTTAGAGGCTGCAGGGTAGTGAGAAAAAGAGTTTATATATCTAGGGTTATGCTGGCCGGTTCAAGATTTTTTGTGCATTAGAGCCTTGTACATAATGCATTATAGTTTGTACGCGTCTTAAAATTAAGACACTCTTCATTTCTCTCTCCAATATGTATTATATAGTATATAGATCAAGATGAGATTGTAGGTACGACGTGATTATAACTAATACTCACCAAATGTCTTGAATTGTTTACATATATCTGGCATTCCAAATCATCGTCTTGTGCTGAAAGTTGGTGTTCCTGTTATGTTGCTTAAAAACATTAATCAGAGGAATGACTTATGTAATGGAACACGTCTTCAGATCGTATCTCTAGGGAGTAGTGTGCTACGGAAGCTGGCCATCTCCGGAAGTAATATCGGATTCATGACTTTCATTGGTTCCAACAGATAAAAGAGTTATTTTTCGGTTTAGAGAAGACAGTTTCCGATCTCGGTTTGTTTTACTATGACTATACACAAAAGCCAAGGTCAGTCTCTTTTGAGAGTTGGATTATACTTGAAAGATCCCGTCTTGTCTCACGGTCAATTACACGTTGCGTTATAAAGGGTGAGAGTAGAGCAGGAAGATCTTGATTTTGTATTAAATAGGTCGTCCAACCAATGTAACAAGAAATATAGTGTATAAATCTATCTTCTCGAATTTGTAATTGTCATTGAATTTTTTTTCTATTATTGAATTTTGTTTTACCGATAAG
>JBCNJP010000019.1:19325846-19346072 GCA_039602395.1 Deinandra increscens subsp. villosa | reverse complement strand
ATTGAAATCATAAAGCAGTTTATTTAAGATAGGTCGGGACTACGACTCCGGTGAAGCAGGGTCGAAAGTTACAGTGAAGCCCCATTTGCACGTCTTCCATGATAAGCTTAGATACCTGAGAAATCATGAGTTTAAAAGGTCAACATAAAGTTGGTGAGGTTCACAGGTTTATGATTCTATGATGAGTTTGTAAAAACAGTTTACAGTAGGTTGGAATAACAGTTTACGGTATACTTAAATGTTTCGTTGGTTTACTGTCGTGGTTGTAAGATCCTACACATGAACCTCAAATTCGAATACTAACGGATTACCCACTCATGGCATTCTATCCCAAGAATACCGAACAGGCAAGAATAACTGACGTGTACCCCTTGACAATGTACGAAGTCAGGATTGGAGCTACCAATCTGGGCAGGGTTGTCAACCCAAATAGATCTATTCACTAGTTATCGTTTCGAGCAGAACTAATCGAATTCAATTAATAGTGGGATTTCAGTTGTACTAACGTTTATAACGATAAAGTACCAGTTGTTTGGGATACAGAATGGAACATGTAGTCATACGGCTAACAGGTAAACCATAACATTAAGTAAAAAGCAGTTTATCAGTTCATGATTTCTCCCCCATAAGTGTAAAACAGTTGAAAAGAAAAGGGGCCGTGAAACTCACCTGTTCAAGGTGAATGATCGTGACTGCTGCATATGGACGCAACAAGTAACCGACGTCCTAATATCAATAATTAATAGAACACGTCTTAAGGTCTTGTTTCAATTGGAAAACGTTTTGGTTACCCAACGATCCTGGTCAAGTCTTGACAATTTATTCCCGTTTGTAACGTTTGGAAAACTCGTTCGTAATATTTATCGTTCAAATAAATATTTAAGTTAATGAATATATTTATAGTCAAATAAATATATATAGCTTTGTAGAAATAATTATAATCAAATAATTATTTAAGATTACGAAAATATATATTCAATCAAGTTTTGAACATTGAGACAAACAATAAAGTATTTATTATTTGAAGTTCACGCTATATATTTAAGTTGGAGTTCATAATTATAGACAAATAATTATATATATAAGTCATTTTTGTCTGATTATATAGATACAAGTGTCTGACCATTGATCGTTATGATAATGAATATTTAGCTTCGTAAATTTTATTATGTTTATGATATCTCTTCAACAGTTTTCTAGATTATATTTAGAAAATAATATTTAAATAACAAAATATTAAGACGAGATATTTGTGTGAAGTGGTGTCGATATATTTGTAACAATATATAAGTTTCACGTCGTGACAGTCCAATATATAATACCTTATATTTTAGGTCTAAAGTTCGGAATTAATATAATATATATACTATTTATTCCGACAAATAATATGATACGAAAAACTAATATTTAAGTCTTTAAATATTATTGGGTTAATAACGTTAAATTCAAGTCATTAAAAGTGATATCTAAAAATATGAGCACTTAGTTGTTGTTTACGAGTCCAAACGTTCAGTATTTAGAAATATATATATGTTTTATAAAAATAAAACTATTTTTATAATCAACATAGTCAATAATATATTTCTTATATTTTATGTCCAAGATATATCCATTTAAATATTTTTAGTCCGATGTGTTATTTTGATGCTTTTTGAGTCAGTTTTTATACCGTGTGACCTATAATCCTTTTAGTCTTCACAACGATTGTCAAATGTATCTTGTGACACAGGTTCTTAAATATTAACGTTAATTTAATATTTACGATGGTTTGTTTAGTGTATATATTTAGTAGGTGGAGTGTCAAGACTCGTTTTGGGATGATTATAAACATAAAAAAAACGAACAATAAAAATGATCAAATTGAAAAGTTTAGACTTTTACCTCTAGCACTAGGCTAGGTGATGAACCGAAAGAGGCGAGAATATCTCCGTAGACTTGATCGAAAAATATCGACTTTGAAGGTGTTGACCCGAAAGGTAAAGCGGCCTTTTTGCGGGCTAGTTCTCGGTGGTTTACGGTGATCGTTAGAGGCAAACGTTAAGGCCGTTTGGGAGGTGGCTGGGTGGACTTTTCGTTGGTGGTGAAAGTGTGGCGCTGCGGTGGTCCGATGGTGGTGTTATGGTGGTGTAAAGTTGACTCAAGGGACTGATTTGTTTCAAAATAAAAGGAAGTTCAAATAAATAATCTTGATCGATGAAACGAAACGTGGCTGGGACTGCTTTCTTTTCTTTCATACTTTCTATATATATATATAGTTATATATATATGTACATACGTGTATATATAGACACATATACATATATGTGTGTGTGCTTCGTTTGAATAGAAAGTAAAGAGGAGATGAGGGATGAGAGGTTCGACCGGTTCTTCGAGGTGGTGGAGGTGACCGTGATGGTGGTGACGGTGAGCCGATGGCTCGGCGGTGGCGGGGGTGGAGCTGTGGCGTCGGGACAACGGTGGTAACAGGGAGATCTCCGGCATCAGGTGGTGGCGGTGAGGGTTGTTCACGGCTGTGAACCACAGCGGCAACGGGAGCACCTCAGCGGCAGCAGGGGCACGGTAGCAGCAGCAGCTCCAGCCGTGGAAGCAGCTAGCGATGGCAGCAGTCAGCAGGGTGGCGGCAGCAGGTGGCCGTGGTGGCTGCCGGTTGTTGTCTGCAAGGGAAAGAAGAAGAGGAGAAAAGGTGGCGAGGGTGTTGGCTGTTGTTGCTTTCGATCGAAGAAAAAAAATAGGAAATAGAGGGGGGTGGTTGTTTGTTGATTACGTGAAAGAGGAAGGAGGGTAGGGAGGGTGGAGTGGCCGGTTTAAGGAAGAAGAGTGGGAGGGAGTTGGTGAGATGTGTGGCTTCAAGTTTGGATACATAGTGGGTACGTGTGTTTAATGAGTATGTATGTAATCCATAAATATATATATGTTATAGGTAGATTTTTATGGATCAAATTTACACACAAAACAAAGAGTTGTGGAGGCTACGTATGTATGCATTTGGCCATACATTAAAGAGATATTTTGAGATGGAGTGGTGTATTATTTAATAAGCAGGTATTGTACCCTTGTTTTGGTCTCGTTAAATAATTTTAATAGTTACTAGACGGTTCATAAAAATTTTCGAACATCTAAAATATTACGAAAGTCTAATAAATATAAATATTATATTTATTTTTTTTAGTTATAACGTAAACTAGTGAACGTTTAGTTATTTACGCAGTAGAAAGCGCATGTCCAATCGGCATTGCGATCACGACCGTTTCACATACCGAATACGTTTTTTTTTTTGAAATACTTAATAGATGTTATAATAATTATTTATAATTCACCGAGTCATT
Organism: Deinandra increscens subsp. villosa; assembly: GCA_039602395.1. Taxonomy (NCBI): domain Eukaryota; kingdom Viridiplantae; phylum Streptophyta; class Magnoliopsida; order Asterales; family Asteraceae; genus Deinandra; species Deinandra increscens. Next base: position 19,342,746 of record JBCNJP010000019.1, on the reverse strand, counting down.
AAAATCATCTCGAACGGCTAAACGAATTGATTCATGCTAATATCGCGTAACATCAACGGTTTCATTGTTTTTGGCTCGTTGAGCCTAGTTGGGCCCAACGAGGTTAACGGTTGAGGTTTAGGCTTTGGTCTTGACAACGATTCCAGTTTGTGATGTTTTTATTTAAAAAAAAATTGTTCGAGTCGGTTATAATAGTTTTTCAGAAATCAAATATAGTTTTCAGTTTTTTTTTTCACACGGTTACGGTTAACGTTTTCAGTCTGTCAGTTCGTGACAGTTTTAAGCTCAACCGTCCAGATTATTTAAAACCTAATAGTTTTAAACATACGATCGCTTATCAGTTCGTCGTGTCGGTTATATAATCGTTCGACACCAGTTCCGGATAATGTATAAAAATACATTTTATATTTATTTTTCTTGTTATTGAAATTCAATAATTAATCCATGGAATCTTTATGAAATTTATGGGTATATGCTTCAAGTACAAACGCGGGATTAGGCTTACGTCATCAGTTAACGGTCAGGCACAGTTATTAACAGTTTAAACAGTAATCAGGTCAGTTAAAGCACATTAATACTTAATTAGAAAGTCAAAGTAAAGGGTTTGACCTAGGTTTTCGGACGAGGTGTCACACCATCCTTGAAATCCTTCACAGAAAATCCAAAAGGGTCAAATTCAATGGATGTATAATTATCAATATTAAACTGACGAATAAAGATGAGATTTTTAATAATATTTGGATTGAAAATGACGTTTTTAAGGTGAAGCGGTTTAGAAGTGGTAGAAAGGGTAGTGTGACCCGATCCTTGAACTGGAATTTTGTTACCATTTCCGACGAATATTAACGGTATTGGTGAATACGATGAGAAATTAGTTAACTTACCTTGATCATTGGTGACATGGTTGGAAGCCCCGGTATCCATATGCCAACTGTCATCATCGTGTTGCATGGAGAGTCCTTGAAACGCGTTGGCCAGTTGTGTAGGTTCTAGCGGATCACAATCGGCTAAGTTCACCTGAGCCGGTGGTGGTTCCACCTGGTGGCTGCTGGTGGAGGGCGTATTCTGTTGCCAAGGATTGTTCGGTTGTTTCCAAGGAGCCCATCCCCCTTGGGTAGGATAGGGACAGGGCGGCGGAGCCCAATAGGGATAAGGGGACCAGAAAGGAAAATGGGGTGGGAAGCCAGGTGGGTAGCCCATGTTCGGCCCGAAGAGCGCTGCTAGGCCGGACAAGGGTTATTCGGCCAGTTGTTGCGACCAGAATTATTGTCGCACCGAGGTTGATTAGGGCACCTGTTCCGGGTAAAACCAGGTGACCGAAAATTATCCCGAGGAGCGGGTGGTTCATCAGTAGCGGTGGCAACAAGAGGAGCAACCGGAGTCGGAGCACGATGTTCACGGGCTTGCTGTCGCTGCATCTCACGCTACAATTGATTGCAGGCAGTTTCCCATGTTGGGAGGGTCTGATTCAAATATGATGCGACTCCGTCATACTCGGGAGGTAGGCCACGAACAAGGAGGAGGACACGTCGCTGCTCGGAGACCGGGCAGTCAACGACATCAACTTGATCAGCAAGATCATTGAGGCATTGGTAGTACACTTCAAGAGAAGGAAACGCCTTCAAGGTGATGTTACTTAGTTCGTAATCCAACGCAGCGACCCTAGATCCTTCGTTATTAAGAAAGATAGTTTCAATCTTTTGCCAAGCTTTACAAGCGGTCGTTGGGTACTCGACAACACAAACCAGTAACTCGTCTGAGACCGAACCGTAGATCCATTGAACAAAAATGGAATCGATCTTCTTCCACTCTGTATAGTCGTCAGCCTTCTCGTCAGCAGGAGGGGTGTCGTCGATGTGCTTTAAGACATCGTAAGAGACGACGTTGATCTGGAATAGTTTTACCCACGTGTGGTAGGTAACTTTGGTGCCATCTAGGGTAAGAACCTTGTGAAGAATGTTGGTGAGGGTGTATGCCGGGTGAAGGGCAGTGGCCTCAGGCTCGGAGGAGGAGGCTTTGTCCGACACGTGACATCGGAAAGTGAAGGAAACGAGAGGATGGAAACCGGTTAGGGTTAGCAGAGGTATAATACCATGAAAGTGTATAATTCTTGATATTTCACAGAAGATTACAAACCATATAAATAATACAAAAGACCTATCTAAACTAAGAAAGAGGATCACAAGAATAGGGAAACTATACACCGAATATTACACAATACACAAACCAATAATATATGCATATTATCGGTTAACAGTCAAAGGCTCAAGTTTTGAACGAGGAGTTAACCAACAAAGATTTGAACGAGCAGTCAAATAACAACAATTTGAACCAGGTTTAACCAGACTTTTTTTTTTGTGTTTGATTATTGTCTTGTTCATCTCATTCATCCGCTAGATTCTTTTAACCATGTTTAACAAATTTTGGAAGAAGTCAAGTTCGAAAGATTCTCGTCATAATTCAAGTTCGAAAGATTCTCGTCAGATTCAAGTTCGAAAGTTTCTCACGAGAATTCAAGTTCGAAAGATTCTCGTGAGAATTCAAAAGCTCAAGAATTGAAAGACGAGTCAACCATCAAAGATTTGAACGAGGATTGAACCAGGTTTAACAAGTCTTTATTTAAACATGCTAATTTCATTATTTCCATATTATATGATTTATATCATTTTTTACTTGTGTAGTTTTAATTTGTTTGTCTTTAACTATTGTCGTTTTAAATTATTAGTTGTAGATATAAATATAATAGTGAGTTGCATGATAATTTTTTTTTAATATTAGTTCTTTGATATTAGTTATTCGTGTTAAATATTTCATAAAGTTGTTTTTAATTTTTTAAAATGCTTATTGTCGTTTTAAATTATTGTTTTTGGGTTTTTTATGAAGTGTATTTTATTTGTTATTAAATTAAAGTGTTTTTAAATTGAAGCAAAAAAAGTACTAGATTTATTCTTATAAATAAAACAAATGTCATAAAGTTTTTTTTATTAATTCTATAAAATGCTTATGTTGATTTTTAATAAAAATGAGTTGTTTTTAATTTTTTTAGATTTTGTTTTTTGGCTTTTTTATATGAAGTGTATTTTACCTGTTAAAAAATTAAAGTGCTTTTAAATTAAAAAAAAGTTCTAGATTTATTCTTATAAATAAAACAACTGTTATAAAGTTGTTTTTTTTATTTATTTTAGAATGCTTATTTTAATTTTTTATAAAAACGAGTTGTTTTTATTTTTTTTTAAATTACCTTTTTTAGATAAAAACTTCTTTTACACCGTTTTAGGAGTATTACGTATATGGGAGTCATCCTAGTTGGGAGCAGGAAACCAACCCGTGAATACACACGGTCTTGGGTCGTACCAGTACTCACGACCTTTACCGGATTACGATCAAGGGTCATTTATGTCTCTGTTATCGGCTTTTGGACCGTTTTCGAGTGCTGGTCAACAGTCATACGATCGACAACAATATCAATCACAACTATTATCGGGTCATGTTCAACAGTCATACGATCAACAACTATTAGGGGGTCCTGTTCAACAGTCATACAATCCATAGTAGTACCAGTACTCACAACAATTAACAGATTACGGATTACAGTCACACGATCAGCAACAATATCACTCGCAACAATTAACGGTTACGGATTTCAGTCACACGATCAGCAACAATATCACTCGCAACAATTAACAGGTTACGAATTTCAGTCACACGATCAGCAACAATATCACTCACAACAATTAACGGGTTACAGATTTCAGTTACATGATCAACAACAATATCACTCGCAACAATTAGCTGATTACGGATTCCAGACACAACAAATTTTGAGTGACGAAAATCCGTCGTACGTGTTGGATACATATAATGGGAATGACGAGGATCACAGTGATAGTGACATTTCCGTACATCTAAAAGTAAACGATGCGCTGGCAAAACTCGTTCCAAAAGTTTCCTATGAAACGAGTCAAGTATGATATTATTTCTTTCAATTTAATTTATGTATATATTTACTAGGTTTTAATTCTGACATTGTAACTCTTTTAGTATTTTGATACTTGTTTGGAGTTGGTGGAATGGGTTAAGAAGAGAGGACGCGAGAATAAGTGTGCCCTTGTGATAAGGTGGTCGAAGAAAGGCTTCAATGTGGAACTTCGATGCGAGAGTTCTGGGGAATACATGAGAAAGGGCACACGCCACAGGAATACGAGCACCATAAAACTAATTGTCCATTTAAGATCGTGGAAAACTACAAGGGAGGGTGTGATAAGTGGGTCGTGGAAGTTATAATAGTGGAACACAACCACAATGATCTCATCTTTAAGGAGGGGCACTCAGAATTTAGGAAGTTTTCTGACGCGGAATCTGAACTGAATGAGAGGTTATACCAACAGCAAGTTAAGGCAAGTTGATGAGTGGCTTAAAAGTGCATTTTATTCTATATTAATCATCCCCTAAACACACCGACTGAGTCTAAAATATATTTTTTTGTTCGGTTGTTAATAATTAATGTGTTGAGTGTAAATGAGCTTAATTTGTTATTATTGATTTCAGCAATCGATTCATGTTTATTATCTATTAAATAAGCTATGACGTATTATTCGTTTGAGTTAGTAAATATTCTAAGATATGAAATATATTTTATGTGTAGGTGAATAAAATGTACCAGAAGGAAGTTGATATGGATTTGAAGTGAACGTGAGCAACAAATAAATCAAGAAGAAGAAAGTCACATGCCTCACGTGCATTTTAATTAATTATCTGAAGTGTGAATGAATAAAGTAAAAGCAACAATTTAGAATTCGGTCAATTTGATTTCCGCGGATCATGACGCGACAGAAGCACAAGAAATCACTCGCGACACACGAGGGATCAGAGTCGGCCAAAAACGGATTTTCGATCCCGATCACTATTTAAACACTTTTAATCAATTTTTTTAGGGTTCTTAAGTTTTGTTTACGGCCAGAGCCGTCCCAGACCCTTGGGGAACGATTTTCTTTAGTTTTTTCTTGTTTCTAAGCGGATCGATTATGCTTGTGATGTCCGGCTAAGTCCGAGTGATTACCGACGGTGAACGGTTAGCGGTTTTTATTTTCTTGTTGATTATTCTTTGTCTATTTTCTGATTCTATAAACATAGTGACAATATTTGATTCATATGGATGTTCAGTTTAATTCTATTTATCTTTCATTTTGATTGCATATTTGCCCCCTGCTCCCCGACTACCTTTCATAGCATAGCTCTAGGACTATACTTAGCTCATATGTAATCTGAATGTTTGGTTTAATTGAGTTGAAGAGAATAACTAAATTGGATTAGGAATTAGCTAACCGGGATCCTGAGGTTGTCACAGTTTTAATTTACTGTTTTCTCAATCAAGTTAAAATTAGTTTTCTTAGAATTAATATAAATCAATTTCAACAGCTAAGAGGCATTTAGATAAAGGTAATTTAGGGTTTATTTTTGTTCAACTGAATTAGTGACAATAACTTAGGCTAGATAATTAGACTCGCTAATAACCACCAACTCCCCTGGATTGATACCCGACTTACCCTGTCTATAGGTAGTTAGGAGTATTTGTATAGCGGCCACGACACCCGTTATCAAATTGGCGCCATTTCCGGGGAGTACGTGCGCTTATTGGTGATTTTAGTTTTTTTTAATTTAATTCGTGTTTTGTTTGTTTTAAAAAACCCCCAAAAAAAACTTCTTTTTATTTTCTATAATTTTAATTTTTCTTGTCTAGTTCTCATAAGAAAAACCAAAAAGATATATTTTTTTTTAATTTTCTGCAATTTTTATTAGTTTCGTTTAATTTCAAAAAAAAAAGTAAAATATTTGTCTGAATTGCCAATTCTTTGATTCCATTGCGTTATTTTATTATCTCGATAAGTACTACGCATTTGGTTTCGTTGTTTTTTACTGTTTGCTAGATATTTGAATTTAAACATGGTGAAAGAGGACAAGTGTTACAACTGCGGAAGTCGTTATCATAGGATGAAGTTTTGCCCAACATTGCCTTACGGGATCCGGGTGGTCGAGGATTCAGAAGATGAGGAGGAGTATGAAGGTTACCACCAGAGATATCAGAAAAATTATGTTCAGTCATCGTACGGGATTCCGTATGAGTTTAGCCATGGGGCTAGAGATTCGTGCTTTTGTTGTGGCCAAGTCCACATAGACGAGGATTGCACGGTGTTTTGGGAGAACCCGGATTATTGGAAGGAAAAAATGAAGGCCGAGTACTATTCAACTCCATATCAGGGATACTCTCCATCTATGACATATAATTATTTGCCACATGATGTGTATTCTAATGACTATAAATCTAATGCCATATCTTTTACAGGGTATGAGGAAGGCTACAGGAATTGCTATTCTCAACCAGCATACGAGGCTCAACAGTATTTTAATGATTTTGACCAAGGGTATCCCCAGTACCCACAATATCATGAGCAACATGATTATTATGATGGTGGGTATGAAGCAGACGTGTCAAATCAGGGTTACTATCAAGATGGAGATCATAGGAATTCATATGAGTATGGTTATTAACACCCGGACCAAGAGGAAGAAAGCAGTGTTCAAATTAGTGCTCAATTAAATGACATCTTGGAGGAGCTAAAGAGAATGGAGAAAAAAGTTGATATCCAAGACGAGAGGCACGAGGCATTGTCAAAGCAGGTGGCACAATTGACGGAAGACTTGGTTAATTCAAAAGTGGAGTATTGGGAAGTGCCAGAAGATGAAACGGATGAAAAAGTGTGTTTATCAAAACCCGAAGGAGAAGTTTGTGAAGAAGATGATGAGGCGATTGAGGCTGAGTGTGAAATGGTGTATGAGGAAGCTGAGGTTGTTGAGGAGATAGCAGTAGAAGTTGAAGAGTGACATGGAACAAGCTGAGTGCGAGATCGTGGTTGAGGATGTAGTTGATGAGCAAGAGGTTGAGATCCCGATAGGTTTTTCTAATCTTCATTCTTTAATTATTATGCAGGTAACCGAGGATAAGCCGGTAAGGAAGAGGAAGGTGGTCAAGGAAGATGTTGGGCAAATACCAATCAAGAAAAAAACTCTGCAGTGATGATTTGGATGTGCAACATGTGCAAGTGCAAGCTTGGATGCGATATATCAATTATAGAGCACATGTTGGCAACTCTAAAGGTAAGTGCACAATTCATGATAAAATTGCTTTTAATTTTCAGATTAATTTGTTTTGCCTGTAGAATTTTAAGAAAAAGTTTAAAAGACATGTGAATTATCGAGCGTGGATCGGTAATGTGCTCGGTAAGCATGGATTAGAAAAGCTGAACACACGTGTTAAATACCGGGCTTTTATTGGTAATTCGACCGATAAATGTGGACTGAAGCTACCGTGATGGAGGAAGGATGGGTCTGTCCGAAGACCATAAATTTAGCGCTGACTGGGAGGCAACCCAGAGGTAAGTGTGTTTGTTGGTTTATTTTTTAATTTTTTTTTAGTTTTTGTGTTTTTGTGTTTTTCAGAAATTGGTTTGGTTTTGGGTTATGAAATTGAGCAAAACGAGGTTCTAGGTATGTCAATTTTAGAAATATATATTGGAACTTGTTCTGACATAAAAATCACATGTTTTGATCAAAAATATAATAAATTCGAAGTGTGAAAAAAAAAAACTCACCAAATTTTTGGTGACATTTCACCCTCGCGACACGCGAGGGATGTGGGAAGGTTGTCGCGACACGCGACGCCATCAGGTGCCAAATATTTTTGCTTTAATTTTTGTTGCTCAAATCTGGTACGTTTCCTAATTCTATTTTTTTAGTTTTTATTTTATTTCTTCTTTATTTTTGTTGTTTCTTTGTTCACATTGAGGACAATGTGTCACTCAAGTGTGGGGAGGGGAATAACGCATTTCATGTGTTATTTTTGTGTGTCAAAAAAATAAAAAATCCAAAAAAAATTGGAAAATTTGAAAAAATGTCTTTGGAATAACTTGCAAATCACGGAAAATGATAGAAAAATTGGGAATCAGTTTTCAGAAATTAAATTTAATAAAGAGAAGGGAAAAGTGGTAGAAAAGGTGAGAATAGAAAGTATATCTATTTTGTGATGTGTCGGTAGGCCCAGCTGACTTAGTAAAGCTTAATTATCCCATTGTGCTTGTTATTGTATAAATATGTAATTAAATCAGTCTGCTAGTGGGTTCCCATTTTAGGAGTTAGAGTGGGATTGAAACTGATGATTAGGAGGAAAAAGACCACTTTAAATTAGAAACTTATATGTCCTTAGAATAACATGGCACGTTATAATCTTTTTGCGAAAACAAATCCGAGAAATAATGGCGCCCCATCTTTCCATCTTTGAGCATATTAGGTAATAAATTGGTTAATAATTTTAGAGTGAAGGGACAAAATACTCATGCACAAACTAAGAATAGTATCCCGTGGTGCGTGCCTCTGATGGTGTTTTGGATCTCGCAGGCAAAATACTCATGTACGAGTTTGGGGATAGCATCTCGCAAAGAGTACCTTTGATGATGTTCGTTGGTAATCATAGTTAAAATTAACCAATTAGAAGAAAAAAAATGAAGAATGATGAAAAAAAATAATAATAAAAAAAAAGAAAAAGAGAAAAATAGTAGATTAGAAAATAAATGCTCAAAAACTTCATTATCCATGTATTCCACTATTCTTTGGACATATGAGTATCTGATTTAAAGGAGGGTGGGCAAAATCTAAAAATAAAATCTTAATTACCCTTTGCTTTGACTGAATTTGAGTCGGGACTAGGTTGAACTTGAACTTTTTGAATGTGGGACACATAGGCAGACTGGTACACTATATTCGGTAAATTATTAACACTTTGGGTGCAAAACAAAAGCTCAGTGATTGGGTTTAGTCGGACCGAAATACTGGCAATTGCAGTTAGTCCATGTGATTACATTATGGTTTGTGGAATTGAATTGGTGGACAAATTAAAAAGTTATATGATTATGAGATTGATTTCCCAATTATGATTCCATGGCAGTTTTTCCGAGACGGAAAAAGATAAGTGTTCTCGGAAAAAGATAAGTGTGGGGATGTGATGAGCGGCTTAAAAGTGCATTTTATTCTATATTAATCATCCCCTAAACACACCGACTGGGTCTAAAATATATATTTTTGTTCAGTTGTTAATAATTAGTGTGCTGAGTGTAAATGAGCTTAATTTGTTATTATTGAATTCAGCAATCAATTCATGTTTATTATCTATTAAATAAGCTATGACGTATTATTTGTTTGAGTTAGTAATTGTTTGAGTTAGTAAATAAAATGTACCAGAAGTAAATATTCTAAGATATGGATTTGAAGTGAACGTGAGCAACAAATAAATCAAGAAGAAGAAAGTCACATGCCTCACGTGCATTTTAATTAATTATTTGAAGTGTGAATGCATAAAGTAAAAGCAACAATTTAAAATTCGGTCAATTTGATTTTTGCAGATCGTGACGCGACAGAAGCACAACAAATCACTCACGACACGCGAGGGATCAGAGTCGGCAAAAAATGGGATTTTCGATCCCGATCACTATTTAAACATTTTTAATCAAATTTTTTAGGGTTCTTAACTTTTGTTTATGGCCAGAGCTGTCCCAGACCCTTGGGGAACGATTTTCTTTAGTTTTTTCTTGTTTCTAAGCGGAACAATTATGCTTGTGATGTCCAGCTAAGTCCGAGTGATTACCGACGGTGAACGGTTAGCGGTTTCTATTTTCTTGTTGGTTATTCTTTGTCTATTTTCTGATTCTATAAACTTAGTGACTATGTTTGATTCATATGGATGTTCAGTTTAATTCTATTTATCTTGCATTTTGATTGCCTATTTGCCCCCACTCCCGGACTACCTTTCATAGCATAGCTCTAAGACTATACTTAGCTCATATGTAATCTGAATGTTTGGTTTAATTGAGTTGAAGAGAATAACTAAATTGGATTAGGAATTAGCTAACCGGGATCCTGAGGTTGTCACAGTTTTAATTTACTGTTTTCTCAATCAAGTTAAAATAGTTTTCTTAGAATTAATATAAATCAATTTCAACAGCTAAGAGGCATTTAGATAAAGTAATTTAGGGTTTAGTTTAGTTCATTTTGAGTTAGTGACAGTAACTTAGGTTAGATAATTAGAGTCACTAATAACCACCAACTCCCCTGGATTGATACCCGACTTACCCTGTCTATAGGTAGTTAGGATTATTTGTATAGCGGTCACGACACCCGTTATGACAAGAAAAATTCTTATTGCCGTACATAACGAGTTTCCTGATATAAAATGTATTAAGCAGGACATATACAACGCAACGGCGAAGTTCGGGGCTGAAGGTAGAATGGGCGCGACCCCGATGCAGGAACTTGAAAACATCCTGCAAAATTATTTCATTTATTACACCCGAGAGAATCCACCCACTAATGTCGTGGAAGATGTTTTCTTTTGCCATGAGAGATCCCATGTAATGTGGCGTGCCTTCCCGCACTTGATGTTGATTGACGCAACCTATAAAACGAACATGTACAACCTTCCACTTGTTCAGATTATGGGTGTGACTTCGACATTGAAGTCGTTTTGTATTGCACACGCATTTATATCAAGGGAACAAGAGGAAAACTTCACGTGGGTCCTTGAGCGGATGAAATATTTACTCGCTGAGTGTGTGTTGCCGCGAGTCATTGTCACAGATAAAGACGTAGCCTGATAAATGCGTGTGGCAAAGTCTTCCCGAATGCTACTAGAAACTTATGCAATGGCATATCAGTGAGAACATCAGGAGAGATTGGATTGCTATTTGCGGAGGCGATGTATGGGACAAGTTTGAATACTGGTGGAAGGTGTTGTGTGAGTCTCTTACTAAACAAATGTACCATCTTAATTACGTGAAGATGGAAAAAAGTTTAATGGATTTAGGGAAACATGGTAATTTTTTCATACATAACTTTCCAATAAAAATGTATTTGTATATTTAAAGAGGTAAAAGGATTTTTTTTTTTGTTTCAGGTGTCTGGAAATATATGTCAACTCGATGGTTGGACCTCCATAAAGAAATGTTTGTTTCTTGTTGGATGAACGATCGGCTCAGCTTCGGTGAGCATACAACCAATAGAGTTGAGGGCCAGCACTCCAATTTAAAGGGTTTCCTTAATGGGAACAATAATAGCTTGAGCGAACTTGTCAAAGCATATTCGAGATATTGTAAAGGCCCAGGAGATTAATATAAATCATACTTTTGAGAGTTGTCTATTATGGAAGATATGGTGGAAAACGGGGCTGTGTGCGGACACTAGATGCGCACGATGAAGGGCTTACCATGTGCTTGTGAGTTGCAAAAAAGTTAAAAAACAGGTTATAAATACTTAAAATATATTTGCTTACCATTGTCACATGATTTCATAGTATTGACAAATATTTTCATACCCCTATTAGAATCCAGTCACGCCTATCCCACTAGAAGCGATAGACGCACACTACTTGATTTACAACCGAAGTACATCGAGGGGCAAGAACCTGACTATGAGAAAGGGTTTGACAACATCAAACAGAAGGTTATGGAGTCTCCAAACCCTGAACTTAAAAAAAACAAGTTCTAACATATATACGATTTTGCGTTTGCAAGCAAATCGGAAAAGAAAGAGCAAGCGATACGCCGTGACAATTGTGGGCGTCCATGCACAAAGAAACAACAACCAAAAAAAAAAAAAGAGGAGGTCAGAAAGTCGAAGAAAACAATGCCTGACCCGACGAGGCACAACTCGTATACGTCGGGACAACATACAATGCCTGACCCGGCGATGCACAGCTCGTAAACGTCGGGACAACATACAATGCCTGACGCGGCTAGGCATAGCTTGTATATGACTTCAAAGAGTAGGACGCCCGTCAAGCCTCGTCGTCAAGCAAAGGCTCCTTCTTCGACACAGGTTCAAGAAGATAACTTACTGTTTTCGGCAGTATTAAAACAAAAGAACCTTATAGTTGTTAGGCAATATGCCAAGTATCTCCCCCAATTGACTTTCCAGTACCTTTCAAAGGTAAGAGATGTAGCTGGAGATGGCAACTGCGGTTTTCGGGCAATTGTTGTGGCTTTAGGAAAGAAGAAAAAAGAGTGGGGGTGGGTTAGGCAAAAAATGATGAAAGAGATGGATAGTAACTATAGGTATTGGAAGTCACATTTCAACCACGAGATGCCTCAACACTATAATAGGGTTCGCAACCAGTTAGATTGGTTAAACACGGTTTCTCCCACACCCGACACTCATTGGATAGAACTTCCCCACCATGGATAGGTAATCACTCAAACATTTACTAGCATTGTAAATGCTATAGGCCTCTGTGGAAGTGTAGAGACCATGATTTGTGAGGCTTTTGCATTAGAGATACTTGTGGGCTAGTCTTAATTGTAATTGGGCTTATTAGTTAGTGGATTAATATGGGATGGTTGGGTCCAAGTCGTACATAGGCCAGGTGGTCCGAATTTTGTTCCTTGTTTATCAAGTATAGGGCTTTCCTATATAAGGATAGCAAGTCTAATTGTTTAGGGTTGCTGATTTTGGTGTTTTTTTGGTGTTTTCCAAGTGGTGTAATCGAAATTATTCTGTAGAGAATTTCGAACTCTTCTAGTGTGTGGCAATCAAGGTTCTCGTGTGTTCTTCTATTACGGTTTGTGTTTATAATAGTTTTCATTACTCATCTACTATATTATTCGTTTTTCTTGAATCATCTCTAGCCTTCGGATTCCGCACGTTGGCTAGTATATATTGATATCGCGTGTGGGGTTTATTCGATCCTTATAATTGGTATCAGAGCCAAGAAACGCAAGTTTCAAGGCTCTCGCGATATCAGATTCAAGTTCTTGTGAACTAACGATTTGAGTTTTGTTGGTGTTTTTCAGCTTTTAGCACATTCGGAAGTATTTTTGCAGGTTTGGACGCAAGACAGAAGTTCTCGTCGTGATTTGTTCGTGTTTCAGCACTTTGCGACCCAACTCATAAGCTTTTCGATCGCCCTCCTGATCGAAAAGTCCATTATGTCGCTTTCCTGTGATCGAGAAAAACCCTTTGTGTCTTGTCAGTCAGTTGTCTCCAGTCGAAAAGTCCTTTTTTGAGACTTTTCGACCAGCCATCCTTCAATCGAGAAGTCCCTTTTGTGATTTCTCGATCAGCAAGTTCGATCGGAAAGTCCCCCTTTGTGACTTTTCGATCAGCCGTCCCTCAATCGAGAAGTCCCCTTGTGACTTCTCGATCAGTCATTTCGATCGGAAAGTCCCCCTGTGACTTTTCGATAAGCTCCTCGGTTCAATCGGAAAGTCACCTCTGACTTTTAGATCCACCACTACTTTTCGATCAAGAAGTGTACTTTTCGACCAAGATCTTGTCCGATCGAAAAGTACTTTTCGACCAGTTTCTTCCGACCGAAAACCCTTTTTTCGACCCAACTTCTCTTTAATCGAAAACCCTTGTTTTGTCTCTCAGTTATTTACAATGGCCTTTGACATGTCAAGTCTGTCAAGTGCAACTCTCGAAGTGGACGCAAAGATCGGAACCAACGCCAGACCACCTCGTTTTATGTCTGGAAAAGACTTCATGACCTGGAAATATCGGTTTGTCAATTACGTGAACTATCATGATCCCAAGATCATGCAATCAGTTGAGGTGGGAGACTATGTTCCAAAGACATCTCCTTCTGCTGGTCAGGAGGCTCAACCTAAGGCAAAGGCAGACTGGCTTGAAGAAGATTGGGAAAAGGTAGAGCGTGACAGAAAGGCCTTGGCTGCGTTGACCATGGCCTTATCCCCCGAGGTGGCCGAAGCCTTCAAGGAATACAAATACGCCAAGAGACACTCTGGGATGCTCTTGTTGCTGCTTATGAAGGAAATGATGACATGAAAGAATCCCGAAGGGAAAATCTTAGGGAGCAATTCAATGAACTCAATTATGTAGTTGGTGAAAACATTGAGACCCAGCTTCAGCGTTTCATCAAAATTATGATCGGAATGAAAGATGCTGGGGTCACATACACACAGGTAGAGGTAAACAAGAAGCTGGTGAATTCACTTCCACCAAACTGGGATAGTACAATTGAGTTAATTGAGAAGACAGTGGAAATGAATACATCACCACTGAGTGAGCTCATGTCAACCATTAGTGCTTACGAAGAGAAGAAGCAGAAGAGGGCCAGAAAGTTGGGCAATGGAGCTTTAATGAACCAAGTTAATCAAGCCTTCATCTCACAACCATCTGCTGCTCCTAATAACACACACTCTAATCCGATGGGATTTATTTCTCAAGCCACTAGATCAAGCACATCTGGAACATCAAACCTTATTTCTTTAGATGTTAATGCTCTAACCAAAGATCCCAGTTTTGCACTTGGTGTAGGTATTATGAGCTGCTATCAGGCACTCGTTGCAGGTTCACTTCTACTTACTGACTTAACTCCAGATGATGTCAATCAAGTCAACCACCCAGAAGACCTGGAGCACATGGACATCTCATATCAGATGGGAATGTCAGCTTTAAGAGCTAAGCAGTTTATGGCAAAGACAGGGAAGAAGGATTGGAATGGAGGAAAAGGGGTCAAGCTCAGTTTCAACAAGGCAAACCTGCGGTGCTACAACTATAATGAGTATGGGCATTATGCAAGAGAGTGCACCAAGCCAAAGGTTGAAAGAGATGTCAAAGCTGAGGACAGAAGTGAAGGCGTGAAGAAGGAGACATGGAAGAATGACAAGGCACTGGTGGTTCAGAACACACCAAGATACGATTGGACTTCACAAGTTATCAGGACCAATTTGGAGCATTTACTCATCCAATGCACAGATCCAAGTGCGGAAATCATGAATCCATGATCAAATCATAGTGTTTCTTGGTTGAAATCCTTAGATTTCATATCTGAAACTCAAGAACACGTGGGTTTTCACACACAAGTGCTCTCTCTCTTCAAAACAGCCATCCAGGAGCTTATTCTAGGTTATTCTAGTGTTGCTATTTATACTGGAGAGATCACAGGTCGTGATTGCACTGTAATCAAGAGAATGTTATTAAAGTTAGTGAATTTTATGTCATCAGACTGACGAGATCGCCAAGATCAACTGTGAGATCGCCAAAGCCAAGCTGAGATCGCCAAGACCACTTGGTGAGCTCGCCAAGCCTTGGTGAGGTCGCCAAGACTTGGTGAGCTCGCCAAGACCATTTCAACAGATCGCCAAGAACAAGGTGAGGTTGCCAAGAGCAACTCCCATATCGCCAAGTCTTGGTGAGGTCGCCAAGAATCTTGGTGAGGTCGCCAAGATTGTCCTAAAATCACTAAGTACACTCCGAAAATGTCAAGTATCATTGTAGTCACACCCCGGTATTTATTGTGTCAGGTGTGAACGAGATGGATCATAGTCAAGATTACATAGAACGACCTCTGGATGATTAAACAACTAGAGCCATTTAAAAGATTAAGTTAATTCAAAATGTGGAGTTTCATTCAAAGTTGCAACGGAAATAGTAGTGATAATACGTTTGTTTTTAATTGTTATAAAACAATTACATTTCAAAAAGATTTGAAAACATGACACCGTTAGGTGTTATGCAATGAAATCTCCAAAAGTGCAGCTCGGTTTGACCATGACTCCAGAATAAGAAAATGCAGGTCCTAAATGATATGATGTCCTGAATGCAGCAGAGTTCAATCACCTGAGAATTCATATACTAAAACGAGTCAACATAAAGTTGGTGAGTTCACAGGTTTAGATAGCATGCATGTAAAGTTTGATAAACAAGTTCGATTAAATCATTCCATCGTTTGACAATTTGTTTAGATACTGTTTTATAAATTACCATGAACCTTGAATACCGAAACTAACTGATTACCCACTCATGATACTATGTCTAACAGTACCGCATGGCCAAGTATAAATGTATGTACTCTCTTGACTATTAAAACGGAGTCAATATTGGAGCTACCAATCAGAGCAGGGGCGTTAACCCAATAGATCTATCCACGAGTCATCGTTTCTGTTTGTAAATTAATCGGATTCAACTAATAGTGGGGTTTCATCATAACATGAACAAGCATGATACAACATGATTTGGACTAGAAAAGCTCATGTAATCAATAAGGTAACAAGTAATCTATTTTTCAGGTAATGATTTATGTTTGTAATGAATTCTCCCCCAAGTATTAAAACTGTAAAAGAAAGGGGCCGTGAATAGTCACCTGAATGCAAAGGATTCAGTAAGATAGGCAAGTAAGCAGTCCTATACAATGTTATAAGACAACTTAGAATATAAAAATTGGGATGACATCTAAGTCACTCCAATTTGGTTGGTCAAGTCTTGGCGTCATGGTAACCCGGTGTTATGATACGATATCGTTGACCTTAAAGAAATATTTATTGAAAATAAATATTTATTGTGCAATAAATAAAATATTATATATTTTCAAGATAATAATTAGTTTAGAAATAGCTTATATTTCCCAAATAAATATCATGTGAGTTCAAAGGACTTTTAAAGGAAGTAATGACGGTTTAAGATTAAAACGAGCTTTTTGCCAGTTTTAGCCGCATTTCATGTTATTTGTAATCATGACTAAGGGAATGATCTAATAAATAAATACTCATTTATTTTCATCATAGGATCATATCAATTCAGAAAATTCAGGTTCAAAAGTCCAAGTTCCTAGTTTTGTCGGTTTTGCCGGTATGTGTCCGATTTAGCCGGTTTTAATCCTGTGACTCGTTCTAGGGTTTTGTAAACTACTAAAACACTTTTTAAACTTATTATAAGTCATATTAAGTCCCTGAAAGTGTCCAAGATCAGTTATAACATTCATTTGCATATCTTTACAAAAACGAGGTTTCCGGGCCCGTAAAGTATCCGTTTTTGGTCCCGTTTTTCCCCAAATTTAGCT
>JBCNJP010000019.1:19270484-19325346 GCA_039602395.1 Deinandra increscens subsp. villosa | reverse complement strand
TTTGAATCCATAGTTTCTTCAAATTAGTTCGTCGTAGAAGACTAGAAAATGATGCAGATGGAGCGGAAATTGTTTCTGGAAGAGTATGAGAAGCTAATGTTCGTATGAATACCCCTGGTCAGTTAATTATCTCTGAATCATTGTTTTGCATTTCTGATTCTTAGGGTTTTTATGTTTTCTGGACCAATTCCAAAGATGAACCTAGGTTTAGTTTACGATCTTGATTTTGATTTCTTGCTTCCGGGAAGGGGGGTTTTTGTCGTGTCTTGATGGAGTTTTGAGTATTAATGGTTTTTTTTTGGGGGGGGGGGGGGGGGTTTGGTTAGGTGTGTGTAAACTGTATAGTCAAAGGAAAGGTTAGTCAAAAATGAAATTACATGTTCGTTTTGTATTACTTAAGACATGAAATCTACCAAAATAATCACTATTTTTTTCACAATTATAGGACTTGATGCAGTACCTCTGCTGATGACATTACCTACGATTGTCAACATACCTGCCTAGGCTTTCAAGTTGTCACACTTAAATAAATTTATGAGTCTTAGGTAGCGTCCCCGTTAGGTACAGAAGGATGGAATACAAATTATAAGGTATAAAGCTCAGATTTATATCTGTGTGTGGATAAGTATTCATTTGAGTTCATCATGGCTGCAAAGGCATTTCCATGCCAAGACATGGAATTGAACCAATCCTCTTCTAAAGATTTATAGATCCCCATGACTACAAAACTTTTACCACGCCGAAGACATGAAACTTATCTTCTTTGATTTAATTAGCTATGATGATATCTATTTATAAATGTGTAAAAGTGGATATGATAAGGTTCATGTCTTCGGCGTGGTAAAAGTTTTGTAGCCATGGGGATTTCCATGAATCACTATCTATAAATCTTTAGAAGAGGATTCGTTCAATTCCATGTCTTGGCATGGAAATACCTTTGCAGCCATGATGTACTCAAATGAATACTTTGTCACACCCCAACCGACGGCAGGAAAATGTCGGGGCGCGATGATTATCCAGATACACATGACAACTAAAATAATTTGTAATGCTTAAACATGCCCTTTTCATTAATCATTTAGAGATATCGTACAAGAATATGAAACATACAGTAATACATATCAAATTGATTTAAAGTCCTTAATCTAGGTCCAGCATTCCTAGCGTGATCATATCAAAGCTCTAGTATAACTTCCTGCAACATGTATAAAATCAAGTGTCCACTACAAAAGTAGTTGGTGAGTAAACACATGTTTCTATAAAACATACTTTTAACACATGCGATATATGTGATAAGAGATACATGTTACACCCCAAAAAGGTTAAAAGATAATGCAGGTATGATTTCTCACAAGTCGGATTATCATTCAAATGAATCACCATTAGAAATGATAATATGAATTGAATAGTTATAACCAACAATATTTAAAGAGGGGGTTGAGTGAATACTCACCTGATAAGGAGATAGGATACGAGAGATAGAATCAATTTGAGAGATAACAACACCTGGGGATTATCCTAATGAATGAACATGCTAAATGAATATAGGAACATATGATGACTATGGATATGAGTAATTTAAGGAGTTAAGGCTTTGTTTGGTCAAAAGACCATTTTGCCCTTTTATGGATAAATTAGGGTTTTAGTATTTTGTTTAATAATTAAATTATTTATCACTTTTGAACTCATATACATTTACTGTATATATAATAATATGTTCTAAGATCAAACAAGTTTCAATACCTCTCGGTTTGTTTAATATTTAATAATCATATTCAAAACCCTAATTTTGAAATAATTATCAAATAAATAGTAAAACATTTTATAAAATTAAATAAAATTAGGGGTTTTACTCAAAATATTATTTTATAATATATCTTGAAAGATTAGCCCAAAATGTAACTTGTTTGTTGGGTTTTTGCAAAACAACGTCATAAAAAATCCTAATTTTGATGTATTTATTAAATAAATACCAAAACATTTTATAAAATTGTAAAAACTTAGGATTTTATTCATTATGATATATTATAATATTTCTCAAAAATAGTAAACCTACAAAAATTCAGACCCTAATTCAAACCCGATCACCCAATTTTGACAAAACAAGCTCAAGAACCTTAATTTTAACACATTTTTAGAAAGCATACTTAGAGATCGATTTAGCCAAAACTGAAAGAGGTTATTTTAGATCATACCTTAAGATGTTTGACTGCAGAATTTTGGCCTCTAACTCCATACGAGGTGGGAGAATTGGATAGAGCAAGCTTCGGATGAGTTTTAGGGTTTTTGTGTGTTTATTTCGTGAATTGGTGCAAAATTTCGAATGATATGATCATGTATCTATAGTGTAGGAGCTCGAAATTTGTACTAGAAACGTATAGGGGTGATTAGGCTTCGAAATCAACACGTTATGGTGGTCAATTTGTCAAAAACGTGGTCACCAAGTCGAAAAACTCGTGACTGGGAATGAAGCTGATATGGTTTCTGAACTCGAATGGTATAGAATATAATAACAGAAATGTATTAAAACCAACATGCGGTGCTGGTCTGATGGTAAAAATGCTAAACTTAAAACCAGGAGGTCCCTGTTTCGAAACTATGTAATGACCCAAACACTACACTGACAATGCTAAGGTAAAGAAAACAAATAAAAGTTAAACTAAGCTTGAAACATTTTCGGATAAATTTTGTGAAACGTGTAATTTTCTACATATTGAGATGTAAGAATAGAGTTAACTGAAATGTATAGACCTCTTTATTATATATATTAGTTAAAATAATATCTAGTATTTTTGTATTATACAAAAATGTTTGATGATAGATTCAAACCTTGGTCTGAGCTACAACCATACCGTAAAGCGACAAACTATGTTGGAAAACCTTCGGTTAATATTTGCATTTAGGACAAAGGTATAACGGTTTGCTTTTTAACCAAATTATACACAAAACCTTTTTTATTCTTAAAACATTTGAGTAAAAAAACGTTAAATAAAAAAAAGAACTTAACATGTTTAAAGGTAATCATCACCAAGATAAAAAAAAGGAACGGAAAACAACAAACTTGTAATTGTTTAACCGAACAGAGGGAAGAAAGTAAAAAATTGTTTAAATGAGAATATAACATGCGCCATTTAAACGGAAAGCAAAGCCTTAACCGGCCGGACTACACGTGCTTTGGTTGAGAATGATAGCAAATGAACTTTATATATAAAATTGGTTTACAGCCGTGTGCAGTATACTGGCACGAACTCATAGGTAAAGTTTGAGATTGTATATATATACAATATTATATTTTTTAGAAGTTTTAATATTTTGTTTATAATATCATATCTTATTCTCAATTTTCATCTTTATATTATTCATAAACACTTATTTTATTATATTTTTTTTGAGTTTACACGCTTCTTCATAAATAGAGATTTTTTATTTATCAAATTCTATATGTTAGAGATGAGAAGAAAACTTTAAATTTATCAAATTGTATATCTTAAGAGAGGTTATATGTTGTTTCATTTCCTATATATTACAGAAATCAAATGAGAACTTCTTTATGTTTGATATAGTTCTTATAAATGAGAAATGATTGCCTTTTTAGTTAATCAGTTCGTTAAAAATATAAATAAAACAATTTGCGGATTTTTCGTGTTAGTTCGGTATTTAACCGGAAGCCTCATTTAAGTTAAAAATCACATTTTAAATGTTTATATATCTTTATCAAAATAAATATTTATTTTATGGGTTCAATTTGGAATTGGTGATTTAAAACTATAAATTATCTTTTCGTAATTTTTATATGTTTTCGGTCCGCGAATACTCGTAACCGGGAGCCTCGTAAATTTCAAAACTGATATTTTTCAATTCCATAATGTACTTAGGAGTCTCATTTACTTGGGCACACAATTTGAGATCAAATGGATTTAAAATGAGCGCCGAACGAAGCGAAAATAAAAGAGAAAAAAATAAACAAAAAGAAACTTTTATGACACGCAAGAATGCGTGTCATGAATGGGTGTAAGAAGCTGTTTTATGACATGCATTTTACAGCAAGTGTTTTCGGGTTAAATTCGACTATTTTGTCTTATTTGGTGATTAAGAGTTATCCAAAACTCGTTTTTTTTTTGTAGATTAATACTCGTTAATCGTTACTCGTACTCACCATATGTTTAGATTAATAACAATTATCACAAAAATACAAACCAAGATAAAGAAATAGGTATATTGTAGGTTTGGTTCTAAAAATATAACAATTCATTTAGTTCTAACTTGATAATGAAAGTGAAGTGGACAAACAATTAAAACGTTAATTCAATAGCACCTGTTGATCCTATGTCTTTCACACAAAACTAAAAGTTATAGGTGAAAGTGACAATTTGATTTAGTCCACATGAATAAAACCATAGTTTACTCTTTACTCTTTGTTTTTTCTATCAATATATTTACAACATTTAACTTTATGAGAAAATTCGATTACTTCGTTAAAACATATAAAACACACAAAAACGTACAACTCTATCAAAAACATACATGTCCACCTACTGGACCATCATCTCATCATCACCACCACCAGCAGCAGCACCACCACCTCCACCACCTCCACCACCTCCACCACCACCACCACCACCACCACCACCACCACCACCACCACCACCAGCACCAGCACCAGCACAGCAGCACCACCACCTCCACTACCACCACCACCACCACCGTCATCATCGGTATCTGTAATATTAGCCTCATCGTCGGAATGATGAGTACCGGATAGGCCAGCACCATGGTCATGACCAAGGTGAGCAAACACTCGTGGTGGCGCTCTATATGGCATACCAATAAAAGCCCTCTGCTCTAACAAAGATGATACAATCCACTCCATAGCCTCGCGCAAGTCCCGGACCCCATTCAACGTACCATGCAACGTCTCATGTGTATTGCGAGGCAATCACACGTGATGATATACACGCGGAACATGCTGGGGCGGTGACGGCGGTCCCTGATCTGGCGCAGCTCCCTCATCCTCAGCTCCCTCAGCCCTCGCCGCTCCCTCATCCTCGTCGTCAGACTCCTCAACTGTAACATCTCTGATTTTCGGTTATCCATGTTGATACGTTTGTAGCCCGAAACCTATGATTGATAATTGAATGAGGAATTATGTTTAATTATGATGTTTTATATTTAATTTCATGAAATTGGATTCGCTATTATGTTCACTAATCGATTTGATATTGAATTTGCCACTATCTTGGATTATACCGCGAATACACCGACAATTACGTTTAACCGGGAATTCAAGCAATCCGAGCATGTACGAGACTTGTATGTGTTACTAGTTAAGCATACAAGTGAATACAAGTGAGAACGTGTAAGGATTTGAGGTTTAGAACGCAATCGGTGAAAGATCGATAAATCCCGCACGATTTTGATTTTAACGGGAGATCACGTTTTGAGTATCGAATATCAGATTTGTCATATTTATGAGTCTTATAGTCACATATGATCACACATAATGTCACTAGTCATCACGCACTTGATCGAGTCACAAATCGTAGGTGAATTGCTAAAGTGATACGTACGGCAAAATCGACCAAAATTGCATGTTTTAACCTAATTTGTGCTGACATTTGAGTTATGTGCCGACATTTGATATTATTTTGAGTGGATTTAATGTAATAAACATGTTGGGACCATTAATTGGGTGATTTGGGAGAAAACGGGACTCGAAAACATCAAAAAACGAAAAACCGAGAACGAGAATCGGGAAATCGATAATTAAGAACCGGACTGCCACTTTGGGGCGGTACGCCTCAAATGTATAAATTCAGGGTGGTACGCCCCAGACCATTTTTCGCAGAAACCCTAATTATCCCACTATTTAAGCATAATTAGCATCCAGGCTCCCCACTTTCAGCCCCCATCAGCTCTAAAACGTCCCAAAACCGCTGGAAATCCTCTAAATAAACCCTAATACCATCTTTGAAGATTAAAGCTTGGATCCTCCCTCTTCACCCCTTATCTTCATCTTTTCGGTTTACCGGTAAGTGTTGATCCTCATCCTGTTTTATCAAAATCTGACCTTTATGGCTTCTTAGGGTTAGATCTATGTTCTAAATCATCTCTTCATCTAGATCTACTAATTTCTTGGTCTAATATTGGAACTTTATAGTGTTTTTGGCTTAGATATATGATTATGCATGCTTTTATGGTATAGATCTAGGGTTTTATGCATCAAGACTTGATTTTTATGTTGGAAATTGATTAGATATGATCTTGCATGCTCTTATGTACCAAAATCCATGTCATATGTCATCAAGATTGCACCTTTATGTTATAACATGACTAGATCAATGAAAAGATTGTCATCTAGGGCTAGATCTAGGGATTTTCTCATCAAGATTCTATTTTTATGTTTCAAATGAACTTGATTTACCTCATGAATGATGTTTAGGACCAGATCCATATGTTATGATCATCATGGTTGGGTTTCACATGATAAAATGGCTAGATCTCAACATGTGTGTGACCTAGGATTAGAATTGTGTGTCGTAAACTTCAAAAATGACATTTTTACCTCCTAACATGTAGAGATCTATACTATTCTTGGCATGTGAAGTTAGATCTGTATGTGAGACCAACAAATCATGAACTTTTATATGTTTAAATGATAGTTCCACTCATGCATGCTTAATAGGGTTTGTTTTTTTTTTATGACCAAAAGTTGAGTATTATGCTATATTTGGCTAGATTCATGCTAGACTTGGCTAGGTTCATGATAGATTCAAGTAGATCTATAAAATCTATAATAGATTATGTTAGATCTGATCTTGTATGATAAATATGTGAAAAACCTCGAACTATTACCATGAAAATTGACTTTTTTTTTTTACTTTTGTTGACCTAGTTTGACTTCCATGCTAGTTTGCTAGATTAGGACCATCCAACCTTACTTAGGGCGTATACTTGAACCGAAACTAAGCCCGTACGCTATCACTTGAGTAAAACACCAATGATTCGTGAGTTGGTTATGTCGTGTCACATCGTGTTAAGTTACGCTCATCACTTTATTCATTTATCTATTTATTTTTGGATCAATCTTGGTCAACCGTCAAGGTGATCTCCGGACGTGATTTTCACGCATCGCTATCGCTTATCTTTCTTCTCGATTCACCCATGATGTGAGTATTCATAGCCCCTTTTCCGTTTAAGTTTTGGGGTGCAACATGTGTTATACAAAAACTCTAAAGTCTATGTATTGAAACTATTATGCGATTTCATGTATGCTATGTGTGAATTCTATTATGTGAAACTTGGTTGGATTCTATGTGTGGATATTCGCAAATCGCTAATCGCTAATCGCATGTGTACCATTAACCATCGAGCCGTGGTAACAATGATAGATCTATTGGCTGACAACCCACTTGGCCTGCCTTGGCTTGAGCGATGGGTGATTGCTCCCTTACTTGTCTAGGTTTGGTGCAGATCACTTATGACCTGTTAAACATGATTGAATGAAACACTAGTCTCATGAATCGCTTATCTTTAAACTATGAATTGTCCATAAACCTATGTTTACTCACCAACTCTCGTAGTTGACTTTTATGTTAAACATATTGCAGGTGCTGCTGTTTGATTATATTGTTTCCGCCATCATAGGGTTGCATGGGACTTAGACGACCTTATTAAATAAAATATTAGACTTTATGATTATCAGTTTGAATAGTATGCTTTGAATTGTAATCGTGAATCATGACTTGTTTATGCTTTATTCTATGATTATGGAAATGGGTTTAAATAAGAATATCGCAACTCGAATTAGTGTTGTGTGCATCTGGACAATCTTCGCGCCTTGACATATTCCGCCGTCGGTCGGGGTGTGACAGATTGGTATCAGAGCCATGTTTATGGGGATCTAGGT
This sequence comes from Deinandra increscens subsp. villosa, assembly GCA_039602395.1. NCBI lineage: Eukaryota > Viridiplantae > Streptophyta > Magnoliopsida > Asterales > Asteraceae > Deinandra > Deinandra increscens. The sequence goes on along the minus strand of JBCNJP010000019.1, from coordinate 19,317,440 downwards.
TATTAGAACTGGCTTGACCTAGACTATTGCCTTAGGTGTCCTGCATGAGTGCCTCATGCACAATATGCCTACATGCTTTAATTGTCCATTTGTATACATCTTGATTATGCCTATTTCAACTCTTGTCACAAACTATGATGGTCAACACACACTCATACACACATCACAAAGGCTTCCTAGCCTATTCCTTAGAAAATGGTGCCTTACGTACCATTTAGGAAAAATGTGAATTTTTTTATTTTTAAATCTCGTCGGAACTAGGGTTTTAGTGGTAGACATGTAGTAACTGGAAGGGTGAAAAGACCAGTAGTCGGGGTCTCTGTCAAGAAAAGCGTTGCATATAAGCCCTACCAACCGTTGGGCTCGGACGCTCACCTAGGACGCCCTGATGAGAGTGTTGAAACCTATTAGGCCAAAGCATGTCTCTACCACTAGTATCTTAGTCTGATTAGTCTCGGTTGTAGCCTTCTAATCGGGAGGTGAGAACCACTCCGATGTGTTTTATGTCAATTTCTCGATTTCGCAATTTTACGCGCGGTTATGTTTAAAAAAAACGATTTTGATAAACTATGATTATTCGAGTTACACTATATCACGATTCACTAACACATACGTTTCACACATAACATCATGTCCTCAAAATTTGATTATCAATCACATCCTTGGTTGTCTCATAAATGTTTATCTTTCTTCTCAGCATGTAGATTCACTTCAATGGTTGCCGTAAGGGCGATAGCGGCCGTAAGATAGCCTCGGTTATCACTAAACAAATGGCCGAGGTCCTCCCGAACATTGTGGTCCACAATCCAGCAGGGTCTGAATGCTAACCCTGCTAATGTTGTCACTACTTCTGCTTGTACCTTCAAGCACTTCAACTCGTGTAACCGATGCTTTGCATTTTGGATATATTTATATTGTCGAATTCCCGCATTTTTAACCAAGTTTTGATTAAGTTTTTATGAGATTTTTGTGCTTAATTGTGAAATTTATGAAAATCAGGTTTTATTCGGGTCGTATGTTGATCTTGGTTGGAAATATGGAAGAGGAGGCTTGGTGATGAGCGGATTTGAAAGATAGAAGATTTTTAAGCATTTTTGCTGATTTTGTATCCATGAGGACCGCATGAGTCATCGTCAGGAAATTGCTCGCGGTCCTCATGGTCCTGTCACAGGCGGTGCGAGTACCGCATGGATCCTCTTCACACACTACGCGCGGTCCTCATCGGCGACCAGATTCTAAAACCCTATTAATTCCCTATTTAAGCATTCTAAGCCGTCATCTTCAAGGGGGGACGCATTTTTTCACTGAGATTCACCACAAAACACGTCTGGAAGCTTAAGGGATTGAGAGGATTCAAGATTTGAGGCTAGAGATCGAAGATTTGAAGATTTTTGGGTCTTTTTCTTTGGTTCCTCATCAAGGCTTGATTTTCCTTCATTTTCTTTTGTAAACCTAGCTTATGATCATGTCAAAGATTGCATTTTTATCTATTTGGATGATGATTGTAGGCTAGATCTTTTGTGTTACCTGGTTGGGATGAATTTGGGCATGCTTTCACTTTTAGTTTGACTATTTTTCATGTGATTTGATCTTGGTTGCTTATGAATCTGATTTGGATCTATGAAATGAACATAGTAGCATGATTGATCTCTCTTATGATTGCTTGATGTGATTGAACCACTTAGGATCGAAGAACTTTGACCTAATTAGGGATTTGATCATTGTTTACTTTGACTTTTGTTAGTCTTTGTTCAAATGCATGATAGGAGACCTTCTACATGATCTTGTGGTTATGATTTGAGGCTGATCTTGCATGGTATTTGTGTTGGATTAAGTTGACCAATTCTTTTAGCACACTAGGTGGTTGTTTGACTTTGTCGGTTGGTTAGAATACTTGAGAACTTAAGGTTTTGACCCGCTTGTACGAGTTAGACATTGCTTAGGTTTCATTGATCCCATTTTAGTATTCTAGTATGTTATAGAATCCATATAGAGAGACCTCTCGAGTGGTTTTCTATTCCGTGCGTGTCTGATTAGCTTTGACCGAAGCTGTTAGATCAATTAGCATCCAGAATCATTTACTGCCTGGACTTCAGTTTAGGATTGCCTAGATAGCAAAGATGTGTCTATAGTCTAAGTTATCCTGGTAATCATCTTTATAGGGTAGTGTCACGTGATATAGTCAATTTATCAGTCATTAGCTAGCCCAGAGGATTCCTTACCAGGTAGCACCCTTTTCCCATATCTGAGTTACCTTTGATTCAGTTGTTGTGTTCCTTTGTTATCTTAGTTACTTGTTTTACTTGTTTCTTGTTTAATTCAAAACTAAAATATTTTAGGTTTAATTTTAGAAAAGTTCGCATATCGAGAGCCTGCATTGCGTCCTTGGATTTGACATCCGGGTATTTACCTATACTATTCTGCATACGATGGGTACACTGCCCTACGCGTGTGTTTAGTCACTCGGGATTTTCCCTCTTTGACTTGACCGATTTTTGATAGACACTTCAGCACACTTTAAGTATTTGGCGCCGTTGCTGGGGACGCGCAAATTTCGAGAAAGTTCGGAGCTAGTAGTTTAGCCATTTACTTGCTTTTGTTACTTGTTTATTTGCATGTTTCTAGTATGTCTGCTTATTTCTGTGTTTACCTACGTGTTAGTTAGTTTATTAGCTTAGTCTAGTTTCTATATGTTCTGTTTCTGTTTTCTTTTTTGTTTTTTTTCTGTTTATGCGCATTCATCGGAAGAGGAGTCCTTTTTCACCGTTGTCCGAGCCTGAGAGTGTTTTTCATAGACTTCGACGTTTGGAAGCATTAGTAGTTCCAGTTCCGATGGCACTTCCGCCGAGACGCACGCTCGCCGACTACGCTCGTCCCGATATCGCGGGGGCGCAGCCCAGTATCATACACCCGCCCGTGGAGGCTAACAACTTCCAGATCCAGCCTCAGACCATTTCCATGATCATAAATTCTGTTCAGTTCGATGGGTTTCCGAACGATGACCCGATGGCTCATATTTCAAATTTCCTTGAGGTTTGTGACACGTTCAAACTCAATGGAGTTCCATCGGAGGCTGTGAAGTTGAGACTCTTCCCATTTCCCCTTCGCGGCGCAGCGAAGGCGTGGCTTCAGTCCCTCCCGCCTGGTTCGATTACTACTTGGGATTCTTTGACTCAGAAATTCGTTTCCAAGTACTTTCCTCCATCGAAAGCCGCAATGTTCCGAAACAAGATTTATTCATTCGTGCAGGAGGACACCGAGAGTTTGTATGAGGCATGGGAGAGATTTAAGGAGTTGTTGAGGAAATGCCCATCTCATGGCATCGAGTTGCATCAGCAGGTGCAGATTTTCTATGGCGGTCTGAACGCCCTCACACGACCTACTATTGATAGTTCCGCCGGTGGATCTCTGAGCAGCAAAACGCCAGAGGAGGCCCGTGATTTACTTGAGGAGCTTGCACTGAACGGCTACCAGTGGTCTACCACGCGTACGAGTAGACAGCCCCAGACGAGAGGGGCTCATCAAGTAGATTCCGTTACAGTTCTCTCGACGCAGGTCGATGCGCTCTCGCAGATGATGAAAGAGATGCAGATGAGTCAGAAACAAATGAACCAGCCACAAGAGACACAGCAGCATGTTAAATTTTGTCAGTTGTGTGCTGGTCCTCATGATATCACGAGTTGTCCCATTGTTGGTAGCACCGAGCTACCTGAGCAGGTCGATTACATGGCTAGCCAGGCCCGCCCACCGCCCAACCAGTATAGCTACAATCAAGGTTGGAGACCAAACCAGAATTCGGGGTGGAGGCAAGAGCCGAGCAGTTCGAACCCACCGGGGTTTCAGTCACGACCGCCACAGAGACAACAGGGTTTCTATAACCCTAACCCTGAAAGCACTAGGCGGATCCCGATTCAGTCTGAGGATACGGGTATGAAGAATCTTACTGACATGATGGCTCAGATGATGCAACAGAACCAGCAATCTACTTTGGATATTCAGAAAGTTGCCCAGCAGAATGGATTGCGTTTGTCTAAAAACGATCAGGATATCTCCACTCCTGTGAAAGAAATGGGAAACATGGGCACTCATATGCAAAATCTTGAGGGACAGATGGGCCAGCTTGCCAAATCTATGTCAGAGCGTCAGCACGGAGGTTTACCAGGTAACACTGAAATAAACCCAAAACAAAATGTGAGTGCAATCTTTTCTATGAGTGGCAAAACCACTCCAGATCCAGAGCCGGCAGTCGCTGCTGAGCCGGTTGATGAGGATAGTGATGATGAGATTGACGAGGAGATTGAGGTTGAGGCTCCTGGGCAGGTGCAATCTAGGCTAAGCCCAGCAAGTACAGCACGTCCCATGGAACCGATTAGAGCTTACGTTCTACGCATTCCATATCCGGAGAGACTAATGCAAGTTGAAGTAGAGGCACTCAGGCACATGCCGAAATACTTGAAGTTTCTGAAAGACATGCTGAGTAGCAAGAAGAAAATTCCAAATGTTCCACAGGTTACACTTAGCGAGGAGTGTTCATTGGTCATCCAGAATAAACTGCCACCGAAGCTGACTGATCTAGGGAGTTTCATTGTCCCTTGTATGTTAGGTAGTTTGTCTGTTAGGAATGTTCTTGCCGACCTAGGTGCTAGCATCAATTTGATGCCATACTCTCTATTCAAACAGCTAGACCTAGGTGACCCAAATCCGACTCGTATGCGTATTCAGTTTGCCGATAGATCCGTTAAGTTTCCACGCGGGATGATAGAGAATGTTTTGGTGAAGATCGATAAATTTGTGTTTCCTGTGGATTTTGTCATTCTGGATATGATCGAGGACACCAATGTACCATTCATTTTAGGATGCCCTTTCTTAGCTACAGCTGGTGCATTGGTGGATGTGCAGAAAGGCACATTAACATTGAGAGTGGATGATGAGGCTGTGACATTCAGTGTCGTCGGTTCTACGCAGCACGCGAAACATCAACATGCCGTTGTGCATCAGATTGAGGCTACAGATCCAGCCCAACATGATACATTTGATGATCAGATGTTTGAGGAATTTGGAGAGGATTGGCTGGCTGTGCCACTCGTGGTTGAGAATGCTGATACTTTTGATCCAGATAGTGATCTTGAGGAGTTGGAGGCCATGCTATATGGAGGGCCAGGTATGGAAATTAAGAAAGAATCATCACATGTGGATAACTTAGCTGAGAACATATTTATTGGAGCCACATATCCTCTCCCCAATCCACCTCTGGTTGCTCCGAAGACTCCAAAAACCTTGCACACCACGACAAAGAAGAAGTGTGGGGAGAAGAAGTGTGTTAAAGTGAAGCAGAAAAAGCCGCCTGATGTGAAGAAAAAGGCTTTAGCGAGTGATAGGCCATGGGCGGCTGATGTGTACGCCATGTATTTGTGTGATCGACATAAGGGAGTTGAGTCCTTGTTTAAGGAATGGCGCGTGCACGGGTTTGATGAGAGCAGTCTTGGTAGTGAGGGGGGTCACGTCCATGACCCCGGTTGACTTAATCGCGGGGTCGAGTCTGGCGGACGACTCGTAAATAACTTTAGCGCTTGCAGGAGGCAACCCGTTTAGGTCTTTAGGTTAATTTAGGTATTATGTGCTTGTTTGGTTGATTTCTAGCCTTGTTTGACTTTTTCTTGGTCTTCTTTGACTTTTTGGTAATTTTAGGTTAAATTAGTTGCATTTGATCTTTCTTTTTCCATTTTATGCGTGGTTTTTAGTTTTGCAGGTTGGTAGATGCATCCGGGGCAGAAAAGAGGTTTATTCGGGTGAGGTTTGCATCGTTTTGTGTGCTAAATTGAAGACTTTGCAAAATAGGGTTATTTTTGGAATTTTGGATAAGTTTCGGGTAAAGAACGAGCAAAACAGGTTTGTGATCATATTTGTGAGTCCCAAGAAGTCCCAGGTATGGTTTAATGATGTTTGGTGATGATTGGAATTGTCGGAAATTGATTTGGTTGGTTTTGGACCATTTTAGAAAAATATGGTTGCAGGTGCAGGTCCTCATGAGGACCGCATATACTTTTAAAAACACAGCCATGCGGTCCTCATTGAATTCAAATTCTATCTGCCACCCTCATGAGGACTGCATGTATTTTCATTTTAAGCCCCCCCCCCCCCCCCCCCGCGGTCCTCATAGTTTAAAAAAAATCAGAAAAATATTTTTAATTAATTAGGGTTTTTTTTTGTTTTAATTTCTTGTTTCTTTGTTAGCTATTTAGGCTCATCGTTTGATTTAGGCTAAGTTTTCTTGTTTCATTTTAATCTTTAGTTTTCATTTTTTTGTTTTTGTGCATTTCTCATTGCTTATGGTAATTTAGGGTTTAATTGTTTATTACTTCAATTCTGGGTTCCTTGATGCATATTTGTTTGATTCTGATTGTTTTGATTGATTGGAACACCCAAAGTGGTGTTGGTTTTGACCGTTTTACAAACGGGTCATGTCCGTTTTTCGGGAGATTTGTGCCGTAATGCGGGCCGTTAGTACTCAATCTCCATTCCAGTGGTCTGTAGGACGGTACATTTCTCGGGTTTGTTTAGAATTCCAGTTTGTGTGACGTTCACTTCATAATTTTTAAACACACGTCCACACACTGGTTTTCTAAGCTTTTGTGTTTAATCCTCTCGCGAACCGTTTGACGGTTGCACCGTATTCTAGTAATTAACAATGATAAATGCGGGTGGTTAAGCTAGTTTTTATAGTTATTTCCTACGATGTTAGATGATTACGGTTTTCCAGGCATTTTGCAGGTTATATGGGCTTAAACGAGTCAAATATGGAAGCATTGAAGGAACCGAGTGAATGGGATCTGTTAGAAGGCTCTAAAGACAGAAGAAAATGAAGTTTTGAAGCTGCCCAAACCGTAGCTTACGGCCTCAAACCGTAGCTTACGGTTTGGGAGAATACCAAGATTGCATACCGTCGGCCAGCCTCCTCAAGCCGTAGCTTACGCCCAAACCGTAGCTTACGGTTTGGGAACCGTAGCTTACAGTTTGGGGCCAGATCAGAAGTCGGCAATTGTGGCTAAAACGCGAATTGGGAGAGTTTTTCACCATCTCTTCGACTGGAAACCCTGGGGAGACGACGGGAGGCGATTTTGGACGAATTCTAGAAGTAAGAAAGAGTTTGGAGAAGATAGCTAACATCAAGACAACATCAAGATCATTCATGGATTCAATCATCATCATCTTCGCAATCAACTTCACCATGAGAGGCTAAGTCTTTGTGTTCTTCTTGGATGTAAGGTTTTCATGTAAACAACTTGACTTTGTGTATTTGATTTCTGGAATATTGATCTAATCATTCAATGATTTTTAATATGATGTTTGTGTGATTGTTTGTAAACGGTTAACACTTTGTTGAATCTAATTTGCGAACCATACGTTCTTGGTGCCATTGGCAATCGGGATTTAGTGGGAAGGGATTATGGTTGGCATTTGTTGATTGATCATCGGGTGATATCCTCGTGTTTATAACCCGAGTACTTAGTCCCCTTTTATCACGAACAATTATACTTGCATGAATCATGTCTATGTGATTCTTTCCAGTATACATTCGTATTGTTGTTTCACATGAAAACCCGAAATCCGAGAAGATCACTTTTGTTTAATTATTAAGAAAACTCATAAATCACATTGCTGTTTAATTTTTAGTACAAACTTTGACACAACAAATCACTCTCATTGATCTTTACATTAAAAACCTTAATTAATTATATTACAATTTGCATTCAAGTAATACATGTTCCACAATCTCCCTGAGTTCAACACCCGCTTACCGCTATATAATTAGTGTAATTGGGATTATCTTTGCGTGAGACTTCGACATCACGTCAAATTTTGGCGCCGTTGCCGGGGAGACGTGCGCAACGTGTGTTTCTTTATCCTATTCTCGTTGTTTGTCAGTTTTACACAGGGTTGTGTTAGTGTGCAGGTACTCACAGGTGCATGCGTACTAGGAGCTCACGTTCATCATCACCATTACTGTTCGATCCAGAAATCGAAAGGACAATCAGTCAGAACCGAATCTTACATCAGGAAAACAAGGTTGTTGGATCACCAAGTACACAAAGCAAGAGGATGGAAACACAAAGTGAAACGAGAAAGCAACCGGTGGACACATCAGTCTCACCTTCGGATCAATATATACCACCACCTACATCAATCCCTTCTCCATCCACTATACTCACATCTAGTACCACCACTTCAACAAGTTTGCCTGAATCAAACCCATCCAGTTTTGCATCTTATTCGGGCATTCCATCCTTTGCCCAATTTTACCCATCTTATGGGCAATCATCTCAACAAAATCAACAACCACTATTTCAGCAAACCCCACCTATAACCCATACCACCTCAAACCATCCACCAGTTTTTACAACTCCGGGACCCCAACAACAAGGTCAACTAAGATTTCAACAACATACACATATACCGTTTGTGGAGGGACAATATGGGGGATATGGTGATGGTTATGAAGGCAGGAATGAAGATTATGAAGAGGGATATGAAGTAGAGGGCAATGTAAATCAAGGATTCACTCAAGAAGAATTTGCATTTCAACAAAGACCACCGGTCGGTCAATTTCAACAAAGGTATATGAGACCCCCGGTTATGCCAAGACAGCAGCCACCTCCAGCCCAAAGGCAAGCACCTCAACAAAGGGTGCCACCACAGAATCTTCAAGGTCCTCCACAAGGCCCACCGCCACCGCAAGGGCCACCACAAGGAGTACCAATTGCAGTTCCAAGAAGGCATAACCGTGATGCGGATAGAGGAATTGAATCACATTTCAGACCCATCATAACAAACAACCCATCACCGGTGGTAATTCCTCAAAATCGGGAAGGGCGAACATTTGAGGTAAGGACCAATTCATTACAAAGTCTACCCAAGTTTCATGGGTTGGCAACGGAGGAGCCTTAATTTTACCTTGAGGTATATGATTCTATATGCAACACCATTGGAGGGCAAGGTTTTTCGCCCGACGCAGTCAAGTTGGTGTTGTTTCAATTTTCACTTGAGGATAAAGCCAAGAGATGGTTTCACACATTGCCATCCGCATCCATTTATACATGGGCTGCAATGCAACAAAGGTTTTTGGATGAGTTCTACACAAATCAGAAGACAAGCTATGCTAGAAGGAACTTGAGAAATTTCCAACAACAACAAGGTGAGCTTTTTCATGAGGCATTTGAGAGATTCAACTTGATGTTGAAGAACTGCCCGCACCATGGGATTGATCTATGGGATTTGCTAAATGCATTCCATGAGGGGTTGACACCCGAAGATGCTAGAGATCTGATGTCCATTTCAAATGGCAAGTTTGGTACGAATTATGAGCAAGATGATTGGGCATATTTAGAAAAAATGGCGGTAACATCAAAGAGGAAGGCACAATCTTCCAGGAGAACAAGGCACGCCATTGGTAGACAACATGTGCAAGCCGTAGCTGATAGTGGTGTTCAAACTTCAATTCAACCATATGAGGTATGTGCAACTTGTAATGAATTAGGCCATGCTACTAATCAATGTCTAGGTTTGCAGGAACAGTTTGAAGAGGTCAATCAAGTTCAGGGACAAAGCGGGGGTGGTAGGAATTACAACATGAACTCAAACACTTACCACCCGGGGTTAAGAAATCACCCAAATTTTCGGTATGGTAACCCGTCGAATCAAGCCAATCCTAACTTTCAAGGGACCAATCAATCCAATGTGGCACCTCGACAACCTTATGCGAATCAAGGCAATTTCCGGGGCGGTAATAATCAAGGTTATCAAAGGCAATATCAACAAAGTAACGAACCAAGTGGGTCATCGGCACCGGGAAACGCAAGTGGAAGTGAAGTTATGGACATCCTCAAGACAATGCAACAAGAGATGCACAAGAGGAACCAAATGGATGACGAAAGGCTTCGGAAAGATGAGGTACGTGATAAAGCCATCAATCCTTAGACCACTCAAATGGGTCAAATTGCCACCGAAGTGGCAGATTTGAAGAAAAACAAAGGCCAACTTCCAAGCGACACTAAGGTAAATCCTTCTCATTCCACTACTAGAAATGTTCAAATTAATCAAGTAAGTGCTTTGAGAAGTGGGAGGGAATACAAAAAGGATCCACCACCCGAGTTAGTTGATGGTGTGGTGGAAGATGTGATGGGTATGGAAAGTAGTGATGATGAGACATCACCCGGAACATCAAAGAAAACGGTCACTTTTGAAAAACCTCTTGAAAAATCGGGTCAAAATGAACTTTTAAAAGATCAAAACAAGGAGGTGGAATCCACTCCGGTTCCATTTCCTTCGGCTTTACTTGACCCGGGTAAGAAAAATGTGCTTTCAAAACGGGGTCCTCAACAGGAGGAAATGTGGGAGGTATTTAAACAAGTTAAGGTTAACTTACCTTTACTCGATGCTATTAAACAAGTTCCCGCATATGCGAAGTTTTTGAAAGATTTGTGCACTCAGAAAAGGCAACAAAAAGTGCCTAAAAGAATTGATTTAACTGAACGGGTGAGTGCAATTTTGAAAGGGGTTCTTCCACCCAAACTTCAAGATCCGGGAGCACCTTTAATTAATTTACAGGTTGGTGATTTTCAAATGACAAAGGCACTGTTGGATCTTGGAGCCGGGGTAAGCATTCTCCCGGGAAGCTTATATGACCAATACGATTTTGGTCCATTGAGACGTGTGGATACCACAATCGTCCTTGCTGATTTGACTCATAAGCTTCCCCGGGGGGTTGTTAGGGATGTGATTGTTAAAGTCGAAGAGTTTTACTACCCCGTCGACTTCTTGGTGTTGGATTATGCAACCATGAACACCGATCACCAACAGAATGTTATTTTAGGGAGACCATTTTTGAATACTGCCCATGCTATAATCGATTGTCGATTTGGAACAGTTGACATGAATTTCGGTAATAGAAAAATGCGTCTTAATGTTTTTACTAACGTTGCTAATTCGTTGAGTGGTGATGAGTGTTTTATGGCAGATTTGGTGGATCAATGTGAACCACACACTTATGATGGCGATATGGTGGAGGTTTGTGTTTGTGATAGTTCTGAACAGGTACATGTCATGGAATTGGAAGAAGAAGAGAGAAAGTTGGAGCTTTTGGCAATGCAAGAAGGAAGACCACCATGGACTCACTAGTTTGAAAGTCTACCAACAGGGATGAGTTCAGATACAAAGCCATCATTGGTTAGTCCACCCAAGGTAGAGTTGAAGGAGTTGCCACACCACTTGAAGTATGCATTTTTAGGTGAAGATGAGACACTCCCGGTGATCATTGCTTCCAATCTAGAGGAGGTTCAAGAAAAGGAGTTGCTGAAGGTGTTGAAGGCTCACAAGGCAGCAATTGGTTGGACAATTGCAGATTTGAAAGGTATTAGTCCTTCCATTGTTATGCATAAAATTATTACTGATGCAGATGCTAAGCCTACAAGGGAGACTCAAAGGAGGTTGAATCCAAACTTGCGAGAGGTTGTGAAGAAAGAATTCATCAAGTGGTTGGATGCCGGGATCATCTATCCAATCTCCGATAGTGCATGGGTAAGTCCTACTCAAACCGTACCAAAGAAAGCCGGCATTCAGGTAATCAAAGATGAGAAAGGTGAGCAAATTGCCACTCGGCCGGTAACCGGGTGGCGGGTATGTATCGATTATAGAAAATTAAATGCTGCTACCTCAAAAGACCACTTCCCACTTCCCTTTATTGACCAAATAATTGAAAAATTGTCGGGTCAAAAATTTTACTGTTTCTTGGATGGGTATTCGGGATACAATCAAGTGGCAATCCACCCCGATGACCAACATAAAACTACCTTCACTTGTCCCTATGGCACTTTTGCCTTTAGGAGGATGCCCTTTGGGTTGTGTAATGCCCCGGCCACTTTTCAACGTTGTATGATGAGTATTTTTTCAGACATGGTCGGGGATTCACTTGAGGTTTTTATGGACGATTTCTCAATATTTGGGTCAACTTTTGGGTCGTGTCTTGCTGAATTAGAAAAAGTTTTGAAACGATGTGTCGAAACAAATCTTGTCTTGAGTTGGGAGAAAAGTCATTTTATGGTCCAAGAAGGTATTGTTTTGGGACATGTAGTTTCGAGTCAGGGAATGGAAGTGGATAAAGCGAAAATCAAAGTGATTTCATCATTGCCACCCCCGAAAAATGTGAAAGGGGTGAGATCGTTTTTGGGGCATGCCGGTTTTTACCGGAGATTTATTAAAGGATTTAGTGTTATCACCAAACCGTTGTGCAACTTGTTGTTGAAAGATGTTCCTTTTGAGTTTACTAATGAATGTTTAAAAGCTTTTGATGTTTTGAAGGAACATTTGGTGCAAGCTCCTATTTTACAGCCACCGGATTGGACTCGGCCATTCGAGATCATGTGCGATGCAAGCGATTGTGCAATTGGAGCAGTCCTTGGTCAAAGGGTTGATAGAAAGCCAGTGGTGATTTACTACGCAAGCAAGACGTTATCGGAGGCACAATTGAATTATACAACAACAGAGAAAGAGTTGCTTGCGGTGGTGTATGCCTTAGATAAATTCCGATCTTACATTTGGGGAAGCAAGGTCGTGGTGTATTCGGATCATAGCGCTGTTCGCTATTTGATGGAGAAGAAAGATGCAAAGCCTCGTTTGATCTGATGGGTTTTATTGTTGCTAGAGTTCGATTTAGAAATTCGAGATAAAAAAGGTTGTGAAAATGTGGTAGCGGATCATCTTTCAAGAATTCCTTTGGAGGGTATAGATGACACGGGAGAAATCAACGAACAATTCCCGGATGAACACATTTTGGCAATCTCAACCGCACCGTGGTATGCCCATTATGTTAACTATTTGGCTACGGGTGCGATGCCTACACATTGGAACAAAAAGAGGAGGCAACAATTTTTATCTCAAGTCAAACAATACATTTGGGATGAACCGGACCTATTCAAGATCGGGGCGGATCAAATCATAAGAAGGTGCATTCCTGAGTCCGAGGTTCAAGATGTGTTGACCCATGCCCATTCGTCTGCTTGTGGTGGTCACTTTAGTGGTCACAAGACCGGTTATCGAGTTCTTACTTGTGGTTTCTATTGGCCCACAATTTTCAAAGATGCTTGCGAATATGCTAGAAGGTGCTTAAATTGTCAAAAGATGGGAGGTATTTCGAAGAGGGATGAGATGCCTCTACAACCAATCTTAGTGGTAGACATCTTTGATGTGTGGGGCATTGATTTCATGGGCCCATTTCCCAATTCCAATGGGTGTTTGTACATTCTGGTTGTCGTTGATTATGTGTCAAAGTGGGTTGAAGCTATTGCAACAAGAAGAAACGATCATTCGGTGGTATGCAAATTTGTCCAAGCAAACATCTTTTCAAGATTTGGAATTCCTAGGGTGATCATAAGTGATGGTGGCTCACATTTCAAGAATTTCAAGTTCGGGTCTCTATTGAAGCGTTATGGGATAAATCACCGGGTGGCCACGCTATACCATCCACAAACGAGTGGCCAAGTGGAAGTGTCAAATCATCAAATTAAAGAAATTCTCATGAAGACGGTTCGCACCGATAGGAAGGATTGGTCAACGAAACTCAATGATGCATTATGGGCATATAGAACCGCGTACAAAACGCCAATTGGGACAACTCCCTACCGACTTGTCTATGGAAAAGGGTGTCATTTGCCAATGGAGTTGGCACATAGAGCGTTGTGGGCAATTAAGAGTGTTAACATGGATTACAACGAGGCCGGTGAGTTGAGGAAGCTTCAATTGTGTGAGTTGGAAGAAATTCGAGATGAAGCGTATGAATGTGCATCTGCTTACAAAGATAAGTTAAAAAAGGTGCACGATGCAAAGATCCGGAAGAGAACGTTTGAAGTGGGGCAAAAGGTTTGGCTCTACAACTCAAGAATGAAATTTTTTCCGGGCAAGCTTAAAAGTAAGTGGATGGGCCCGTATGTGATCACAAGAGTGGGGAAATTCAGTGATGTGGAGATCGAAGATGTGCAAAATCAAGCAAAACAGGTGGTGAACGGGCACCGGTTAAAGCCTTATTTGGAAGGTCAAGATATCAACATGCTAGAAGCGGACAAAGTGAGTTTTCTTCTAAACTCACTTGGCGATGAAGCAATCTGAGGCAACAGAAGTCGGCTGGGGACTTAACTTCCAGTACTGTACAGGTTACATTTTAGTTTCGTATTGTTGATTTTGTGTTATTTTGTTGACCATGGAAATACCCAAGTGTGGGGAGGTCTCGGGTTATTTCGGTACTTCGGGATAGTGTTGGGGACAACACGACTTCTTTACGGGGGGTGAGATGGAAAACAAAGTTTTAGAATACAAAATAAAAGTTTTTGAGTTCTTTTTAGTTTTTAGTAGTTTTCATAAAAAATTTGGGGTTAAAATGGGGTTAAAAATCAAGTTTTGGTAGAAAATAAGCAAAATTTTTGAAAAAAATTTCGGAGCTGGATGGGGTTGAACCGTAGCTTACGGTTCAATAGGGGGTTTCTTACGGTTCAACCCTGCTGGTCGACGGTGTGTTTTTTTCCCAGGCAAACCGTAGCTTACGGTTTGATCACCGTAGCTTACGGTTTGGCCTGGGCGGTCTGTCTTCTCACGCGCAACAGCAACAGTGTTGTTTTAATTTCTTGGTTTTGTATTAGCATATATAAAAAAAAATATAAATAAATAAAAAAAATAAATAAAAAAACATTTGTGAACCACAATTAGAACCCACCTGACATAATCGATCCCCACCCACTTTCTTTCATCTTTCTTCTTCCTCTCCCTCTCAACTAAATCTTCAAGAACCCTAAAAATCCCAAATTCACAACTCTCTCAAATCTCAACCGATTTCAATGAATCGTTAGTGCATCTTGAGTGTTTTCTCGAGAGGAATCATGATATCACACTAGTTTCCACTGATTTCGAGTGTTTGGGTGATTTTCTGGAGGTTTAAGGTCCGAAAATTTTGAAATTTTTTTGGGGGTTTTCGAGTTTAGTCCATCGTTGTGAAAGAAAGTTTCATTGTTCACATCTCTACACTCAAAGGTACGATTTTTATGACTTTTGTTGCTCATGCTTGATTTTTGAAGGTAAATGTTAATTTTTCTCTCATGTTGTTAGTCCCCACTTGCTTGTAACATGAATAAGATGTTTTAGTAGTGAATAGTGTGCTGAATAGTGTGCTACATTGTGTTCATGGTTGTGATTAAGGTGTTAAAATTTGAGAATGCAGAATTTTGGTAGAATGAGTTAAATTTTTGCTTGGTTTGGTTAATGGTAATACTGCTAGTTGTTTTAAATGTCACAACCATTGTTTCAAGCAAGTGTGGGGATTGTGATTTGTTTTGTATATGGGATGCTAATATGCCTAGATGTTCAATCGTTCATGTGTGCAGATGCAAAGAATCTTTAAAAGTAAAAGTTAAGGAAAGGCTCCGGCCGAATCCTCACGTGCCCAAGAACATGAGGCACAAAAGAAAAGAAAGCTTCAGCAACAACAAGCTGATGAACCAGAGATCGTTTATGTGAAGCAGCCATGGGAAGGAGGCCCTTTAACTGATATGCCCGATGAAGATCAACCTCAGCTCTTTATTGATAAAATGAACACACTCAAAGAAAAGAAGGAGGGGTTTATTTGTGAGAAAGAGGTATCCGATAAGATTTTTCCATGGTTCGGTGTTCAAAAGAAGTTTGAGGCTTTAGGTTGGGAAGCCGTCCTTAAATGTTATGATGGAGAGAAAAGTAAGCTGTACATGGACGAGATTGAGGAATGGGTGTCCACACTGAAGCTTCATGTGGGTAAAGGTCCGACTCAAACAAAGTTGACAGGGTGGGTGAATGGAGATAAGGTCACAATGTCCTTTGAGTCTTTAAACCAAATTGCTAAATTTGACTCAAAGCCCGCGAAGAATTATGTTTACCCGAGCTTAGATGATATATACCATTCTCCAGAGAGTCACCCAACTTGGAAAATGATGCTTTCTGAATTATTTTTGCCGGGTCGAGATTTAACAACACTTCAGAGAGAAGATTTGAAGCTGAAGCCGAAGTTAATTCACTTAATCATGACACAAAATGTCATGCCTCGTCGTGGAGATAAAGGGGTGGTACGCAATCCCGAGGTGCCAATTCTTTATGCGTTAATGCACGGGACACCGCTGGTATCTTTCCGTTATTTGGTGATATATAATATTTGGTACAGTCGGAACAGCAAGGGACGGAAGATTGTACCTCACTTTCGGTTAATAACAGCATTATTGAAAAAGGCAAAGGCAATTACTGCTGAGTCAGTGGGGTGTGGCAAGCGACTTAGCCCCTTCAAGTTGGAAAATTTGGGCGTGAACTGGTTTTATATGGAAACAGACACGCATTACATTTTGAGGAATTCTTCTGGAGATAGAAAGTGGTCCGTGTCAAAGGAGGGTGATCATGAGAACTCTGGAGATGAAGGAGATACTGAATGGGTACCTCCTCCACCAAGGGTGAATGTAGAGGAAGCGAATTCTGGGGATGATGTGGAGATGCAAGAGCGGGAGACCACAGTTGGTGCTGATGCGGGTGGTTCACGAAGAAGTTTTGGGGGTCTAATTTTCAATACGATAGGCAGGAGCTAAACCCCAACTGGGCCCATGAGGGAACGATGGCGGAGGTGATAAGAAATGCAAGGCCTAGTGTTTATGGCAGCTGGTCGGGGTCGACTCGGATTGAATTTGATCACATCACTCGAGTAGGAGTGAGTTAAGAGAGAGCTATGAAGCAAATGTTTGATCAGCAGGAAGTCTGGAATCGTGCCAATGCCTATGCCTTCCAACAAGAGATCAACCACCGGTACGATGATGACAGGCAGCGAAGAATGCATGACCAATGGCATGCGGGGCAGGAGGTTGTGTCGGACCCTCTGACGATTGATTACACTACACTTCCGCCATACGATGGGAACATCCGATACCCCGTGCCGCCACTCCATCATTCTCAGTGGGTGGATCCTAGGCAGGGCCAGTCTTCAGAACAGCCACCTCAGCAACAAGAGCAAGGTGGTGCATTTGGTTTTGGGGAGTTCACAGATGCGTTCACGCAGATCTTCGGGCCACCTCACACGCGGTACTATTGAGAGGTTTTGTTTTATCTTTCTTTTATTTTTATTGTGTTTTCTTTTATTTTTATTGTGTTTTCTTTGTTTATAGTTAGTTGTTCACTGTTTGCTTTGGGTTGGCTGTTTGGGGGAGTATGTAGGTTGTCTTCTTTTCACAGTTAGTCGTTTGTTAGATTTTATGATTGGGTTGGAGGTTGGAGGTGTAAGTTTAAGTTTTTATATAAAAAAAATTAGAAAATGAGTTTAGCTGGAACCGTCCGTCCTCACAAAGCTTCCAAAACCATACATTGGGGGCAATGTATCCCAAGTGTAGGATGGGAGAAATTTTGAAAATTTTTGTGTTGCAAGCTCTTGACCCCCGTGATTTTAATGAGTTGAATTGTCGGATTGATGGTAGATGGTGGAGTTGATGTTTCGGTTCCTTGTCGTGGTCATAATTCCCTTAATTGCAACATGTTGCCTAGTTAGTCGATAGAATTTTAGTCAAGGTTAGCATGCTTTTGGTGTAGTAATCCACATAATGAACCGGCAACCCAGTTCCACAAATTGTGAGTTTTGTGCCTACACTACTATTATCATATACATGTTTGTTCATTGAGTGTGGCTATGTGTTTATTACTTTAGAACTTGTGCAATTGATACGTTCCGAGATCTTAGTTTGAGCATGTGGCAAAAGTGATCTAGGCATTTAGGTTAAGCCTCGTCTGGATGTGTGCGAGTGTGGGAATTGGGGGTTGGGCCTCATGCATTACATATATGAGCTTGGTAAAGGCGAGGGGCGGGGGTTTGGGTCCACTAGAAGCCATTTTGAGCCTAATGCCATTGATTGTTAACCCGAGCCTACTCCACTTATCTTGTTACCCCTAGTGTTCGATCCGGCTTATAGTTCGTTTACCATTAGTTAGTTGTTAGAGAATGTAGTTGGTGAAGTTCGTGATATTCAGTATGTAATCTAAGCATTAGAAGCTTTTTACATCGCATCAAAAAAAAAAAGAAGAAAAATGATGAAAAAGCAATAATATGAGATCGGATGGTTGAATATTGAGCAGCAAAAAGAATGTGATTGGGTAGTTAGCTCATTTGTGTACACATTAGTTGTTTGTTTCTTGTTGGATTGTAATAAACAAGCCGGATTGGATCGTTTGAGCCATTTGAAAAATATCCCCATTCCACACCCTACACCTAGCCCCGTTATAGCCCATTATAAGTCCAATTGATTTGCATGCATGTTTCAACTTACTTGAGATGGAGGTTCGAGAATTGTACAAGCTTATGATAGTGAGACAACACATCTGCCAAATGAGTGCATACTAGCTCACCACGCTTGCCTTAAATGTTAACCGAGAGGAGCGTTATTGTGAGGGGTTTGTTATGTGTATTATAGACCGGAAGCATGTTAGGTTTGATTTAAGTTCCAATGGTTTGATTGTTGCATTTTTGTTCTGGCTAGTGCATCTATGATGTTGGGAATAGGGTATGACTTGGAACCTTAGGTTTGACTGGGTTTGTTGGTTGGATGGCAAGGAAATGATATTGAGTTGCTTGGGTTCAAGCAACGGGTAAGTGTGGGGATGTGACGGTTGCACCGTATTCTAGTAACTAACAATGATAAATGCGGGTGGTTAAGCTAGTTTTTATAGTTATTTCCTACGATGTTAGATGATTACGGTTTTCCAAGCATTTTGCAGGTTATATGGGCTTAAACGAGTCAAATATGGAAGCATTGAAAGAACCGGGTGAATGGGATCTGTTAGAAGGCTCTAAAGACAGAAGAAAATGAAGTTTTGAAGCTGCCCAAACCGTAGCTTACAGCCTCAAACCGTAGCTTACTGTTTGGGAGAATACCAAGATTGCACACCGTCGGCCAGCCTCCTCAAGCCGTAGCTTACGCCCAAACCGTAGCTTAGGGTTTGGGAACCGTAGCTTACGTTTTGGGGCCAGATCAGAAGTCGGCAATTGTGGCTAAAACGCGAATTGGGAGAGTTTTTCACCATCTCTTCGACTGGAAACCCTGGGGAGATGACGGGAGGCGATTTTGGACGAATTTTAGAAGCAAGAAAGAGTTTGGAGAAGATAGCTAACATCAAGACAACATCAAGATCATTCATGGATTCAATCATCATCATCTTCGCAATCAACTTCACCATGAGAGGCTAAGTCTTTGTGTTCTTCTTGGATGTAAGGTTTTCATGTAAACAACTTGACTTTGTGTATTTGATTTCTGGAATATTGATCTAATCATTCGATGATTTTCAATATGATGTTTGTGTGATTGTTTGTAAACGGTTAACACTTTGTTGAATCTAATTTGCGAACCATACGTTCTTGGTGCCATTGGCAATCGGGATTTAGTGGGAAGGGATTAGGGTTGGCATTTGTTGATTGATCATCGGGTGATATCCTCGTGTTTATAACCCGAGTACTTAGTCCCCTTTTATCATGAACAATTATACTTGCATGAATCATGTCTATGTGATTCTTTCCAGTATACATTCGTATTGTTGTTTCACATGAAAACCCGAAATCCGAGAAGATCACTTTTGTTTAATTATTAAGAAAACTCATAAATCACATTGCTGTTTAATTTTTAGTACAAACTTTGACACAACAAATCACTCTCATTGATCTTTACATTAAAAACCTTAATTAATTATATTACAATTTGCATTCAAGTAATACATGTTCCACAATCTCCCTGAGTTCGACACCCACTTACCGCTATCTAATTAGTGTAATTGGGATTATCTTTGCGTGAGACTTCGACATCACGTCACCGTTCTCTTCATAAACGACAATTGGGCGGTTCGTGTTAGGGTTTCGGCCGGGTTGGCTGGTTTTGGTTAATATAATTTGTCGGGTACTCAATCTCCATTCCCGCAAATTTGCATTTGACCAAATTTCTTTGATTTTCCGTATATTTCAACCTTAACCCGTTTGAAGGCCGAATTCTTTATTTTCTCATGTTATTCATTGTTCTAACTTTTGTATGTGAGAATTTTTTTTGGCATACTTTCTAGACTGAGGTTGCTAATCTGAGGCAGACTTTCCTATGGATGACCCAGGCTTTGCTTACGATTGCTGCCGGGATTCCCGGAGTCCGCTTGCTACCACCACCAGGCCCACAGCCTTGATCAGATCCGGTTGTACCCTTATCCGAGTTGTACTTTTGCTTTTCTTGTATTTATCATTTACAAACTCGGGATATTTTGTGTATAAGGGTTGGGTGCTTACATTCTGACACACTTTATTATCTATATTTCTGTATATTATATGTTATGGTTGATGCCTTGTTTTGTGTGCTTGTCTTAGTGATATGCGGAGGCAGTTCTGGCATTCGTCAAGAGCTGTTTTCTACATTTTTACATTTTGGAGCATCATCAGGACGCATTTCTGGCACCTGTGGTCGAGATCTGTGGTTCCTGCCATTTCAGAGATTTTTGGCCCCTCACGACTCATTCAGGCAGTTCTATCATTCTTCGAGAGCTGCACATCTTCGATCAGGGGAGTTTTCAGTTTCCTTCGCCCTTATTCTTATTTTTGTCATTCACGTACATTCGGGACGATGTACGATTCAAGTGTGGGGAGGGAAACGGTTGAAGAAAACATGAAATTGTGTAATTTGCGCTTAAATTTCAAAAAATTTCAAAAATGTCATTGATTTTTTCTGCAACAAAATGAGAAATGATAGGTAAAACCGGAGTTTTGATACTTTTTTGTAAATAAATAAGTAATAAATAAAGTTGAAAGCGCCTATTTTGTGATGTGATGGTAGGCCCAGCTGATTTCCGAAAGCTTAAAAATCCTGATTTCACTACTTAATTTAGCTAATAATAATAAATATTGTGGGTTCCCGCCTTTAGTGTAGTAGCAAAGCTGAAATCGTTGACTAAGCTGATAGGTACCACTTTTGGTTAAAATCTTTATGACTTGGAGATTGCCCGGCACACTATGATCTTTTTATGAAAATAAATCCGAGAATTAGTGGCGCCCCTTTCATCCATTTTATTTCATCATTGAGCTTGTTTTGAATATGTAGATATATGTGATTATGTGTGAATATTCAAAAAAAAAAATCGAATAAAGTGCACAAAATTCGCTGATCCTACGTTCTACCTCTAGGGATAGCGACTCCGGAGATGATCTATAGGGGTGATGTGGTTTTGTGTGCGAGGGTCAAAGCCCGCTTACTACCTCTCGGGATAGCGACTCAGGAGATGTAATGTCGGGTGGAGACTCGCTCTAGTTTAGGAATGAAAAAAAAATGAAAAAAAAGAAATAAGTTCAGACAGCTCAGCCATCATTCATTTATTCCACTCTCCATAATCTCTAAGTCATAAATGTTTTTATTAATTGTGGTGGGAAAAACCTGGACTGGTTTGACCCGGGCTGATTCACGCATTGAGATGGAAGTAGGCCTAGTTGTGAATCTGATAGTGTGGGACCTATAATTGGTAATTAATCTGAATAAAGCATGTTCAGGGGCTTCGGTTTTCGGCGGTTGGGTTTAGTCGGACCGAAATACCGGTAATTACTTTTAGCGCGTGAGTATCTAGTTTGGAATAAAGTAAGTGTCAACTCTCTGGTTATGATCTCATTGTGGACTTTTTCAGGGACGAAAAAGGGTTATGTGAGGGGATATTTGATGCTTTGCATTTTGGATATATTTATATTGTCGAATTCCCGCATTTTTAACCAAGTTTTGATTAAGTTTTTATGAGATTTTGGTGCTTAATTGTGAAATATATGAAAATCAGGTTTTGTTCGGGTCGTCTGTTGATCTTGGTTGGAAATATGGAAGAGGAGGCTTGGTGGTGAGCGGATTTGAAAGATAGAAGATTTTCAAGCATTTTTGCTGATTTTGTATCCATGAGGACCGCATGAGTCTTCGTCAGGAAATTGCTCGCGGTCCTCATGGTCCTGTCAGAGGCGGTGCGAGGACCGCATGGATCCTCTTCACACACTACGCGCGGTCCTCATCGGCGACCAGATTCTAAAACCCTATTATTCCCTATTTAAGCATTCTAAGCCGTCATCTTCAAGGGGGGACGCATTTTTTCACTGAGATTCACCACAAAACACGTGTGGAAGCTTAAGGGATTGAGAGGATTCAAGATTTGAGGCTAGAGATTGAAGATTTGAAGATTTTTGGGTCTTTTTCTTTGGTTCCTCATCAAGGCTTGATTTTCCTTCCTTTTCTTTTGTAAACCTAGCTTATGATCATGTCAAAGATTGCATTTTTATCTATTTGGATGATGATTGTAGGCTAGATCTTTTGTGTTACTTGGTTGGGATGAATTTGGGCATGCTTTGACTTTTAGTTTGACTATTTTTCATGTGATTTGATCTTGGTTGCTTATGAATCTTTTTTGGATCTATGAAATGAACATATTAGCATGATTGATCTCTCTTATGATTGCTTGATGTGATTGAACCACTTAGGATCGAAGAAATTTGACCTAATTAGTGATTTGATCATTGTTTACTTTGACTTTTATTAGTCTTTGTTCAAATGCATGATAGGAGACCTTCTACATGATCTTGTGGTTATGATTTGAGGCTGATCTTGCATGGTATTTGTGTTGGATTGAGTTGACCAATTCGTTTAGCACACTAGGTGGTTGTTTGACTTTGTCGGTTGGTTAGAATACTTGAGAACTTAAGGTTTTGACCCGCTTGTATGAGTTAGACATTGCTTAGGTTTCATTGATCCCATTTTAGTATTCTAGTATGTTATAGAATCCATATAGAGAGACCTCTCGAGTGGTTTTCTATTCCGTGCGTGTCTGATTAGCTTTGACCGAAGCTGTTAGATCAATTAGCATCCAGAATCATTTACTGCTCGGACTTCAGTTTAGGATTGCCTAGATAGCAAAGATGTGTCTATAGTCTAAGTTATCCTGGTAATCATCTTTAGAGGGTAGTGTCACGTGAGATAGTCAGATTATCAGTCATTAGCTAGTCTAGAGGATTCCTTACCAGGTAGCACCCTTTTCCCATATCTGAGTTACCTTTGATTCAGTTGATGTGTTCCTTTGTTATCTTAGTTACTTGTTTTACTTGTTTCTTGTTTAATTCAAAACTAAAATATTTTAGGTTAAATATTAGCAAAGTACGCATATCGAGAGCCTGCATTGCGTCCTTGGATTTGACATCCGGGTATTTACCGATACTATTCTGCATACGATGGCTACACTGCCCTACGCGTGTGTTTAGTGACTCGGGATTTTCCCTTTTTGACTTGACCGGTTTTTGATAGACACTTCAGCACACGTTAGTAACCCACCAAAGTTCAAGGGCACCAAGGGTCCCATCGGGCTGCTTCAATGGTTTGAGGGAATGGAGAACACTTTCATTAACAATGATTGTCCCGATGAGCTGAAAGTCACTCGTGACACCAGCACTCTGATTGAAAAAGCCCTTACTCGGTGGAACGGGGAGAAGAGGATATGTGGGTCTGATGAAGCCCTAGCTTTGAATTGGGATGAACTCAAAGAAATCATGAGGGAAAAATACTGTCCTCGCAGTGAACTGAAGAAACTTGAGGATGAGTTCCGGGCACTGAAGCAATACAGTGGGGAAAACTAGGAGTATACGGATCGCTTCTATGAACTAAAAATCTTGGTGCCTGGCATCATCACTCCTGAAATCCGGGCTATTGAAGCCTATGCTGCCATGCTGGTGGGTTACTTGAGGAAATACAGGATTCGATATGGGCCAGCAATCTTGTGACACTTGACAGCATTGTTCGCCTTGCTACTCGCCTGACCGATGATCATGTCAAGGCGAGTACCCTGAATAGGATGAATTCTAAGAAGGAGTCGGGTACTGAAAAGGCCGAGCCTACGGCCGGAAAGGAGTCCAAAGTCGAGTCCTCTACCTAGAAATTCAACAAAAAGAAACGTAAGGGCCGAAACTTTGGTGTTACCGCTACTCCTACAACACCCGTTGCACCCGCTGCTCCTATGGCCCAATGGAGTCCGTGGGCCACCTGCCAAAAAGCCCTATACTGGCCCATACCCATTATGCAACACATGCAACTATCATCATCCGGCCCACCTTCCTTACAAGCGATGTGTTAATTGTGGGCGCTTTGGTCACCTTATGAATGCTTGACGTCAGCGTATTCGAGCACAACCAATGGCTCAATTTCCTGCTTAGCCTCTGGTTGCCCAGGCTCCAAATGTTCAGGTTCTGGTTCGGGCTTGCTACAACTGTGGTTCCACTACTCACCTTCGCAGCGCATTCCCCGCCCTCGTGAATGCTCAGCCTCCTACCGGTAATGTTGCTCGTGGTGCCCCTGCTCATGCCTTTGTTATCAATGCGAATCAGGTTTGCGTTTGAATTCTTTTCCTTATCTGTTATCGATCTTTATATTTAGAACCGTTATCACTAACTTGGTTGATTCTTATCAGGCCCAGGCAAACCAGGAGGTGGTCAATGGTACGTTTCTCATTAACAATCGTTATGCATCTATATTATTTGATTCTGGTGCCGATCGTAGCTTTGTATCATTAGAGTTTGAGCCTTTGCTTGCTTCTCCTCGTATCACGCTCGATCATCCGTTATCTGTTGAAATTACGTATGGAAAACCAGTCGACCTCGATTCTGTGATTCGTGACTGCAAATTGGATTTCAAGGGTCATATTTTCTCTACCGATCTTATACTGATGCCTCTCGGAAGCTTCGATGTCATCATTGGTATGGATTGATTGTCTCAGAATCGTGCTGAGCTCGTCTGTTTTGATAAGATTATTCGCATTCCTCGTCCCGATGGCCAAAATTTGTTGATCCATGGCGGTAAACCATCTAGTGGGCTTAAGCTTATGTCTTGCACGAAGGACCATAAGTACTTATGCAAGGATTATCCGGCATTCCTGGCTCATATTATAGAGGTTCGAGATAAAGAAAAAGGAATCGAAGACATCCCGATCGTGCGGGACTTTCCTGATGTGTTGATGATATAGCGGGTCTTCTTCCTGTTCGCCAAGTCGACTTCTGTATCGATCTTGTTCCGGGTGCCACTCTTGTTGCGAAGTCTCCTTATCGCCTCGCACCCTCAGAAATGAAAGAATTGGCAAAGCAACTTCAAGAGCTTTCTGATAAGGGTTTCATTCGACCAAGTTCCCCCCCCCTGGGGAGCACCTGTTCTATTTGTCAAGAAAAAGGATGGTTTTGTTTCGCATGTGCATCGACTATCGTGAGCTTAACAAACTTACAATAAAAAACCGTTATCCATTGCCTCGTATCGATGATTTATTCGACCAGATTCAAGGTGCCACTTGTTTTTCTAAAATCGATCTCTGTTTTGGTTATCATCAGCTTCGAATCGCAGAGGAGGATGTTCATAAAACTGCCTTCCGTACTCGATATGGACATTTGAAGTTCACTGTTATGCCTTTTGGTTTGACAAACGCTCCCGCAGTATTCATGGACCTCATGAATCGCGATTGCAAACCTTATCTTGATAAATTTTTTATCGTTTTCATTGATGATATCTTGATCTATTCTAAGTCAAAAGCCGAGCATGAAACCCACCTATGTCTTATCTTGGAGCTCCTGAAGAAAGAGCAACTTTACGCCAAATTCTCTAAATGCGAGTTTTGGCTAAAAGAGGTTCAATTTTTGGGGCATATCATTAATGACAAAGGTATCCATTTCGATCCTGCCAAAATTGAAGCCGTTAAGAGTTGGTGTACCCCTACTTCACCTACCGAACTTTGCTCGTTTCTTGTATTAGCGGGCTATTATCAGTGGTTCATTGCTAATTTCTCCCGTATTGCCGTACCTCTTACTGCCTTGACTCAGAAAAATCAACCCTTTGAGTGGGGTCCCGCTCATGAAAGCGCATTTCAGACACTTAAGCAGATGTTGTGTGAAGCCCCCATCTTAACACTTCCTGATGGGACAGACGATTTTGTGGTCTATTGTGATGCTTCTCATCAAGGTCTCGGTTGCGTCCTCACGCAACGGGGAAAAGTAATCGCATACGGATCAAGGCAGCTTAAGAAGCATGAGAAAAATTACACGACGCATGACTCAAGCGTGGTGCGGTCGTGTTTGCTCTAAAAATTTGGAGGCATTACATTTATGGTACCGAGTGTGTGGTCTATATCGATCACAAAAGACTTCAGCGTATCTTTAATCAAAGGGATCTCAATATGCGCCAGCGTCATTGGATCGAGCTCTTAAACGATTATGACTGCGAGATTCGCTATCATCCCGGTAAGGCAAATGTCGTGGCCGATGCCTTAAGTCAAAAAGAGCATGCCAAGCTTATCATTTTCCAGAGCTCTCATCACATGACCAATCTTAAAGCTCGTATTCTTGAAGCCCAACACATCTCTGTCAATGAGGGTAATCTTCATAATGAGTTATCTTGTGGCGCCGAAATTCAATTCATGACCATGTCTGATGGTCTTCTTTATTTCATGGATCGTCTCTGGATACCTGACCGAGACGATCTCCGCGTTTTCATCATGAATGAGGCTCATAAGTCTCGTTATTCGGTTCATCCCGGTTCAAATAAGATGTACTTTGATCTCCGCAAACTCTATTGGTGCCCGACATGAAAAAGGACATTGCTTCCTTCGTAGCTAAGTGTCTAACTTGCTTAAAAGTTAAGGCAGAGCACCAGCGACCCTCCAGATTGCTCGAGCAGCCGAGAATCCCAGTTTGGAAGTGGGAGGACGTATCGATGGACTTCATCACGGCAAATCCGAAGACTCCCAATGGTCACGACAGCATCTGGGTCATTGTCGATCGTTTGACCAAATCTGCTCATTTTCTTGCTATCAACGAGAAGGATAAGGCTGATAAGCTGGGTAAACTTTATGTAAACGAGATCGTTAAACGTCATGGCACCCCTTTTTCTATCATATCTGATCATGATGGTCGTTTTACCCTCATTTCTGGCAATCTCTTCAAACCACCTTGGGAACTCGCTTAGACCTTAGCACTGCCTATCATCCTCAAACTGAAGGACAGTCTGAGCGCACCATTCAGACACTCGAGGATATGCTCTGTGCCTGCGTCATCGATTTCGATGGCAGTTGGGACACTCTTCTACCGCTCATCGAGTTCTCCTATAACAATAGCTATCTTTTGAGCATTGGTATGGCCCCGTTCGAAGCTCTTTATGGTCGTACATGTCGGTCGCCTATATGCTGGAGCGAGGTCAGTGAAACACAAATCACCTTTCCCGAGCTTCAGGAAATGACTGAGAAAATGTCTCAAATCCGTGATCATTTGCTCGCTTCTAGAAGTCGTCCGAATAGTTATGCAGATAGACGAAAAAACCCCTTGAGTTTAAAGAGGGAGACCTTGTCCTTTTAAAGGTATCTCCTTGGAAAGGTGTCGTCCGGTTTGGAAAGAAAGGGAAACTAGCACCACATTATGTCGGTCCGTTCAAAATCCTTGAGAAAATCGGAAGAGTGGCTACCATCTCAATCTTCCTCCTGAGTTGGGTAATGTCCACCCCACATTTCATGTATCGAACCTTCGAAAGTGTCTGGCTGAGGAGAATCTTTATGTTCCGCTTGAGGATGTCCAGATTGATGAGTCTATGCACTTTGTCGAGAAACCTGTTGAGATCATGGATCGTGAAGTCAAATAGCTCAAACGCAGTCGTATCCTGATCATCAAGGTTCTTTGGGAATCTAAGCGTGGGCCAGAGTTCACTTGGGAGCGTGAGAACCAAATGAAATCTAAATACCCTCAGTTGTTCGTTCAGACTTCTTGAATTTTTTTTTCGGGATGAAATTCCCAAAAGTAGGGGGAGACTAAAACATCTCTGATTTTTGATTATCCATGTTGATCCGTTTGTAACCCTAAACCTATGATTGATAATCGAATGAGGAATTATGTTTAATTATCATGTTTTATATTTAATTTCATGAAATTGGATTCACTATTATGTTCACTAATCAATTTGATATTGAATTTGCCACTATCTTGGATTTTTCCGCGAATACACCGACAATTTATTTTAACCGGGAATTCAAGCAATCCGAGCATGTAAGATGTCACACCCCCAAAAATCCCACGCTTGATACGCACCGCAGGGAGCGTGACAAACCATGATCGCCGTCCATTAGTTACACCAAACGACCAATAATTAATAAAAGGTTTTATATTTCATTAAAATATAATTATAGAGTTTTGCAAATGCGGAAGCGTATAACAATAAAAATACTTATGTAATACATTGTCATCCAAGGTGACGTGGCTTGTTCAAAGACATTAAAAGTGTTTCAAAGACTCATGTATGCGTACTCGTGATACTCGAATATCTGCAACCTGAGAAATAACATGCTAAAAAGTGTCAACACAAAGGTTGGTGAGTTCACAGGTTTATCAGCTCAAAAACAGTTCCAGTTAATGTAAATCGACTGTGCAACAACAGTCCCAGTTAAGTCTAAACCAATTGTTCCTCGACAGTTCAAGTTTAAGTTGAAGGTTGACTGTTCAAAATAAGTTCATGTATAAGTTTAAGTTCAGGGTTGACTGTTCAACAAGAGTTCAAGTTCATGTTCAAGTTTAAGATCACGATAAAACATATACAATAGCTAGCTAGGCTATTTTCAAGAATCTAGGCACATTCATAGTTACTGAAGCTCGACGGTTAAGTTTTTCCTTGTTAAGACTAAGGACCATTATAACACCCGTTCGATATCCAATCGAGTCGCCACGAGTGACCCCGGTGTGGCTTGTCAGACCCAGTAGTACTACTCAATAATTTCCCGCTAAATACAATTACTAATAGTAACTTTCAAGTGAGGACTTTTTATAACTTGTGCTCGATTATTCGGGTGATATGATTATTAAAACACTTAAAGTTCATGCATGTTAATCTCCCCCAAAAGGATTAAAACAGTAAAATGGGGCCGTGAAACTCACATTAGGTTGCACAGCAAAAATCTGTAGATAATCAGTTAAGCAAGTAGCAAGAACGAGTCTTGTGAAAGCAATCAATCACTTAACGAGCATATGAGTATAAGTGTGTGTTCAAGCAAAACGACTAAGTCTAACGTAGACGATAAAAACAATTTATCGTGGAATCCAAAACAAGTCGAGGATGGCACGTGTGTCAAATCCGAACGATTACCGAAATAATGCGAGAAAATGCAATATATATCTTATATTATATATTTTCTAAGTTCAAAGGTTTAAAAAAATAAATATATATAATATATATATTTTTAAATTAACTTACAAGTTAACAACGAATTTGCGAGGACAATATATATATATGTTAAAGGTTCTTATAAAATATCCGATTATTTCAATAAAATCCAACTATATAAGTTTATATATTAATCTACTCAATATACACATATATATTTTACCTTTTTAAGTAACCTCAAAATTTTATATCAACATATATATATATATATATATATATATATATATAGGTGTTAGGACTATATTTTAATTTAAAATAACAATTTAAACATGATTTACGAGGTTTAAATGTCTCAAATATATTTTCACGGGTTTAAGATATGACAAGGGACACATTTGGTAAAAGATCTAGTGTTCAAATGCTCATAGGGATGCAAAAACAATAAAAACAGCAAGTATGGTGGTCCTTGGGTTCGAACCCGCGACCTCGCTGTTACGACACCGAGTACAGACCACTCGGTCAACCCTCTGTTGGTGTCAAGTACCCGACGGAAATTTTTTTATGTAGCCACGCAGACCAGAAAACAAGTTCAGGAAAAAAATAGAGGTTTAATAGGAAAAACGGTGAGGCCGGGACTCGAACTTGCGCCTCCTGCAACCAAGCCCAGTGACCAAAGTGTTGTGCGAGATTGGCGTCTGCTATAAGAACCCGATCCCAAACTTTATAACCCGTACCCGGACCGAGTCTCCTTCTTCCCCACAAACCCTAATGTCACCCGAGTTATTTTCCGGCGACCAGAAAATCATGAAAACACGTATAACTCAATAGATCGAAGCGGATTTCATGGTTTAGGTATTACCTTGAGTATGGGATGAATGATTGACGAGTTTTAGACTCCAAAACGATTCCCGAACCTCGAACGCGAACACCGAGCACCGTCTTGTTTCGAATTTCTGATGAGCCCCGATTGTTCGTGAGGCCTTAACGATATCTGTGATGCTCACCAGGTGGTGTACCAGTGGCGGAGTGTGGGGTTCAGTGGTGTTTTCTTGTCGCCGAAAAAATGAGAAATGAGAGAGAGAGCAGGGTTAGATTACGAGAAAGAGGTATGGTTGAAATAGTGGGTGTGTTGTTGATAACTATGGATTAATTGCTGCTCTAATTGGAGATTAATCTCTATTGAATCGGAGAGAGTGGTTACCGAATTCGAAAAGCGTCGACGGTTTTAATTTCTGGCACCGTCATTAAAACAAGAATGACCATTTGGCATTCCTAGTCCCTCACCTAATTTGATTAGTTAAAAGGAGTTTAGAAATTTACAAGTGTGGTCCCTCAAAGTTTATAACTTCTAACGAGCTCTAACGGATTTAACGGGAGATGTTAACGACAAATATACAAGGGATTCTAAAATATATTAATCGTATAACGTTTACAATATATATAAACCTTGTTTTACTAAAATAAATTATGGAATATAACTTCACAATTATACATTTAAAAATCACATAAAATCATAACTTATATATTTAAATCACTTAATTCTATGATTAATAACTTGTAATTAAAATCCTTTAATTACACAAAGTCATAGACATTATTAAATCATATATTTTAATGTAGGATCGTTAAAAGTTAGAGTTAAACTAAAGCAAATCCCTTTACTTGCAAATATAACCCTGCGGAATTAAAGTTATATTTCACTTTACTCAAGCAATATTAAGTTCTTGTGTATAATGTAAAAGCTTGATTTTCAGAAATATAGTAACAACAAAGTATCAAATACTCAGCACTATTTGCATTAACTCGAAGCTACATTATTACAAGTTGTTCAAGAACTGATAACAACAAAGATAATCGTGTTATGTAAACTAGAGCTAACTAAGCTATATATAGTGCTGATGAGATCAATGACAGCCATTGATCTCATGCGATCTAATCTAGACCGTAAACTAAAAAGTCATATACACACTACCAAAAGAATAAACATCGGCAATTGCAATATCTTGTGTGTTTGCAGCAACATACTACTTTAGGAGAGCGGCTTGAATCAGATATAGAAGCATACGAGAAGCTTTTGCAGGATTGGACTTGCTAAAAAGACATCTCAAGAAAAGTCCGGTTGAACTCATTATCTGGTGGATAATCGAGTTCACCCGGAATATTCGCTAAGGGACAAAACTGCTTCTTTCCGCTTGAACTGCCAGTTCCGCTTAAAGTGAGAATTCCGCTTCAACTTCAACCGGAACTATACAACATTTGGCATTCAGCCGGAAATCTTCCAAGCGCAATATTCCTTACAATCTCCCTCTAAGCTGACGCTGTCAATTATTCTTCAACTTCAATGTTTATCTTCAAAAATTGACTTGTACCAAAAAAAAATTCTTCTCCTTGACCTACTTGTCTGTGGATTCTGATGTCTGGCATTCACAGGTCCTGAGATAGCTCTTTTGAGTTTGTTTTGGTCACCTTCACATGTTTGAACAGTTTCCCAGTCCATGTTCGCTCCATTCTTCTTGAACAGAAATGGACTTCATGAATTGTGAAGGTGCCATCAGCTCTGTGAACATAAAAGAGCTTCTCCTCCTCTTCCCAAATGATAAACTTTATTTCACTTGCAGGAACTTCATCTTCTTCTTCTGCTGAACTTCATCAACCTAAGTTGCTTCTGTAAAACACTCCGCATTCTCGAGCACAGTTGGCTCAATGCTACAAGCCTCAACATGTGCTCAGCTCTTGAGGGATTCAAAATTTCTCGCAAGCTTCAGAATAGATGTCTGATCAGTTTGCAGCAAAGTCAAGCATGTGTAGTGGCCTTGATGAACGTTTACCACTCTGAGTTGATGCCACTTAGCCATTGTAAAAGTGAAATTAAAGGTGGCTTCATCCACTGTCCAACCCAACAATTTTGTCTCGCTTCTAGGTGGAGCTTTTCTTCTTCTGGCCTTTGATCTCTCTTTGTTCTTGTGCATGCATCAGTTTCCTTTTTCTTACCAACCTTTCTTCATCAGAATCATCATTGATACTATTTCTGGCACAACAGGTCTCTTGCCTCTGCCAGGATTGAGAGAAGGGCCAGTTTGGGCTACAGTAGGTTTGGTGATGGTGGTAGAAGGTTCATTGATAGTGAGTGGAGGTAGAGAAGTTTGTGTTAGGGGTCTATTAGCTTCTGGTGTAGGGCTTGAAGGTGGAGTAGGTGGGAAGATATCAGAGAAATCCATGGTAGGTGGAGGCTTTTTCTTGAGGGGAGCAATGGGAGGAAAATTATATGTTCTGTACTTGGGATTGGCAAGTTTGGTGGCAACTTTCTTGGAGATGGAGGGAGGTTTGTAGGCTGTGATGGCAAGTGACTGTAAGATAGATGGAATTGTTGTGGGCATTGGGTTTGGGTTATAAGTGAAAGAAGGTGGAGGTTGTACATCTGTAATGTCAGAAAGTTCAGGTTTAACATTTATAGTTGTTGTACCTGAGATGAGCTCTGATGGTGAGGGCATCACCAAGTTAGGATTGACAGCAGCAATTTCTCCTTCAAGCTCATGAAAAATTGAATCTATCAAGCTGCAAAGTCCCCTAACTTGCATGTGAGCTACCTCTTCCCCTGTCTTCAAATTTCTGACCACAAGTGCCCTTTGTATCTTTTTCAGTAGGATGTAATTCTCATCATTCTTTGTCAACCTGGTAGGCAATTGAGAAGCAATCGAAATCAACCTCTGCCTATCAGTTTCAGTCACTGCTTCCAGATCATAATCCTTTAATCTCTAGTTGAAAGACCTAGTCTTTGCCTCCTCAAGTAAGTTCTCAAATACACTGTTTTGCAGATACAGATCATATTCCTCTTGTAGTTCTTTGGCAAGCCTCTCATCCTCTGCTGCCCTTTTGGCATCTTCTACCATCTTCACTATAGCCTCAACTTCAGGAATTTGAGTCACCTGTTGAATAGTTTTAGCAATGTCAGCTTGAACATATTCTTCAGTTTGAATTGGCTCAGTGCTCCTTAAAGCTATCAGAGTTGCTGCTATATCCTCTGCTCTTTCACTTCCTTGCTCTTCTGATTGAATTTCCGGTTGAACACTCAGCTCAGCTACCACTTGAACTTCTGGTTGAAGTTCCGGTTGAACTTCCGCTTGAACAAGAATTTGACCTTCAGTCACCACCGGAGGTTGGGTGACTTCAGGTTCTTTATCAGCAATCTCCAGCACCTCTCTGCCTTCTTCTTCACCTATCAAGTTTTCGTCTCCCCCTTCAGTCATTGTAGCAACTGCAACAGTTGCAGTGTTTTCTTCAACATCAAATGCTGCCTTGCTAGTGGAGGCAATACTTCCTACCACTTGATCACTGGCTCTTTCAGCCGGAAAAATGACATCTTTGAGGAGTGTCGTGATCATGTTGATGTGCTCAGGGAGAGCACCAGCAATCAACATAGATGACTGTACAAGCTCGGTGAGGTTGGGGTCCTCAAAAGGAGAAATAGCAATCAGTTGACTGCATTTCATGTTCACCCAACTTTCTTCAACAGAGAAGGGGTTGACACCAATTCTTTCACAGGCTGTGGCTCTAACTTCAGCCGGTATCCTTTCAACTTCTTCAATTTCTGTAATAACAGGCCTTGAGGGCATCTTCTCCCCCAATTTGACAATATCAGCTTCATCAGCAATAATAGCTTCATCAGCTTCTCTGACAGGGTTTGAAGGACCTGCTTCAGTTTGAATAGGATCAGCCTGCACCAAATGAGCAACAGTTGCATTCAAAGTATCAACCTGTGCTTGGAGTGAAAGGTACAGTTTCGTCAATTCGGGTAGTGTAAAACTGTCCTCAACTGGCTTTTTACCAGCATCCTTGGACATAACCAAACTATCAATCCTAGATTGATCAGCATTGGTACCCACGGCTTCTTGGCACCTGGGATTCTCTTCATCTGTTTCAGCAACCCTTGGTTCCAATAAAGGACTTCTAGGTGCTGATTCAGAGAAAATTTCCGCAAATTGGGTCTTATTGATATTACTGCTGACACCAAGATCCAGTGGGGATCCTTGGGTAGTGTTAGGGCTGATAATCCGGGATCCTGGCCGGAAGCTCAAATGGTTCAATATCCTTACGCAAGTTCAGGATCCTGGCAGGTTCGAGCATCCTGAATTACAGTTATCAACTAACCCGTTTGTTTTTCCCATGTGTCTTATTAATTGCAGGGTCAAAGAAACGTGTAGACAAGCCTAAAGACTCGGACAAATGATATAGAACGTGGACTAAGTGGTCCACAACGTTCATATTGGCTTAGTTGGGAGAAACCCTAAAATATAGGACAGTTGGTTATATTATTTCAGGATGCTCACCAGAAGCTCAAAGGATCCTGAACTATAGCTATCGATTAACCGTTACAATTGTCCACGTGTCTTAATTGATTGCAGGTATTAAGGGACATGTAAATGATGGCTAAAGACTCGGTCAAGGCTTTATGGGACGTGTTGTAACTGACTCCAACGTTCACAAAGACTTGAAGACTCAATCCCTAGTTTTTAGCCTAGTTAGCTAATGTATTTTTGACTATTTAAACGAGCTCTAGGTCATTCATTCAGCAGGACACACACACAACACACGATACTCGCTATCAAAACTCTCTGTAACACTTAGAACACGAGCTCATTTCACTTGTACCGAAATACTTTCTATCATATAAAAGTTTTAGGAGGCAGGTACTTTGAACCGGCCTCCGAGGTTTTTTGCTAGGCTCCTTGAGGATACTCAAGGATTCCTGGATTTTCCCTCGTTACATCCTCGTGTCAATCTCCAAATTTATATTTCCATCTTTATTTACATCAAACACGCTACCTCACTTACAAAGTTTGATCAACTAATTGCTTAGGCAGTTTTTGACCAAAACAATTTGGCGCCCACTGTGGGGCAAACGGTGTTTGAATTCGATTAAGAGCCTTGATCTTCTTCCCATAATCGATTCTTGAAAATGTCGAGCCAACAAAAAATTACTTCGAAATCTGTTTCATCCACTAAACCGGCTGTCGACACTGGTCTCCCCCCAATGTTGAAGAAAATGATCGGCACCGACGCTAAAAGAGTGGAATATCCTACTTTTCAGGGATCTCAAGGTACGTCCACTGACTCTGCTATTTCTAATAATGATCTCTATGTTTTGATCAGGCAAATGAAGTCTCATGTGGATGAGCAAGCAAAAACCAACGAGAAAATGATGAAGGAGATCATGGAATTGAAGAAATCAAAGAAACCGGTAGAGGAAATTAGCCCTTTGATGCCAAAATCATTCGGGTTCGACTCTCCGGAAATATCGGAGCAGCCAAAACAGAAAGCGAATCCCTCTACTGCTCCAAAGTCAGGTATTGCAACAGCTACTACTGCAGGATTCTCAGGCTCTCAGCATCAGAAGACTTCCAGGGTGATAGATTTGGAATACTCTGGGTTCTACTCCGAGCAGCCCCCAGAATCTTACTACAGTGGATATGGAAGTCAGCAGCTGCCGAGATGCTCGAGTCAGCAACCAGCCGGGTTTTTAAGCCATCAAATGCCGACGGTATCAATGCAACAACCTGTATCTCAACCACAACGGTTTGCTGCGACGAACATTCATGAGCCTTGGAGCCAGCAGTCAGCGGCACCTACTCCTCAAATGCTACAGGGATCTTCATCTCAGCCATTCCAACAATATCCGGAGCCGCTTCCGAGCTGCTCAGGATCCTCAGGGATCCTTATTTTCTTATCCTACTATCTCTGCAGGCACAATCCCGAGGTTCATCTCAAGAGATGCATGAGGGAGACTTCATCCCCATGCAAGTGGGAACTACCACTGAGCCAACCGTCCTTAGAGATGCTGAATATGGACCCCAGATCCATCTCCAAACTTCCAGGGCTGGTAACAACTTTGATAATTTTTATGCTAACCCTAACCAAGGAATTGTGCAGGATGCTGGTATCAACCCGACTATCGCTAGGGAACTTCAGAGGTTAAAGGACATGATCTCAAGTGTTCCCGGTGTTATACGTCCAATTCCTGAAGTGCCAGCAGGCAGCCACAGAGTTTCTAGATTTGCATGGCCCATTTGTGACGTGGAGATACCAAAAAGATTTCAAACCCCCAACATGAAACTCTATGATGGGACCACAGATCCTGAGGAACACGTAGCACAATACAGGGAACGAATGGAAATCAACCCCATTCCTGTAAACATCAAAGAAGCTTGCCTATGCAAGGGATTTGGCTCAACATTGACAGGACCAGCCTTGAAATGGCTGCTCAGTATGCCTCCTAATACCATTACTTTTTTTCCCCATTTAGTTAACTTGTTTAATAACCAGTTTTCTTGCAGCAGGAGCTTTGAGAAGCTCACAGGTGACTTGTACAGTATAGTTCAGAAGCCCAACGAATCCCTGAGGGATTATGTGGCCAGATTCGGTCGAGAAGCTCTAGATATCCCCAACCTGGATATGGCTGCTGCTGTAGAAGCTTTCAAAATGGGGATTAGGGGAGATTCCCGCTTTTATGATGATTTGGTTATGACTCCTTGCAGGAACCTTGATGAAGTTAGAACAAGGGCATTAAGGTTCATCAGGCTGGAAGATGATAAGAAGATCCAAAAAAGAGGTGACGAACCGACAGGCAGAAGGACAGATTCTCCCAGGAAAACAACAACAGAAACAAACCCTATTATCGAAATGATAATCCCAGGGTCAACGAAGTTGAAGAAGAAGACGACGAAGAAAACTTCCCAAAGGTATCTGATTATTGCTTTTCAGTTGACATGGGTGGTTTGTTATGTGCCTTGCAGGATCTAGGTAGATAAAGCCAGATGGCCAAGAAAATCAGAGAAACAAGGATCGTGGAAGGATAAGTCTAAGTGGTGTGCTTACCACGAAGACTTCGGGCACTTAATCAGATGACTGCATAGCCCTTCGAAAGGAAATCAGTTACCTGCTCAGCAAGGGGCATCTCAAAGAACTGTTTGGCAGAAAGAGAAGTAAAACTCAAGAAGCTGCCGAGCTGCCCAAAAGAGCACAGTCGCCGCCAGCAGATGCAAAAGTAATCAACTTCATCTCGGGAGGATCTGACATATGCGGAACTTCTTTCTCAGTCGGCAAAAAGACATGCTAAGGAGGCCAAGATGGATCAAGGCAGTTGGCCAAAGAAGAATGCGATATTGACTGAAGACAAAGTTATCTCTTTTGACGAAACTGATAAGCTGGACATCCAGGATCCTCACCACGACAGTCTGGTAATTACATTATGTATTGCTAACCATTATGTTCGCAGGATCTTGATAGACAACGGCAGTTCAGTCAACATCATCCAATTGGACGTGCTTAAAAAGATGAGCATTCCAGAAGAAGAGATAATCCCAAGATCCTCGGTGTTAGTAGAATTCAGCGGAGAAACCAAGCATACGGTTAGAGACATCAGACTTCCCGTCTACATTGAAGGAGTCAACTCCATGCAGAAATTCTGCGTTATTGACTCCCTTCCTTGTTGCAATGTAATCTTGGGAAGGCCATGGATTCATGACATGAAAGCAGTTTTATCTACCTATCATCAATGTGTGAAGCTTCCCACACCTTGGGGAGTTGTAAGGATACTAAGCGATCAACAAGAAGCCAAAGACTGCTATACTTCCGCTATGAAGAATACCATCAAGTCCAAAGCCAGCATAGCAATTAAAGAAACCAGCACGAAGAATTCAGATGACAAAGGAATTAGAAATCAAAGAAGTTCAACTTAATCCTGAAGATCCTGAAATCAAAGTGCTGGTAGGAACCAGTATCCCTGAGGATACTGAGGAGCAGCTCGTGAGCCTCCTGAAGTCCCAGAGTCACAACGTTTGCATGGAAACATGAAGACATGACAGGTATATCTAAAGACATTATTACTCATAAGCTTGGTATAGATGATTCTTTCAGGCCAATACATCAGAAGAGAAGGAAGTTCGCTCCTGAGAGAAATATCATAATCCAAGAAGAAGTTGACAGGCTGCTCAAGTCAAAAATGATTAGAGAAGTTAAATACCCTCGATGGCTGGCTAATGTGGTGGTGGTCCAGAAGAAGAATGGTAAGTGGAGGGTGTGTGTAGATTACACAGACCTAAACAAGGCTTGTCCAAAAGACCCATTCCCTCTACCACACATTGATTCTATGGTGGACGCAACTGCTGGGCACGAGATGCTGACTTTTATGGATGCATCTTCGGGCTTTCAACAAATTCAAATGGAACCATCAGATCAGGAAGACACGGCCTTCATGACGCCCACATGTATTTATTGTTATATTGCAATGCCTTTTGGTTTACGAAATGCAGGTGCCACATACCAAAGGCTAGTCAACATGATGTTTAAAGACAAACTGGGGGACACCATGGAAGTATACATAGATGATATGGTAGTGAAATCGAAAAAAGCAAAGGATCATCCTAGAGATCTTGAAGCCGCTTTTGATATATTGGACCAGTTTAATATGAAATTAAATCCTTCCAAGTGCCATTTTGGAGTAAAGGCCGGCAAGTTCCTGGGCTTCATGGTTACTGAAAGAGGAATAGAGGCCAGCCCTGAACAGATCCAAGCGATTATAAATTTGAAATCTCCAACGAATGTCAAGGAAGTTCAAAGATTAACTGGAAGAGTAGCAGCACTTAACAGATTCATATCAAGATCATCGGAGAAGAGCAAAGAATTTTATGACATATTGAAGAAGAACAAAAAGTTTGAATGGGGTGAAAAACATGAAGCAGCCCTGAGCTCCTTTGAAAGAATATTTATCATCTGCTCCGCTTCTAATGCAACCAGTCAAGGGTGAACCATTATCTCTCTACCTGGCGGT
The DNA here is from genome assembly GCA_039602395.1 of Deinandra increscens subsp. villosa. Taxonomy (NCBI): domain Eukaryota; kingdom Viridiplantae; phylum Streptophyta; class Magnoliopsida; order Asterales; family Asteraceae; genus Deinandra; species Deinandra increscens. Next base: position 19,278,374 of record JBCNJP010000019.1, on the reverse strand, counting down.
TTCAGGCAGCTCAGTGAGTGCTGTGCTTGTGAAAGATCATGAGGGACAACAGCATCCGGTATACTATGTAAGCAAAACATTACTAGATGCTGAAACCAGGTATTCTTATCTAGAAAATTTGATTTTAGCTCTCGTAATGGCTTCTCAAAAACTAAGACATTACTTTGAAACCCATGTTATTTACGTAAAAACTAACTATCCTATTAAGTGTGTCTTAAGAAAGCCAGAAATGTCCGGAAGAATGGCGAAGTGGGCAGTTAAATTAAGTGCCTATGACATCATATATGAGCCAAGAACAGCTATCAAGTCACAAGCCCTCGTAGACTTTGTGGCTGATTTTAGCAGCGATATGCTACCAGAAGTTGAACTAGAGGTCAAGCAGCTCGAGGAAGCTTCAGGCAGCTGGATCCTATATACAGATGGAGCATCTAACGTTAGAGGAACAGGATTGGGTGTGCTACTGAAATCGCCATAGGGGGACATTATCCCTCTATCTATCCATTGTGAATTCAAAGCTACTAATAATGAAGCTGAATATGAAGCTTTAATTGTAGGATTACAACTCGCCAAAGATATGGGTATCCAACACATTCAAGTTTTTATTGACTCCTTGTTATTAACTAACCAATTTAATGGATCCTATGCAGTGAAAGGCGAAAGGCTAACCAAATATCTAGACCTTGTAAAACAGTTAGCATTATCTTTTGAAAATTGCAGCATATCACAGGTACCTAGAGAAGAAAACGCAGAAGCTGATGCTTTGGCAAATTTAGCATCATCACTTAAGGATCCCAGAAGGTGTCAAGATTCCCATAACTCACATCCTGACACCAGCAATCGAAGAACAAGAAGTTAATGATGTCACAACAGATAAAGATCAAGAAATGATAGACTCTCAGGATCCTCAGGAATCCTGGACTGATCCCTATCAGAGAGATTTATCCAAGAAGGAGAAATCCCCAAAAACGAGAACTCCCAGACTCTTCCGAACAAAGGTAATCCCATATTCAATAATAAATGGTATCTTATACAAGAAATCTCTTGCAGGACCATACTTGAGATGCCTCGAGCAGCCTGAGGCACTTGCAGTACTCCAGGATATTCACGAAGGTGATTGTGGCAACCACACTAGGGGCAGATCACTATTTTCTAAAGTATTGAGAACAGGATACTACTGGCCTACTATGAAGAAGGATGCAATGGCCTTCGTTCAGAAGTGTGATGCATGCCAGCGGCACGGCAACATCCTTCATCAGCCTGCCGAGCCGCTCCATTCAATATCATCTCCATGGCCGTTCATGAAGTGGGGCATGGATATAGTTGGTAAGCTGCCTGTAGCACCTGGAGGAAAAGTCTTCATGCTAGCTATGACAGACTACTTTTCTAAATGGATTGAAGCCGAAGCCTTTGTTCAAGTTACAGAAAAAGAAGTGATTTCCTTCATTAAAAGGAATATTCTGACAAGATTTGGAATCCCATCAGAAATAGTGTGCGACAACGGGTCTCGATTTATAGGTAAAAGGACGACCAGTTTTTGTGAAGCATGGGGCATCAAGATGGTAACTTCGACTCCCGTACATCCACAAGCTAATGGCCAAGCAGAATCAAGCAATAAAATCATCATCAATAATCTCAAGAAGAAGCTAGGAGACAAGAAAGGGAAGTGGGCTGAAGAGCTACCTTTCGTATTGTGGGCTGACAGAACGACCTCCAAGAATGCTACTGGTCGAACACCATTTTCCTTAGTATTTGGCTCAGAAGCTGTAATACCCACTGAAATGGTGATGCCAACTGCCAGAACAAGCTGCCAAGATTTTGAAGCAAATAAGCAAGAGCTCCTTGAAGATCTTGAAACGATCGATGAAATCAGAGACCTCGCGAAATTCAGGATGGCAGCATACCAACAAAGGATAGCCAAGTCTTACAACAGGAATCTCAGGATCAGAAGATTTCAAGTAGGAGATCTGGTGCTCAGGAAAGCTTTTCAAAATACAACCAATCCAGCACATAGGAAACTTGCACCTAAATGGGAAGGTCCTTACCTAATAGACTCAGAAGCTGGAAAGGGAGCATACATGTCTAGCTACTATGGAAGGTGAGCTGCTCCCAAGAGCTTGGAATGCGATTCACTTGAAGTTATATTTTATGTAAGCGCTCTCTAGATCCTCTGAGCATATCAAAAGAATCCTTGTTTAAACTTCGAAAACCTCAGGTATGATTTTTGACCCTTATTTCAATTTCATATTATTATCTTTGTGGAATGATTACTGACTTAGGCATTGGAGGGGTGTTAGCCAAGCTAACACCCACCCCTCACCAAGCCTTGAAGTGTTTTGTAGGTGCTCTGAGCGTCCTACCATAAGCTAGAGGCCGATCACCTCTTCTAAGTCAAAAGCATTCTGAATGCAATCAAAGGTTTAGGAGGTTTTCACCTTCTCGTTCACTAATGGGAATCGCCAGGAGCGCAAGACCCTCGCCAGGAGCGCACGATGGTGGCCTATGGTTCGAGGTGGTGCGACCAGTCCATCTACGGGTGGCTGATAATTTCATCACTGTTGGCCATAGAGTGCACTCTCAAAAATGGGTGGCAGACGTGTCATCTCGTAAAGGTCCTAAGGTTTTTGGCATTTTCATGTCAACTAAGGTTTAGGCACTTTCGTGTCTCTCAAGTTTTGGGCTTGACCCCAGTTGGCTTAGTCCCAAGTATTTTTGAGCTTGACCTCAGTTTAACAAAGGTTTTTAATGTTTTCACATTAACTAAGGTTTGGACATATTCATGTCTCGAAAGTTTTATGGGCTTGTCCCCAGTTTGGCTTAGTCCCAAGTTTATCGGGCTTGTCCCCAGAATTGGCTTAGTCCTAAGAATCCCGGGTTTATCCCCAGCACATTAACAAATTCTTTTCAGGATCCCTCCGATTTGGAAGCTCAGAGGTCAAAAGTTAATTCAGGAATCGGGGTTTCGTCTTGTAAACTACAAGACCCCTCCACCCGGATCCCCGATCATTATCTGTTACACTAACATTGTTTGCAGGAAATACAAAAAGAGCAATCGACAGGGTTCTGACTGATGTATGGGGAAGACAACAACTTGGAGTTATTTATGGGGAAATCACATGAGAAGTTGCGTTGCTGTCAAATCAGGAGCTAACGAGTCACCTTCGTAATTATTTCAAGAGATGACATTGAGTTTGAATTTTTACAGCCGTCTTCTTGGTCGACAACTGTTAAAATTCAGGGGCAATTGTTAGGGCTGATAATCCGGGATCCTGGCCGGAAGCTCAAATGGTTCAATATCCTTACGCAAGTTCAGGATCCTGGCAGGTTCGAGCATCCTGAATTACAGTTATCAACTAACCCGTTTGTTTTTCCCATGTGTCTTATTAATTGCAGGGTCAAAGAAACGTGTAGACAAGCCTAAAGACTCGGACAAATGATATAGAACGTGGACTAAGTGGTCCACAACGTTCATATTGGCTTAGTTGGGAGAATCCCTAAAATATAGGACAGTTGGTTATATTATTTCAGGATGCTCGCCAGAAGCTCAAAGGATCTTGAACTACAGTTATCGATTAACCGTTACAATTGTCCACGTGTCTTAATTGATTGCAGGTATTAAGGGACGTGTAAATGATGGCTAAAGACTCGGTCAAGGCTTTATGGGACGTGTTGTAACTGACTCCAACGTTCACAAAGACTTGAAGACTCAATCCCTAGTTTTTAGCCTAGTTAGTTAATGCATTTTTGACTATTTAAACGAGCTCTAGGTCATTCATTCAGCAGGACACACACACAACACACGATACTCGCTATCAAAACTCTCTGTAACACTTAGAATACGAGCTCATTTCACTTGTACCGAAATACTTTCATCATATAAAAGTTTTAGGAGGCAGGTACTTTGAACCGGCCCCCGAGGTTTTTTGCTAGGCTCCTTGAGGATACTCAAGGATTCCTGGATTTTCCCTCGTTACATCCTCGTGTCAATCTTCAAATTTACATTTCTATCTTTATTTACATCAAACACTCTACCTCACTTACAAAGTTTGATCAACTAATTGCTTAGGCAGTTTTTGACCAAAACAGGTATAATTTCGTCAATTCAGGTAGTGTATAACTGTCCTCAACTGGCTTTTTGCCAGCATCCTTGGACAAAACCAAACTATCAATCCTGGATTGATCAGCATTGGTACCCACAGCTTCTTGGCACCTGGGATTCTCTTCATCTGTTTCAGCAACCCTTGGTTCCAATAAAGGACTTCCAGGTGCTGATTCAGAGAAGATTGCCGCAAATTAGGTCTTATTGATGTTACTGCTAACACCAAGATCCAGTGGGGATCCTTGGGTAGCAGCAGTCCGTTTTGCATAAATCTCTTCTTGACTCCTGAGATTCACCTCTGGTGAGGAGTGTGGGTACAGTGCTACAGGGTCCTGGCCTATCAGGATGTTCTCATGTAATGAGGTAGGTGAGTTAATAACACCTTCATCTAGGCCAAGATTGAAAGCACTGTCACTCCTAGGTGACAGGGGTTGTAGGGGTGAAAAATATTCAGATGGGGAAGGTACATCTGCTTCTAATGACTCCCCCTCAACTGAAGGTTCATCCCTAAGAGAAAATCCCACTTTGACCAGTTTCCGTTTAGGCTTTTTGCCTTGGACGGGGTTAGAAGCTTCGGGTTGGCTGGTGGTACTAGGTGGAGGAGACCCAATGACCACATTTCTCTGTCTTTTGAAAATGACAGGAGGTGAGTTGGATGAGGAGGTGACAGTAGTAGTGTTTGTGGAAGCTTTCCTCTTTTTGGATTGAAAGGTTTTGAAAGAAGAGGAAGCTGGGACAGATGTGGGATCAGAGGCTGTTGGGTTTACAGCTCTGTCATCTTGAGCTTGGGGCTCAGTTGCTGCTACAGTTTCCGGTTGAACCTCTGCAGTAGCAGGTTCATCAGGAAACTGCCTTGGAATTGGTAAGGGATAGTCAGTGTCCCTTCCAAGAAATGCAGACTTGTTTAAAGCAAGGTTTGAAAAAGTTTTCTCATTAAGAAGTTTTTGGTGCAAAATTGTACCAAGCCAAACAATTTGGGGGTACTCTTCTTTGAGAATGTAAGTTAAAAATCTGGGGTACAGGTAGATGTATTCAGGTTGGACATTTGATTTTAGGGCTTGAAAAATGAGTTTAGAAAAATTAAAGTTTTCACTTTTTACAACAGCATAGAAGGCGGAGGCCTGTTCACTGGCCAGTTCGTCGAATCCACCCTTCTTTGGAGATAGGCACACCAAAATTGTGTGAGCTGAATACCTCCATTTGTATGGTAACTGCCCCTTCTTGATGGTTTTGCTCTGCAGGGAACCACCATATCCAATATCTCTGAACAGACGGAGATATTTACTTGTGATTGACCACTTCGTATCCACCTTCATCCCTTAACTTCAACAATTTCCGCACCTTTGCTTCATCAGTTTCCACTTCTTTCCCCTGAACAGTTGACACAATTTTGTCACTACCATTTTCGCCTTCGGTAACCCTAAGCATGAAACCAAAAGTCTTCCATCACTTCTTCGAAAATTTCGGCTTCAACAGTGAGCGCATAATGAAGATGAGATCTTTTGATGAAGTCTATCATGTCGTTGTAGATATCAGTTTTGCTTAGTGGTTCTAGGTATGCCACCAGGTTATGCTCTACAGGGAACTTGGAATCACCGATTGGCTTCTTGCCACTCGTCTTTGCTTTGGGAGGCATTGTTGATACAGGTTTGGAGAGTATTGATGGTTAATCGGAAAGTTTATCGGAGAGGGTTTGAGAGAAATTTGGGAGTAATTTCTGAGTGGGGTTGAGAGAAATGGGGAAAATGACGGTAAATTAGGGCTTTTTACCTTTTCGGTGATGACGTGAATGAGAGAGAATTGAAACAGACGGTTCAGTAACTGATGGGACAGATGCTTTATGGGTTATACGATACAACAGGTCAAAGCATGTCTTTATCCAAAAGTAAATTTACTGAAACCTCGGATTTTAAACAGTTAAAAACTTAATGGGTAAATAAATGTATATCCGCTTAGAAAATTGTGCCTTCCGGGTAATTAAATGAGACTTTGACTTTGTTGACCCGGAAGTTCAGGACGGAACCCATTTTCTCCTTTATTTTAAAAACTAAAATTCTTCCGTCTGAACATCAAGCGGACAAATTTTCCGCTTGAAAGAATTGTTTTCAAAATAAATTTCCACGTCATATTTAAAGCATTTTTCCGGTTGAAGTTCACCCGGTGAATTTCAAAAGTTGTTTTCTCAGGTTGTACCTGAACTTGAACCGGAAATCCAAAACACATGATTTTTGAAAATTTGTGTTAATTATCCATAGTTTTAACAGCAGTTACTGACTATGAACTGAAATGTTGTCTAATTAACACTAGAGATTTTCATTTTCTTTTTCTTTTTGTATCAAGAGACGGGCTCTTGAGCACATGCCTCTCTTTTATTAAAATTGTGAAAAGTCTTATTCAAAGTTCATCATCCCAATGGCTGTGATGAGGTAGAAAAATCTTGCCTCATCAAAGGCTTTTGTAAACAGATCTGCCAATTGATGATCAGTGTGAACTTTGAATAGTTTGATTAAATGCTTTTCTGCACAATCTCTAATAAAATGATACCTTATGTCAATGTGTGTTTGGTCTTGGAGTGCTTCACTGGATTGTTGATGATTGAGATGGCACTGTTGTTGTCTGCAAGAATGGGAGTTTCCATGAATGTGATCCCATAGTCAAGCATTTGATTTTGGATCCAAAGGACTTGGCTACAACAACTTGAAGCGGCAATATACTCAGCTTCTGCAGTTGAAGTGGAAACACAAGTTTGCTTCTTGCATTGCCAAGAGACAAGTCTTTCTCCTAAGAATTGACATCCACCTGAAGTTGATTTCTTATCAATGTCACAACCAGCATAATCACTGTCTGTGAATGCTCTGAAGGAGAAATCAGAGTTCTTGGGATACCACAAACCCAGTTTTGGTTGCCCCTTCAGATACTTGAAGATCCTCTTAACAGCTAGCATATGTGACTCCTTTGGTGAGGACTGATATCTCGCACATAAGCAAACACTGAACATGATATCAGGTCTGCTAGCAGTGAGATACATCAGTGAGCCTATCATAGCTCTGTACAAGTGCACATCCACTGGCTTGCCACTTAAGTCATTGGTTAACTTGTGGGAAGTGGAGATGGGAGTTTTGGCACTTGAGCAAGTTAGCATGTCAAATCTCTTCAGCATGTCTTGGATGTACTTTGATTGGTTCAAAAAGATTCCATCTGCAGTTTGCTTCACTTGTAGCCCTAAGAAGAATGTTAATTCTCCCATGGAGCTCATTTCAAATTTAGACTGCATCAAAGTTTCAAACTCCTTGCACAAGACAATATTAGAGGAACCAAAAATAATATCATCAACATAAATTTGTACCATCAACATATCATTACCAATAGTTTTAACAAAAAGTGTTTTGTCAATAGCCCCTCTCCTGTAGCCATTCTCTAGAAGATAGTTAGAAAGAGTTTCATACCAGGTTCTAGGTGCTTGTTTGAGACCATACAAAGCTTTGATTAGCTTGCACACCTTGTTAGGATGGTGAGGGTCTTCAAAACCAGGAGGTTGGTTGACATATACTTCTTGTTCCAGGAGGCCATACAGGAAAGCACTTTTGACATCTGTTTTGGCTAAAAATTACTAAAGTAGAATTAGCAAGATTTGAACCAAATTTGAATGTGTGGTTTGATGCTTAAATTTAAGGTTTGAAAAGTACTTGCATAAATCCTAGGGCAATAATTGAATTTCCGGGTCAAAAGTCCAAATCCTGGGTACAGAACCCTGGATCAGTTTGCCAATTGTATGTAAAAACTCAGTAACACAA
>JBCNJP010000019.1:19168497-19269984 GCA_039602395.1 Deinandra increscens subsp. villosa | reverse complement strand
TGTAGCTTTGAGTTAATGCAAATAGTGCCGAGTATTTGATACTTCGCTGTTACTATCCTTCTGCAAATCAAGCTTTTACATTATATACAAGAACTAAATATCGCTTAAGTAAAGTGAAATATAACTTTAATTCCGCAGGGTTATATTTGCAAGTAAAATGCTTTTTATAGTTTAATTCTAACTAATAACGATCCTACATCCTAAAACCTCAGGAATAAGACCAAGAACACCAGACACAAACATAGTATTATTGTCTTAATTGCTTAGGAATAAGGACCCAGAGTTGTTGGAGCTTTGTCTGTTATAACAGCTTCCTTAATCCTACACCCAATACAAATAAACATTTATGATTCATAATTATTAAATGATTTTGATTGGTTCTGAAGTTCTGGAAATATTTGTGGTTGTGTAAAAATACTCACTGTATATATCATATAACATATAGGTTAAAACTGTCCACCTCATTAGGAATTTTCTGTAGGAAAAATATATATGAGAAGTTGAAATGCCTTTGTTACCCTCCACTGGTGACATAAGTTAGATAGAATTGCTTTGTAAGCACAATAAAGTAAATAATAACAGCAATAAGAATAAGAATGATCCAAGATGAAAATGGTACTCCCTAGTCCTACAACTAGTTATCTCAGAATCATGTTGAAGTTCAATAGTTCTTAAATGGCTTTGAAACACTAATAATTCAGACAACCCTAGTTTGTAAGAACACCGAGTTAGAAGAAAGAAGAAGAAATTACCAGTTTGGGCAAACGGCGAGAGGGTCCAGGGCCAAAATTACGAGCTCTGGATCTAGGGTTTTCATATCGTCAAGAGATAAGTCCAAAACTGAAGAAATCCATCCCGATTTCCAGAAACTGATGGCAGTTCGAACTACTACCTTCAAGAAATATATAAAAGATTGAATAAAAAACTAGGTCGATGCGTACCTAAATCAAAACAATGAAGAACAGAGAAATTGAAGTTGAAAGAAGATAACGTGAATCCTACCCCGTCTTCCGTTATTATTAAAAAACGCCGCGATTGAGTCGGAAGAGCAAATGTAGGCGAGGAGTGCGAACTATCGGAGGAACGGTGGCGAGGAGCATATGTAGGCGAAGAATCAGACTGTGATAATCTGAGGAACGATGGCGAGGAACATGATTTTAAGAACGGTGGCGAGGAACATGATTTTGAGAATGGTGGCGAGGAAGGGACTGATAATCGCCGTGGAAGTTTTAGGGCAAAAATTTTGGGGAATGTGAGCTATGTGAGCGGGAATAATATTTAGGGCAAAATTTTGGTGGACTAAAAAAAATATAAAACGACAAAAATTTCTTGACGCGCAATTCTAAAGTGTCCTCCATGTTTTTTTTATAAATAATGACATAAATTTATGACGCCCAAAAATACGCGTCATCTATCCTTAGGATTTTTCAATTCTTGACAGTTTTTTATGACATCCTTTTTTTGCGCGTCAAGATAGGACCGAGTGTCATCGTTCGCGCGTCAAGGAAGACCCTGTTTCTAGTAGCGATATTTGTAAGTGAAGTTTAAGAGTGTATGCTACATTATCCAGAGAGTTTCTGTTATATTTGTCTTGTTGAAAATGCAATGTATAACTCTTTATTTACTTGTGTGTTCATGATATGTGTGTGTTGATCTTGGTCCCAAAGCTTGTAGTGATCCATTCCAGGTGTTTCCAAGTGCCTTAAACGACACTGCCCCATACTGGTGTGCCAACATGTCTTCTAGTGTCTGGATAGTCCTTTCACTTTGGCCATATGTCTGAGGGTGATACGTTGTACTCATGCCAAGGCGCGTCCCCAAAGCCTTCTGCAAAGACTTCAAAAAATGTGACGTGAACCGATCGTCTCGATCCGAGATAATAGATACAGAAACGCCATGAGGTGAGACAACTTTCTTATTGTACATGCGAGCTAAATTTTCTAGCTTGCCCATTTCCTTGATGGCTAACAAGTGAGCGGATTTCGTCAATTGTCTGACAATCACTCATATTGTATCGCATTGACTTGACTTTTTGGACAACTTCGTTATAAGATCCATGGAAATCCACTCCCTTTTCCACATTGGAAGTTCAATCTGCTGAAGTAAACCCGATTGTTTCTGATACTCGATTTTGACATTTAAACAAGTTAGGCACATGCTCACGTAGGTTGGAATGTTAGCCTCCATCTTCGGCCACCAATAATGAGTTTTCAAATCGTTGTACATCTTATCCACTGCAACATAAATGGTGTTGATGAAAGAATAGAACTCTCATTGAAGTCGCCCGTACAATGTTCACGACAGGAAGCTAATTTAATGTGTGTTTGCAATGCATGTTATGTCTTAAACCATGTGCTGATCGTGAAAAATCATAGGAAGACTGGTTATGAGTTGTTCTTAAAGAGAAAACCATTTATCAATTACTTCAAGCCATTGTTGCTTATTTACGATATTCAACACATCAGATCATTTGAATAAGTTTGAAGCTAAAGCTGACAAGTACTTCTTCTTGGTTTATTCACCGTCTACAAAAGCTTATCGAGTATTCAACAAAAGGACAAGAATTGTCAGGGAATTGTACTATGTTGAATGGCAAGAAGCTAATCCAAATGGTTCTGGTGATGGTTTGGCTCATTAGATGTGGACGAGGTATTCTCACCTTTCAGAAAAGACTGATCATGCACTACGTCAAAATTCACCTTTGGCCACGGAAAAAAACCGTGACCAAAGGTGTTTGGTCACGTTTTTTTTTCCATTCCAATCGACACCAAAGGTCCCGTCACCTTATGTATCCTACGGCCACGTTACAATATCAGTGGCTGAAGCCACCTAGAAGCGTGGCTAAAGGGTACCAATATTTGTTGTTGTAATCAAACAATTCTTCCGAAAAGCGTGACCAAAGGGTCCCAACGGCCACATGTGTTTGTTTAACGTGGCCTTTGGTATTATATGGTCACGTATATTCGTGTTTTAGCCACATATGTTATAAAAAAACGTGGCCAAATGGGTTCTTAAATTATAATTTTTGTCCCAATACGCGTGGCCAAAGGGTGGCAACCGCCACGTTAAAATATGAATAGCGTGGCCTTTGGTATTATATGGTCACATATATTTGTCTTTTAGCCACATATGATATGAAAAAACGTGGCCAAATGAGTTGCTGAAATCATACATTTTGTCCCAATACGCGTGGCCAAAGGGTGGCAACGGCCACATTAAAATATAAAAAGTGTGGCCTTTGGTATTATATGGTCACGTATATTTGTGTTTTAGCCACATATATTTGGAAAAAAAAAGTGGCCAAAGGGTAGTTGAAATCAGATAATTTGTCCCAATACGCGTGGCCAAATGGTGGCAACGGCCACGTTAAAATATAAAAAGTGTGGCCTTTGGTATTATATATATGGTCACATATATTTTCTTAATTACAATTAATTATATATTAATTAATTAATATAGAGAAATCTTAAAAATCATATATTATAATTAAAAATTAATGTACATACACTAATCATGATGCTGTTCAAAAAGATAACATAGACACTAATCAAAGTTTAATTTCTATAATATTTAATTATAATTTCTTGTCCGTGCTGATCAGCTGCTTCTGCTGGATCCGTGTACTGAGTTTTCTGTTTATCAGATTTTGGTTCAGCTGGTTTGGTGTTACGTACACTTTCGGCATCTTTTTCCGATCATTATTTACCTGGAAACATGACAAATAAAACCGATCAGATATATATATATATATATATATATATAAAGTTAATTAATTAGCGGATACGATTAATTAATGTAGTAATTACCTGTGGTTGTTCCAGTACTTTTTGAACCGTAGAATGATCAACCGGCTGTGATCTATCTGACTTGTTATTAGAATGAAGGATCATTCGGTTCATCGGCCATGCAATAATATATTTATTTTCAACCTCCGAAAGCGTTGTTTTATCATCTAATGGGAATGGTAAAAATGTTGCACCCTTATTGACCTGATAAGCTGTAATTCTACGGCAACCAGGAGGTAATGGACTTCCATGAATCTTCTCATCTTTTTCTTTTGGATATAATCTAGCCATTCCCACGACGTTCATTGGATCCCCCTCCATGTGCAACGTCGCAGTTTGGCTCCCCTGATCAAAAGTGACATAATAATAATAAGAATAATAATAAGAATTATTAATAATAATATTAATTATAGCATATATATAAACAATTAATTAATTAAAGTAAAAAATAGAATAAAAAAATTGTGGTATATACTAATCTATATACCTCTTGGATTACTGGCTGATCGATAGGAGCTACAATAGCATCATAATTATTTGGTTTTTCCAACCGATCACTCTTAGGTACTTTACGAGCTGCAGGTTTTACTGGTTTTGCATGTCTCTTATTCTTTTCCTAAATTGACACCATGTAATTAACTGATTAGTAACATATATATTAATTAACAATAACGTCAAAGCGATTTTTCAAATTTCTAAATTAATTATATATATATACCACTTCCTGCTCTGATGCCCCAGCAGTACTGGCTGCAGCAGCTGCTGCTTCTGTCATTTTTCTCTTTCTCCCCTAAAGACAGCATCAGCATTTAATTAAATGATCATATAGCAATTAGTTATAAGGGAAGTACACAACTGTGTAAATTAAAATAGTTACCCTTTCCTTTTGCGACGCTGTTGTAGATGGAGGAGTGTGTTGTGATAGAGTCGCAGAAGAGACCTACAATTCAATTAATTAATAAAATCATATCGATCATAACCGGCTAAACATTAGTTAACTATCCAGATAACCATTCGGATGAAGTACAAACTTATCATAGCCGGAACAGTTAATTATTAATTATATTCCGGAACAACTCTAACTATCCTGATGAACTTTAACTATCCTGATGAACTTTAACTATCCTGATGAACTTTACCTATACTGGTGAACTTTAACTATCCGGATGAACTATAACCAACACGGTGAACTATAACTAGAGACGCATGTTCATCCAGATGAACTAGGAACTTCCGGATCAACTCTAACTATCCCGATGAACTCTAACTATCCTGATGTACTTTTTACTATCCTGATGAACCTTACCTATCCTGAGGAACTTTAACTATCCGGATGAACTCTAACTATCCAGATGAACTATAACTAGAGACGCATGTTCATCCAGATGAACTAGAATCTTCCAGATCAACTCAAATTCAGAACTGTTTCAAATCCGTACCTTATCGGCCGACCTTTGAGATGAGTTTGATGGAGTAGATTGTTTCCGCGATGTATTGTGCGCGGAATTGATCATGTCCTACGTACAATTACTTCAATTAGTTAATTAATTAATAAATATGCGCTCAAGGGAGATTGATCATATCAACAATAATATTTAATTACCGTTGTATTTACATTGGAATGCTGATTACAACTGTTTTTAGATCTTACAGTTGTAGGAAGAGGCGCCTCCGCGGACTTTACCTACGAAATGATTTAATGATTTATAATAATTAATTGATAAAAAGTAAAGTATATAATATAATTAATTATAGGTATATATATATATAATTTGTCCCTTACAGAATTTATCGCTTTATCAACTTGTTTTTCTTCAATCATGCGGTTCATAAACGCCGTAAGCATATTAATTCTTTCATCCTGTGCTTTAAGCTTATCATTGAGGTGCTCAACCTCTTGATCCTTTTTCTCACGCAGCTGTTTTTCATTTTTGAGTTCCCTCTCAAGTTTTTCGATCCGTTCTTTTGATCGCCCTTTTGGAGCACCCTGCCAATATCCACGGGAAGTCACTCCATACCCAATACCTTTTAGGTATCCACCCCTTTCCTTGCCAAGGACCAATGTCAGGGCATCCGTTCCCGGTTCTACGGTCACGGATCCCGCATTTATTTTTGTTTCATTCTCGGCCTGCAGTAATTAATTTAGTTAATGTAGTGAGGTGTTGTTAATTTTTAACATGTGAATAATTAGGTATATATATAGCAATTAAACTTACTATATCATCTGCTACGCCCTTCACCACATGCGTTTTGAATTCCCCCTCTTTATTTACCCTTCCTTTCCTCCACATAAACGATCGAGAGGGGCAATCATCAGCTGCAATTTCTTTGTTTTGTACCTTGTATTACAATAATAATATATATCAGACTTGAAACATACATTGCACGTTATTAACCATGACTGGGTGTAACACACTTAGCTTATTACCAGTTTTTCTCTCAGATAGACGTATCCTCCCCGTCCCATTGTATGATCATAAACATACTGTGCTCGAACCTCTTTTGCAATCTTTGACACAGCCTTTCCAACAGAACAGTAGGATATATAATTATAATCTCATTAATTAACACTTAGCCTAATTAATGAAATCTGCAGTTTGAATTCAATAAAAACCTTGAATTCGTCAGATTTTGTATATGCTACAAATCTGTCCCAGTCTTCTTTTTTCACAATAGTGCTGATACATCTTTGGAACTTTCTCAAGCACGGTGGGTTTTGCTAGGTTGGGACGAACGTGTTTCTCGAACATCTTTCTTCTAAAACTCCTTAGCAACCCACCAAGCCGTACCATTATAGGACCCCTTCGACAGTCATCAATTTTGAATAATTGCTGAAAAAATAACAAATGACAATAGGATTTTTTAGTCACATATATGGAATTCAATAACTTAACAAACTTAATATGAGAAAATGTTTAATCTGTTTCATAACCTGAATCCCTGCACACATCTTGTTCTTGTCCTCTTTTGGCACCTTCTTCCATTGTAGATACCTCAATCCAACCTCTGACCTTGCAATGTCTCCCAAAAAACTCGAAAATTTTGGTCTATGCACCCCGCCAACCCTTCCCAGCGCATCAAATGTTAGTGGCCATTTTTCCCCACCATTTTTCTCAAATTTGGCACGCCACTTTACCAACCGCGTCAACCCCCTCTTGTTTGCTTGGGGAGCATTGTCGACATGGGCATCATTGTCGAGTTGGGCATCATTGTCGACTTGGTCATCATTGTCGAGTTGGGCATCAATATTGTCGAGTTGGGCATCATTGTCGACGTGGGCATCATTGTTATCCATTTCATCTTCTTGGTCACTGTGAATAATGATCATCATTGTTATCCATTTCATCTTCTTCACCCGTTTGTGAAAAATCATCATTGTATTCGCCTTCACTGTTATAATAAAGATCCTTCAATTGTTCACCTGCTTCATGATCCATTGTTAAATGAGCTAGATGATTCCTGAAATGAAATAAATAGAGAATGAAATAAATGCGATGGAATAATAATAAATGCGATAAAATAATTGATATGAAACAAATGATCTCCTGAAGATGACAGTGAAATTAATACTGACGGGAATTAGGTAGTGATCTCCTGATCGAAGATGATAGTGTGATGAATCCTGTAGAGGAATTTTTAGTGGTGGGGAAGAAGAGAGTGATGAATCGTTTTGGTGATAAAATTTTGGTGAGAGGGAATAGGAACTGATCAATGAATTTGGGTTAGTGAAATTTTTTTGGGGAAACTTGAAAAAAATGGTGGGAAGTAATTTGGGGATTAATCCGGGTGAAAATATCTCAGCCAATAAGACGTTAGCATTTCTCGAATTTAAAAACTCAATTAATTCTAAACATAGATAATAGTATTTTAAACATACCTTTAAAATGATCTTTAAATGGAAAATAGAATGTTAAGCAATAAATTTAATGATGATTGTATCCTAATGAATTTGTATACCTAACGTGAAAATAAAAGATGTCAAGTACTAAAGACACACCACACAAACACACACACACACACACTATATATATATATAGATATATATCTTTCAATGTGTTGTAATATATACATTATCGGTTATATATATATATGTATATATATATAGGGTGAGATTCATTGTAGACACTTTCGCATGTGAAATAGCTATTTTTCATATGTGTTCACATGTGAAATTTTCTGAATAATGAGAAAAAAGAAAATTAATCACACCTTATTGGGACTCATTGGTCCTAGACACAACTTATTGGTTACATACACACCTTATTGGGACTCATTGGTCCCAACTGACCCTCGTTTCCCCTAAACACACCTTATTGGGCCATCATTGGTCCTAAACACAACTTATTGGTTACATACACACCTTATTGGGCCATCATTGGTCCTAAACATGCTTATTGGTTACATACACACCTTAATTATTGGGACTCATTGGTCCCAACTGACCCTCGTTTCCCCTAAACACACCTTATTGGGCCATCATTGGTCCTAAACACAACTTATTGGTTACATACACACCTTATTGGGCCATCATTGGTCCTAAACATGCTTATTGGTTACATACACACCTTATTGGGACTCATTGGTCCCAACTGACCCTCATTTCCCCTAAACACACCTTATTGGGTCTCATTGGTCCTAAACACAACTTATTGGTTACATACACACCTTATTGGGCCATCATTGGTCCTAAACATGCTTATTGGTTACATACACACCTTATTGGGAATCATTGGTCCCAACTGACCCTCGTTTCCCCTAAACACACCTTATTGGGCCATCATTAATTGGTCCTAAACACAACTTATTGGTTACATATTGGGCCATCATTGGTCCTAAACATGCTTACTGGTTACATACACACCTTATTGGGACTCATTGGTCCCAACTGACCCTCGTTTCCCCTAAACACACCTTATTGGGTCTCATTGGTCCTAAACACAACTTATTGGTTACATACACACCTTATTGGGCCATCATTGGTCCTAAACATGCTTATTGGTTACATACACACTTTATTGGGACTCATTGGTCCCAACTGACCCTCGTTTCCCCTAAACACACCTTATTGGGACTCATTGGTCCCAACTGACCCTCGTTTCCCCTAAACACACCTTATTGGGACTCATTGGTCCCAACTGACCCTCGATTGAGATTTTAATAACATTTCGAAAAAATAAGGATTTATATATGTTCAAAATATATAAGGGTTTTCCTATGTTATTTTAATGGTTAAGACCAAATATTTAATCCAATAAATATAACTTCAAGTTATGGGCTCAAACATTTTTACAAAAACTATTAATGGTAAAAAGCCCGAAGCGGGGTTTTATCGGTATTTGGCAATACGCGTTATTTTCCAATACTTTTTAGAAAATAATGATTGTACAATTAAGAATACATTTATTTTCATCAAATAATCTCAGAAAATACAAGTTTAAGTATTCAAAATCCTAAGTAGCCAGTTTTACCGGTCCGCGCCCGATTTTGACAGTTTTGTCTCTACGACTTGTTTTATGGCACGATAAGTTATTAAAACATTTTGTAAACATATTCTAAGTCATTTTAAGTCCACAAAAGTGTTCCAAATCATATTTGACCATACTTTACCTATTTTACGGTTAGGTCCAGACTTAGACCCGAGGATCTCACAAGTACAAGACCAATCAGGTGCGGAAAACGAATCGATCATGAAAGCTCAAACGAATCAAACCAAGAACACGAAGAACAATCTTTAAATCTCAATGTTTATTTTTATATCAAGAACAATGGATTACAAGTGTTGAGAGAGAAGGAGATTACACCATGGAAAACACACACTTAGCAGCCTCACCCTCTTCTTTCTTTACAAAATATCCTAAGTCTTCTATTTATAGCAACAACAAGGAGTGAAACAAAATTAAATCAAATAAGTTTCGTTTGTGGTAAACGATCCGGTTGAGTTATCTCGGCTAAAACCAACTCGCGTGTCGTCTTGAGTGTTGTTGAAGTTGTCTTGACATTATCTCGAAGGTATTAGCACGTTTACAGATCAAATCCGAGTGTTAAATTATTCCAAATCACCAAACAGCTCCACGAGATAGCCAAGACCATTTCTGAAGTCGCCAAGAACAAGTCTCAAACTCCAGACCTTGGTTAGGTCGCCAAGGGTGGTGAGGTCGCGAAGGTTGGTGAGGTCGCCAAGGTTGGTGAGGTCGCCAAGGTTGGTGAGGTCGCCAAGCTTTGCTGAGGTCGCCAAGAAAAAATCGCAGCCTTCAAACCTTGGTGAGGTCGCCAAGAACAAATCACAGCCTTCAGACCTTGGTGAGGTCGCCAAGAACAAACGAGATCTCCAAGGCTTATCAGCGAGATCTCCAAGAACAAATGACTTCTCCAAGGCTTATTAGCGAGATCTCTAAGAACAAACGAGATCTCCAAGGCTTATCAGCGAGATCTCCAAGGCTAGAAAACACACCAACTCGGGATGACCAATGTTGAACACCGCCAATTTACTTCTGTATCGTCAAGATGTTAACTCCAAACTAAGGAACAAATACATTGAATGTCTTCATCTTCACTCATCTTGGATGTTCCAACAATTCCCCCTAAGATGATGATATTCAATGTGGGTCATCAAGAGCATGATCTCCGTCTCGAAACATTTGAAAAGATCAGAAGAGATACTGGATCTAGGATCCTTAAGATATAAATTCGAATGATATATGTGTGGAAGCTATGGTTTTATTAAATATAAAATAAAATAAGGAAAAATTAGGAAAAATTAAAGTACAACAAGTTCGCTAACAAGTACGCTAAGCAATAACAAGTCCGCTAACATGAACAAGTACGCTAACAAGTTCGTTAAGAACAAGACAAGTACGCTAGGAACAAGATCATGACTGCTAAGTAAACAAGTTCGCTAGGAATAAACAAGTCCGCTAAGATAAGTAACCAAAAAAGTACGCTAAGAGTAAAACAAGTCCGCTATGAACATAAGTCACAAGTCCGCTAAGAAGCATAACAAGTACGCTAACTCATAAACAAAGTTTACCAAAGACATATCCAAAGTCAGTTACAAAACAAAGTATCAATTACAAGGTAAGAAATCAAAAGATTTATGTTGCTAACAAATAGGTTCTTGATGTGAGAATAGGTTCGAGTGACCAGATTCATCGTGAGATGAAATTTGATCAGTTACCCGCTCTGATACCATTTGTCAGAACCGATTCTCACATCAAGAATCCTGATCTTGAGCAAGAACAAAGGATCGAATGAGAAAACCCCAAAAAAAGATGAAGATGAAGATGAGAAGAATCATAGAATAATCAAACACAAGAAAGATGATGAACAAATCGAATGATTTCATTGAACCGAATGATTACAATCAAGAAATCATGAACAACACACAATCTCTCTGTAGAAATCCATGACTCACTCTCTCTCTCTAGAATGGAAATCTCATACTCTACAAGAAAATCATTATCTCCACACTCAGAGACTCTTTCTTGTAATGGGCACCCTCACTATATATAGTGAGGGTGACTAACAACAGAAAAACATAAAAACTGAACAAAATTACAAGAAAGGAAAATAACATTAATATTAATTAAATCAAAGTTGATTTAATTAATCCGAAGCTTGACTCGGTTGAACCGATCTTCCGTGACTTTTACGTTGACCGTTGACCCAAACGGTTGACTTTTCCGGAAAACGGTCTTCGGTCCAATCTGCAAGCCTCGAGCATCACAACCCGCGTCTCTAAATCAATTCACATGGATTCTTCAGTCGAATGCTTCGGTAAACAGATTTGATGGCGTCAGTCACATAGATTTTAAGTTCCAACAATTCCCCCTTGACTGATGCTTTCAAATCTGTTCAACTGCTGAAGAATCGCTCTGTCGTACATCTTCAATGAGAAACTGATAAACCGGAGACAATCTGTCGTAGAGATTCCCCCTCTGAATAAGCTTCTTCTGTTCTCGTTGCTCCAATCGAGATCCAAGTGCTCCCCTCACTCGGTTCACACGGTCGGGTACAATATTAAGAAAATGCTGAACATCGGATTCATAACCGCAACAAACTAAATCAGATAAACCAATCAATCACTGAAAATGCTCCAACTCCTGATAATCGACCCGATATCCAAATCCATAATAATTCCTCTTATTTCTCTAAATCTCTCCAAAAACATCCAGTCGGAAGCGTAAAATCAGATGCGGAGAGTCGAACCGTCACGATCGGTTGCCTAGAGAAACCAGATAAATAATCTTGAAATAGGACAATCTCGCGAAAAACTGGAAGTCGGATGCTGACAGTTGTGAATAATCTGCGCGACTGAGGTTGGATGCGAAAAATTAAATAAAATGTCAAATCTGAGAAAATTTGAGATCCCGAGCGAAAACAATGATAACCGGAGTCTTTGTAATTTTGGGCGAAGAAAAATGAGCTCGAAAATTAATTCCGTGAAGAATTCTGAGTTAACCGGTGAAAACGGCTCAATCTGAAAAATTCCATCAATTTTCGTCAAGTGACGGCCTTCCGAGAGATTTAATCGGAAAAATTCCAATAATTAACTGAGATTCTAGTTAATCCGGTTAGTTGACATCCGCGCTACATCAGCTAAAAATTAAAACCATGAGACATAACGAGAAAGCTCCATTATTAACCGGATAATAAAGTTAACCCATTAGTGGTTGATAGCAAACGTGCGCGTGACGTCAATAAACGAGAACCCCCAATAAATAATAACGGAATAAATCCGAGACCTATAATAATTTTCCACAATTTCGTCCGGGCCAGAAAAACGGCCCGTGTTCAACGAAATAATGCAGAAAAATTAATTAGTGTAATAAATCCTCCAAAGTAAAGCCTTAATCCTTGTCAAAAAAAAAATGAGCCAATCAGATTGCTCCTTCAATTCTCGTCTACGGCTGGTATTGAAGCTGATCAACAGCCCATATCCACGATCCATGTGGGTTGGCGGCTGACCAATGAGGTTTTAGCAAAAGAAGCACAAAAAACAGATCTACGGCTGAGATATAAGGGGATCTAACGGTCTGGATACATGGATCCGTGAGATTAGGTCATTGACTTATTAGAATGCGACAACATGATGGACCTTAAAATCTCTCTTGTCTGCTTGGGAACCACACGCATTTCCTTCAACCAATCGGATTCATACAACACAAAAAGGGCTTTCGGGGTACGAGAAAAAAGGTGAGAGAAGGCGCTGCTGAATTTCAACGTTTCTTTAACCCATGCTGGGCCCACTAGATTCTTTTACTCCAATCAGCAAGCGACAACGTAAAATTGGGACGAGGTTTGATCGACAAGGTGGAAAGAGGAATTCCCGTCCAACCAATCAGCTGCAGACACATCATCGTCTTCTAAAGAATCTGCGGACCACCCTCGTAGCCCTAATCAGTCGCCGGAAATTGCAGAATGGTCGCCGGAAAAAAGCCAATAAGAACAAGAAAAAGAAAAAGAAGAATAAACACTCCTCTTCAAAGTTTGATGATAAAGAGACTGTGCCTGATCCACGTAGTTTGCACAATCACTTTGTCAAAGCATGTCAAGCTACTGCAGATATGAAGGAAACTTCTAATTTGCAAATAAAAGAGGTTGTGAACGGAAAAGTCAAAGTTAACACTTCAGTCTAATCTTCCAAACAATATAAGAAAATCTCAAAGAAATATCAAGTGAACCAGAATGTAGAGTCTGAAGGATCAAACACTTACGGGACTCCTCAATCTGATGAGCATCACTTGATTGAGAATCTGAAGAGATTTAATGCTGAAGACAACGACGACGACGACGACGACGACGGCGGCGACGGCGGCGACGGCGGCGACGGCGGCGACGACGGCGACGGCGGCGAAGACGGCGACGACGGCGGCGACGGCGACGACGGCGACGACGGCAACGACGGCAACGACGACAACGACGGCAACGACGACAACGACGACAACAACGACAATGTTGTGGCTGATGCCTTAAGCCGAAAAGAGTATGAAAAGCCTCGACGAGTACGAGCGCTGCAACTTACCATTCACACGGGACTGCCGGATCGAATCTGCGATGCCCAACGAGAAGCTTTAAAAGAAGAAAACTTCGCAGCTGAAGCACTGCGAGGGGTGGATGGTAACTCTGAAATTAAGTCCGACGGACTCAGATATTACAATGACAGAATTTGGATTCCTTTACTTGGGAATCTCCGTGAACTCGTGATGGACGAGGCTCAGAAATCAAGGTATTCGGTGCACCCTGGATCAGACAAAATGTACCAAGATTTGAAGAACTTGTATTGGTGGCCGAATATGAAAGTCGACATTGCGCGATATGTGGCTAAGTGTTTAACATGCTCAAGAGTTAAGATCGAGTACCAAAAGCCTTCTGGATTATTGTAGCAACCAAAGATCCCGGAATGGAAATGGGAGGATATCTCCAAGGATTTCGTAACAGGACTACCTCATCGATCGAATCGACCGGATGCGATTTGGGTTATCATTGATCGACTAACCAAATCTGCACACTTTATTCCAATGAGGGAAAGTGACAATATGGATAAGTTAACGAAGCTGTACATTGACCGAATTGTGGCACTTCATGGAGTGCCTAAGACCATTATCTCCGACCGAGATCCTCGATTTACTTCCCGACTATGGCAATCTATGCAAGACGCACTGGGAACCAGACTGGATATGAGTACAGCTTATCACCCGTAGACCGATGGTCAGACGAAACGAACTATCCAGACTTTGGAAGACATGCTCCGAGCTTGCGTTCTCGACTTCGGTAAAGACTGGGAGGCTCACCTTCCGTTGGTGGAGTTCTCCTACAACAACATTTATCATACAATCATCAGTGCAGCACCTTTTGAAGCTCTTTATGGCAGAAAATGTAGATCGCCCGTGTGTTGGGCCGAAACGGGTGAGAAAGGAGTCACCGGACCGAAAATCATTCATGATACAACTGAACGAATTATACAAATCAGAAAACGGATAGCCGCCGCACGTGACAGATAAAAGAGCTATGCCGACAAACGCCGTAAACCTTTGAAGTTCGAGGTAGGCGACAAGGTACTATTGAAGGTATCTCCCTGGAAGGGAGTGGTACGCTTCGGAAAGCGTGGAAAGCTGAATCCTCGCTATATCGGTCCATTTGAAATCATTGGGGAAGTAGGCCCGGTGGCCTACCGATTACAACTCCCTGCAAAACTCGATGGAGTTCACAACGTGTTTCACGTCTCGAATCTGAAGAAATGTCTGGCTGAAGACACTGAAATAATTCCTTTGGAGGAATTGGAAATTGACGAACATCTGAGATTTATTGAGCAACCGGTGGAAATCATGGGACGCGAGGAGAAAGCCCTCAAACGTAGCAAGATTCTGATCGTCAAGGTTCGATGGAACTCAAGGCGTGGACCTGAATATACTTGGGAACAAGAGGATCAGATGAAGAAAAAGTATCCTCAGTTGTTCGGGCAAACGTCCACGGAAACTCAAGGTATGATTTAATTTTGGGGACCAAAATTCCTTTAACAGGAGAAGGATGTGGCGACCCTAAAACTTTTGCTTTCTTTCCCCAGCAACGACAGCAACAACGACAGCCGAGGCTGCGAGCGCTACAACGCAAGAATAATTTTCGGGACGAAAATCCCAATTACAAGGGGATGATGTGACATCCGATAATTCCAAGGTTAACTTCCGTTAGACAACCTCCGTTAGTTACGTTATAAGTATTAACTAGGTAACTAATGCTTAACTAGGCCGAATACGTCCACGACTTTTGGTTGATCACCGAACCCGTCCGTATGTGTTATGTGTTTATTTATTTATTGAATTATGTGCAATGTGATTTAAACGCATGATTTAGTATTATTAAAAGCATGACAAATTGTAAATTCTTGATAATGTGATAAATTGTTTAAATTGCCTAGTTTAATGATTAATCGAGTAATTAGGGTGTATGCATGGGCTAATCACTTGCTGATCATTGGGGCCCAAATCCCAATGATAAGCCCACCAAGCCTTAGTATTTAAATGAAAACAAAACCCTAAATGGTCATTTTTGCATACATCACCACAAAAAACACACACACACACTCCCATTCTCTCTTGAATCATTTCTGGTCAGCCCTAAACCACCAAGGATCACTGAGATCTCAGCCCCGAACCATCATCCATCGAGCTTGGAAAAACCCAACCGTGAGTCCCATGAACTTTTATGCTTTTTCTATGTGTTTTCTTAAAAAGCATGCTTAGATCTTCATGAAATCGTTTGATCTTCTGATATGATGCTTAGGAATGTTAGATCTAGCCTAAAGACTGAAACTTTACGTGTAAAATCATGCCATAATGAAGATTCATGCTAGTTAGGTCATTTCTATGCTTAAAAGTGTTCTTGGAGATTTGATGGTGAAAATCCATGTTTAAGGTGTTAAAATTGTTTGTTTAATGTTGGTAAATGTTCATGCATGCTAAATACTGAATTATATGAAGTATGGAAGCCGTTAGATTGATTTTTGGACTGATTTACGAGTTTTCTGCGACCAGCAAAATTGACAGATTCGTTAGGCGAAACTGTAGTTTCGCAAACTGTTTGAATCTTCAAACAGCGACACTATACAGCGAAACTATAGTGTCGCCTGTGAAACTAAGTGTATTGCTCGAACGAAACTACCGAGCGAAACAACCATAGACTCCTGAATGAAAGTTCAAATCAGTTTCGAGCGAAACTAGATAGCGAAACTGTGCCATCAGTTTCGAGCGAAACTATCTAGCGAAACTGTGCCTTATATGAACGAAAGTTCAAACCAGTTTCGGGCGAATCTATGCTAGCGAAACTGTGTCATCAGTTTCGAGCGAAATTGTGTAGCGAAACTGTGTAGCGAAACTGTGCCAGACCCAAAACCCAAACTTGTGCAACTTATTTGAATGTTATGCCATGACTTACATGATTATGCAATAATGAAACATGCTTTGATTTCTGAATGATGTGAACTCTCGTTTATGATCAACCATCGGTGTCGTGTGTCGGTATGTCGAGTCGTAGTTCCAACGTGCTATGTTATGGGCCATGGTGACGTAGTTAAAGTTTAGACACAACCTAACACCTAAGACCTTAATGTGATTATTAGGTCTTCGTTAGCAATCATAATTGGATTAGTTGAAGTGTAAGCTGAGCAACCTAAGGTGAGTTTCACTAATCCTTAAATTGTGAGCCCGTTTGGGTCACAACGAATTTACTTAACGGAAAACAACGCTTACATTTTGAGATATTGCCAAATGGGATATCTGTTATGGAAGTTGGAGTGTTTTATGGAAAGCACTTGCAACTGTCCATCCTTTAGGATTTCAAATAAAATCCGCAACCAACTATTAAATACTTAAACTCATTTGGGATTTCAAATGAAATCCGGAACAACCATTTTGACACTTAAACTCTTTTAGGATTTCAAATGAAATCCAGAATAAACGGTTTTAAGATGACTAGTGTAGGTTAAAGTCTAAACCAAATGATATCACATGATTTCTAAGGATGCCTTAAAACTTAAAAGTCCTCAACAATTTAGTACCATTAATTTGCGAAGCGAGGGGATGTTGGGTAGATCTACTGAGGGTTTGACAAACCCTGCTTCGCGGTACACAAATGTGTAGCCAACCGGTTGGAGGCCGAACGGAGTTCAATATCAGCCTATTTTAGTTGTGGGTCCCATGAGGAACACAACTGGAGGCACAAAGCATCAGCAAAGGCCGAACTCTGTTACGTCAGCTTTGGTACGAACTTCCTTAGTTCATGGAAACCGGATTAGCTACCCGCGATATCGGTTGACCGCTTTAAACTTTACTTAACTAGTGCATATTCGATAATTCAACACTCGGCATTGTTTTGCAAAACTATACTTATTTATATGTTGATACATGCGCTTATGAGACCGGGCCGCTGCATGACATGCCCACTGTGAACTCACCAACCGTTAGGTTGACACTTGTGTGGTTTTCACTTTTGCAGATCGCTGAGGAGTATCCACCGGAGGTTGGCATGGCACCCGAAGTACTTATTTCTTTTAAAACTTAGATTTGGGAATTGAACAATAAATTATGTTTTGTAATTTAAGCACGTGGTTAGTGCTAAGACACTCATGTTTCTTTTCCGCTGCAAACTTTGAACTGTTTTATGATGAATGTTTGGACTTTACTCTGATTCATTTAGTATTTCTATCTACTGGTTGTGGTCCTGGTTTGCTCGCACCCCTTAACGGTATAAACTCCGTTAGTGGTTAATTGGGGGTGTGACAGATTGGTATCAGAGCCATAAGTTGCAGAGAACTGGAATCCTTTTTGAAAAACGATTTGGAAACTGCAACTTGAAACCTTAGTTACAAATGAACAAACAAATTCCCAAAACAAAATTTTTACGTGCCAACCTGGGATACTCGCTCTGCTGTGTAAGTAAATACTTCATATGTATATATATATATATAAATATATATATAGACCGTGTTTAGGTAGTCTAACGGAAAACCTTAGGGAGAAATTCACACACGAAAACGAAATGCGAACGCTAATACGCACACTATTCCGGGGGAAAGCGACAACGAAACGATGCTACACGCTACGTCCTGATTTCTACTACGATGACTACGCCGACGGTGACTTTTATTGGAAAGCCGACTTTCGACGATAGTACTTACGACTTACGACGTTCTCCGACGACGCTTCGATTTTGCATGAAAATTTTTCTGGACTAATAGTGGGATAACGGGAAATTGTTAATATACATATTATGGGATATGTATAAAGTATAACTGTGACTGAACACTGGCTACTTCAACTGTCTAGAAAATGCCTGGAAGAGCACACGGAAGGAACAACATTAACCTGACACCTGCACAATTGCAAGCTATGATAAACGAGCACGTGCAAGCCGCGGTGGCAGCCGCCCAAGCTGCATTCGCCGCGCAGGGTAATTATTATGCCGGTTAAGGCTCAAAGCGATTATATTTTGACTTGTTTAAACTTAAAACCTGAACTATTTATGCATCAGGAAACCTCCATCACTGCACGTTTAAGTCCTTCATGGACTGCAAGCCGATAACGTTTTCCGGCGAAGAAGGAGCGGAAGGACTCCTCAGGTGGATCGAGAAGTCTGAGAAGGTCTTCTCTATGTGCAACTGCCCTGCTGAGAACAAAGTGAAATTTGCGACTGGTACCTTCGAGGGAGCTGCTCTCTCCTGGTGGAATGCCGAAATCCAGATGATTGGGGTAGATGCGGCTAATGGCATGGAATGGGAAGCGTTTAAAGAACTGATTATGGAGGAGTATTGCCCTCGAGATCAGGTCAAGAAACTGGAAGGAGAGTTTTTGAACTCCAAGATGTCTGGGGCGGAAATTGAGGAATACACTGTGCATTACCATGAGTACGCGGTACTATGCCCAACAATGGTTGATGCTGAATTTAAACGCATTGAGCGTTATCTGGAGGGTCTTGCACCCCAAATCAAGAGCTTGGTGACAGCTAGCAACCCAACAACCGTGCAACAAGCCATCCGTTTGGCTCATAAGTTAACCGATCAGGAAATCGAGAGGGGTACTCTACCCGCAAAGACCACTATGAAGACTGCCTTAAGTGGCAAGCGTAAGGCTGAAGAAGAAGCTCCAGCAACATCTGTGAACAATCAAACCGTTGGGGATCAATCTGGGAGATCCTATAACTCTCAATATCAGAACAAGCGACCTGACAACACAAGGTCCAATTTCAGCAACAGTGGGAGTAACAACCGCCAGGGCGGGAATGGAAACTACAAGGGTAAAGCCCCGTTTTGTAACAAGTGCGGGTAACACCACAATGGTATGTGTAGCAAAGGTCTGGAGTGTCGAAGATGTGGGAAACCAGGGCATGAGGCCAACAACTGCTGGACCAACTTGCAAAGGTTAAACAGCAACGGTCAGAACCAAGGAGGGAATAACAACAACAGGGGAAACGGAAACAACCGCAACGGGAAAGGAAACAATCAGAACAACAACAATGGTGGAGCCCGTGGCTGTTATGAATGTGGTGCGCAAGGCCACATGAGGAAAGATTGCCCGCAATTGCGCAGACAAGGAAATGGTAACAATGGCAACGGTGGAAACCCGGGCAACGGAAATGGTAACGGTGGGAATGGTAATGGTGGAAACGGTAATGGTGGGAATGGTAGAGGTCGTGCCTTCGTTATGGGTCAGGGAGAAGCTCGCAACGACGCCAACGTGATTAACGGTAAATTTATACTAAATGGTTTCTTCGCTACTATATTGTTTGATTCTGGTGCTGAAAGAAGTTTTATTTCCACTAAGTTTGCTAGACTAATTAATGCTAAACCGATTGACTTAGATGCTAAATATGTGGTAGAGTTAGTGATGTGCTCGGAACGTACCTAAAATGTAATAAAAACCTAGACCTAGACCTAGACCTAGACACACCTAATTTTACCGAAATAACCTAAACCGAACCGAACCCTAAGGCAGTGAACCTGTCGGATTGGAGTAAAGCTAAGGTAAGACCGGAATATCGAACCTAGGACACTCTATAGACAAGACTTAACCTAGACCTATGAAAATGGAAATACTGAGTAAATTGGGTTTTTGATTGAGATTTGATTTAACTAAATTTAATTAAACAACGAGCAAACAGACGAAACCAGGAAAACCTAAAGACAACTGTCAGAAGCAGGGAGAGATACCACCTAGATTCGGAATCCTAATCACTAATGACAACTTCTATCGGTTATGACTAATCTGATGGTGGCTAGTTCACCTTTTAAGTCCTTCCTAGCTACACTTCTAACGCTCGAACAGGAGTTCACCTTTTAACTCCGTCCTACCTCAATTACCCTAGTCACCCTCGGATATACCTAAAGCACACCTAGAATAACAGGAGCTACCAATAACTACCATGAATGACACGAAATACCAAGCTAGACAAAACCCTAGGACATTTCCTTTTGAGACAATGCTACCCTAGAACTTTAACCAACCCAACTACCCGTTAAACCTGTACCTTTTAAGTCTCCAGTTTAGCAGCACATTACAATCAAACTATCAATCAATTATCAATGCAATAGTCAAGGAAACCCTAACTACACTCTAGCAATTAACCCTAAAGTCAACTACTTTAGCTAACTTACCTAAACCGAAAGACATTCGCGGGTAAATTAAGCATTAATAATCAATTAGCAATCTGCTCATAACACACATATACATCAAACATGGCAATCATTGGAATTTAATAAAAGTGCAACATCAATCAATAAGTCAAAACCAAATAGAAATCGTCAAAAGATCAAATTCATCACAATGAGTCTAGGTGGCTCTAAAAGTTTAGCCTAGAAACATAATCCAATCAAGAACACAGATAAAAACTGAATCTTTAACAGAAATCATGACTAGACTTAGCAAATAATCACAAGACAAAAGGTTAGACGAAAAACCCCACACGTAACCGAAGTCGAATGCTTGATCTTCAGCCTTTCCCCTTGAATCGTAACCTTCCTTGGCTCTGAAAATCGTCTCAGATCGCTCCTCTGTCGTCTGGAAGTCCAAGAATGCCAATTGAAACCCTAAAAGACGAATTTATATCGACTAAGCAATTTCTGCGGGTTTTAGACTTCCAAGCGTATCGCTTGAAAGTATGTCTTCTGTAGGCGATACGCCTAGAGCTAGTGTCGCGACAAAACAGTCGGTCAAACCGACTTAAACCTTCCGTTGACCTTTCCTCACGCGCGTATCACTTAGACCTCCTCAAGTCCCAGGCGATACGCCTGGGACAGCTTGTTCAGCACTTCTTTTTTTTCTTAACTTCTTCTTTGGCCTCGGGATTTTATCAAGAACCTACATAACTCACAAAAACATAAATACCCGACTCAAAGACACAACTTAACTGAAAACAAACTAAAACTAATGAAAACTAACTCAAACTGACTCAATTATCTAACTAAAAGACACCGGAAATAGGATGTGTTTGCAACACATCAGTTAGCGAATGGTAAACTTCATGATACAACGCAGATAGTTAAGGACTGTAAGTTAGAACTAGCTGGCCATACGTTAGGAATCGATCTTATGCCTTTCCCGATTAGTAGTTTCGATGTCATAGTAGGAATGGATTGGTTATCTGAAAACCGAGCTGAAATTTTATGTCAAGAAAAAGTTATTTGTATCCCACTCAAAGAAGGTGAAGTCTTAACAGTTCAAGGTGAAAAAGGTGGAACAGTCACCGATATTATTTCTTTTCTTAAAGCTCAAAAGTGTCTTCGTCAAGGACACTTCGCGATCCTTGCAAACGTCACCGACACGACACTTCCCGAGCGTAAAATCAACGACTACCCGATAGTCCGCGACTTCTAAGATGTATTTCCTGATGATTTGCCTGGTTTGCCTCTATATCGACAAGTCGAGTTTGGAATTGACTTAGCTCCCGGAGCGGCTCCGATTGCACGCGCACCGTACCGTTTGGCGGTAAGCGAACTCAACAAACTCTCCGCACAACTTCAAGAGTTACTCGACAAAGGATTTATCCGTCCAAGTTCGTCTCCATGGGGAGCACCGGTATTGTTTGTTAAGAAGAAAGATGGAACGTTCCGAATGTGTATCGACTACCGAGAGCTTAACAAGGTTACGATCAAGAACCGGTATCCACTTCCTCGAATCGACGATCTTTTCGACCAACTGCAAGGTTCGAGCTACTTTTCAAAGATTGATCTACGGTCTGGATATCACCAACTTCGTGTTCGTGATGAGGATATTCCCAAGACTGCTTTCAGAACTCGATATGGTCATTACGAGTTTTTAGTTATGCCGTTTGGGCTAACTAATGCGCCTGCTGTGTTTATGGATCTGATGAATCGGGTGTGAAAACCGTACCTCGATCAGTTTGTGATAGTTTTCATCGACGATATTTTAATCTACTCCAAGACAAAGGAAGAACACGAGAATCACCTACGACTTATCTTGGAATTACTCCGCAAGGAACAACTTTACGCCAAGTTTTCAAAGTGCGACTTTTGGATTCGCGAAGTCCAGTTTCTTGGACACATTGTTAATCAGGATGGAATTCATGTCGACCCAGCTAAAGTGGAAGCTATCAAGAATTGGTCTACTCCGAGAGTGCCGACCGAAATCCGACAGTTTTTGGGACTTGTTGGATATTACCGAAGATTCATCAAGGGTTTCTCGCAATTGGCTCAACCCTTAGCAGCTTTAACGCACAAAGGAGTGCAATATAGATGGGGTGAAAAAGAAGAACACGCGTTTCAAACTCTTAAGGACATGTTATGTTCAGCTCCGATTCTCTCGTTACCCGAAGGGGTTGACGACTTCGTGGTTTACTGCGATGCATCCATTCAAGGATTCGGTTGCGTGTTGATGCAACGAGACAAAGTGATTGCCTACGGGTCCAGGCAACTGAAGGTTAATGAGAAGAATTATACAACACATGATATGGAATTAGGAGCCGTTGTATTTGCACTCAAGATTTGGAGACATTACCTCTACGGAACAAAGTGCACGATATTTACCTACCACAAAAGCTTACAACACATCTTTGAACAAAAGGACCTCAACATGCGACAACGAAGGTGGGTCGAGCTACTAAATGATTATGACTTAGCAATTAAGTATCACCCGGGAAAAGCCAATGTTGTGGCTGATGCCTTAAGCCGAAAAGAGTACGAAAAGCCTCGACGAGTACGGGCGCTGCAACTTACCATTCACATGGGACTGCCGGATCGAATCCGCGATGCCCAACGAGAAGCTTTAAAAGAAGAAAACTTCGCAGCTGAAGCACTGCGAGGGGTGGATGGTAACTCTGAAATTAAGTCCGACGGACTCAGATATTACAATGACAGAATTTGGATTCCTTTACTTGGGAATCTCCGTGAACTCGTAATGGACGAGGCTCACAAATCAAGGTATTCGGTGCACCCTGGATCAGACAAAATGTACCAAGATTTGAAGAACTTGTATTGGTGGCCGAATATGAAAGCCGACATTGCGCGATATGTGGCTAAGTGTTTAACATGCTCAAGAGTTAAGATCGAGTACCAAAAGCCTTCTGGATTATTGCAGCAACCAAAGATCCCGGAATAGAAATGGGAGGATATCTCCATGGATTTCGTAACGGGACTACCTCATCGATCGAATCGACCGGATGCGATTTGGGTTATCATTGATCGACTAACCAAATCTGCACACTTTATTCCAATGAGGGAAAGTGACAATATGGATAAGTTAACGAAGCTGTATATTGACCGAATTGTGGCACTTCACGGGGTGCCTAAGACCATCATCTCCGACCGAGATCCTCGATTTACTTCCCGACTATGGCAATCTATGCAAGACGCACTGGGAACCAGACTGGATATGAGTACAGCTTATCACCCGCAGACCGATGGTCAGACGGAACGAACTATTCAGACCTTGGAAGACATGCTCCGAGCTTGCGTTCTCGACTTCGGTAAAGACTGGAAGGCTCACCTTCCGTTGGTGGAGTTCTCCTACAACAACAGTTGTCATACAAGCATCAGTGCAGCACCTTTTGAAGCTCTTTATGGCAGAAAATGTAGATCGCCCGTGTGTTGGGCCGAAACGGGTGAGAAAGGACTCACCGGGACCGGAAATCATTCATGATACAACTGAACGAATTATTCAAATCAGAAAACGGATAGCCGCCGCACGTGACAGACAAAAGAGCTATGCCGACAAACGCCGTAAACCTTTGAAGTTCGAGGTAGGCGACAAGGTACTATTGAAGGTATCTCCCTGGAAGGGAGTGATACGCTTCGGAAAGCGTGGAAAGCTGAATCCTAGCTATATCGGTCCATTTGAAATCATTGGGGAAGTAGGCCCAGTGGCCTACCGATTACAACTCCCTGCAAAACTCGATGGAGTTCACAACGTGTTTCACGTCTCGAATCTGAAGAAATGTCTGGCTGAAGACACTGAAATAATTCCTTTGGAGGAATTGGAAATTGACGAACATCTGAGATTTATTGAGCAATCGGTGGAAATCATGGGACGCGAGGAGAAAGCCCTCAAACGTAGCAAGATTCTGATCGTCAAGGTTCGATGGAACTCAAGGCGTGGACCTGAATATACTTGGGAACGAGAGGATCAGATGAAGAAAAAGTATCCTCACTTGTTCGGGCAAACGTCCACGGAAACTCAAGGTATGATTTAATTTTGGGGACCAAAATTCCTTTAACAGGAGGAGGATGTGGCGACCCTAAAACTTTTGCTTTCTTTCCCCAGCAACGACAGCAACAACGACAGCCGAGGCTGCGAGCGCTACAACGCAAGAATAATTTTCGGGACGAAAATTCCAATTACAAGGGGATGATGTGACATCCGAGAATTCCAAGGTTAACTTTCGTTAGACAACCTCCGTTAGTTACGTTATAAGTATTAACTAGGTAACTAATGCTTAACTAGGCCGAATACGTCCACGACCTTTGGTTGATCACCGAACCCGTCCGTATGTGTTATGTGTTTATTTATTTATTGAATTATGTGCAATGTGATTTAAACGCATGATTTAGTATTATTAAAAGCATGACAAATTGTAAATTCTTGATAATGTGATAAATTGTTTAAATTGCCTAGTTTAATGATTAATCGAGTAATTAGGGTGTATGCATACATGTTAATCATTGGCTAATCACTTGCTGATCATTGGGGCCCAAATCCCAATGATAAGCCCACCAAGCCTTAGTATTTAAATGAAAACAAAACCCTAAATGGTCATTTTTGCATACATCACCACAAAAAACACACACACACACTCCCATTCTCTCTTGAATCATTTCTGGTCAGCCCTAAACCACCAAGGATCACTGAGATCTCAGCCCCGAACCATCATCCATCGAGCTTGGAAAAACCCAACCGTGAGTCCCATGAACTTTTATGCTTTTTCTATGTGTTTTCTTAAAAAGCATGCTTAGATCTTCATGAAATCGTTTGATCTTCTGATATGATGCTTAGGAATGTTAGATCTAGCCTAAAGACTGAAACTTTACGTGTAAAATCATGCCATAATGAAGATTCATGCTAGTTAGGTCATTTCTATGCTTAAAAGTGTTCTTGGAGATTTGATGGTGAAAATCCATGTTTAAGGTGTTAAAATTGCTTGTTTAATGTTGGTAAATGTTCATGCATGCTAAATACTTAATTATATGAAGTATGGAAGCCGTTAGATTGATTTTTGGACTGATTTACGAGTTTTCTGCGACCAGCAAAACTGACAGATTCGTTAGGCGAAACTGTAGTTTCGCAAACTGTTTGAATCTTCAACCAGCGACACTATACAGTGAAACTATAGTGTCGCCTGTGAAACTAAGTGTATTGCTCGAACGAAACTACCGAGCTAAACAACCATAAACTCCTGAACGAAAGTTCAAATCAGTTTCGATGCGAAACTAGATAGCGAAACTGTGCCATCAGTTTCGAGCGAAACTATCTACCGAAACTGTGCCTTATATGAACGAAAGTTCAAACCAGTTTCGGGCGAATCTATGCTAGCGAAACTGTGTCATCAGTTTCGAGCGAAACTAGCTGGCGAAACTGTGTAGCGAAACTGTGCCAGACCCAAAACCCAAACTTGTGCAACTTATTTGAATGTTATGCCATGACTTACATGATTATGCAATAATGAAACATGCTTTGATTTCTGAATGATGTGAACTCTCGTTTATGATCAACCATTGGTTTCGTGTGTCGGTATGTCGAGTCGTAGTTCCAACGTGCTATGTTATGGGCCATGGTGACGTAGTTAAAGTTTAGACACAACCTAACACCTAAGACCTTAATGTGATTATTAGGTCTTCGTTAGCAATCATAATTGGATTAGTTGAAGTGTAAGCTGTAGCAACCTAAGGTGAGTTTCACTAATCCTTAAATTGTGAGCCCGGTTGGATCACAACGAATTTACTTAACGGAAAACAACGCTGACATTTTGAGATATTGCCAAATGGGATATCTGTTATGGAAGTTGGAGTGTTTTATGGAAAGCACTTGCAACTGTCCATCCTTTAGGATTTCAAATGAAATCCGCAACCAACTATTAAATACTTAAACTCATTTGGGATTTCAAATGAAATCCGGAACAACCATTTTGACACTTAAACTCTTTTAGGATTTCAAATGAAATCCAGAATAAACGGTTTTAAGATGACTAGTGTAGGTTAAAGTCTAAACCAAATGATATCACATGATTTCTAAGGATGCCTTAAAACTTAAAAGTCCTCAACAATTTAGTACCATTAATTTGCGAAGCGAGGGGATGTTGGGTAGATCTACTGAGGGTTTGACAAACCCTGCTTCGCGGTACACAAATGTGTAGCCAACCGGTTGGAGGCCGAACGGAGTTCAATATCAGCCTATTTTAGTTGTGGGTCCCATGAGGAACACAACTGGAGGCACAAACCATCAGCAAAGGCCGAACTCTGTTACGTCAGCTTTGGTACGAACTTCCTTAGTTCATGGAAACCGGATTAGCTACCCGCGATATCGGTTGACCGCTTTAATCTTTACTTAACTAGTGCATATTCGATAATTCAACACTCGGCATTGTTTTGCAAAACTATACTTATTTATATGTTGATACATGCGCTTATGAGACCGGGCCGCTGCATGACATGCCCACTGTGAACTCACCAACCGTTAGGTTGACACTTGTGTGGTTTTCACTTTTGCAGATCGCTGAGGAGTATCCACCGGAGGTTGGCATGGCACCCGAAGTACTTATTTCTTTTAAAACTTAGATTTGGGAATTGAACAATAAATTATGTTTTGTAATTTAAGCACGTGGTTAGTGCTAAGACACTCATGTTTCTTTTCCGCTGCAAACTTTGAACTGTTTTATGATGAATGTTTGGACTTTACTCTGATTCATTTAGTATTTGTATCTACTGGTTGTGGTCCTGGTTTGCTCGCACCCCTTAACGGTATAAACTCCGTTAGTGGTTAATTGGGGGTGTGACAGATTGGTATCAGAGCCATAAGTTGCAGAGAACTGGAATCCTTTTTGAAAAACGATTTGGAAACTGCAACTTGAAACCTTAGTTACAAATGAACAAACAAATTCCCAAAACAAAATTTTTACGTGCCAACCTGGGATACTCGCTCTGCTGTGTAAGTAAATACTTCATATGTATATATATATATATATATAAATATATATATAGACCGTGTTTAGGTAGTCTAACGGAAAACCTTAGGGAGAAATTCACACACGAAAACGAAATGCGAACGCTAATACGCACACTATTCCGGGGGAAAGCGACAACGAAACGATGCTACATGCTACGTCCTGATTTCTACTACGATGACTACGCCGACGGTGACTTTTATTGGAAAGCCGACTTTCGACGATAGTACTTACGACTTACGACGTTCTCCGACGACGCTTCGATTTTGCATGAAAATTTTTCTGGACTAATAGTGGGATAACGGGAAATTGTTAATATACATATTATGGGATATGTATAGAGTATAACTCTGACTGAACACTGGCTACTTTAACTGTCCAGAAAATGCCTGGAAGAGGACACGGAAGGAACAACATTAACCTGACACCTGCACAATTGCAAGCTATGATAAACGATCACGTGCAAGCCGCGGTGGCAGCCGCCCAAGCTGCATTCGCCGCGCAGGGTAATTATTATGCCGGTTAAGGCTCAAAGCGATTATATTTTGACTTGTTTAAACTTAAAACCCAAACTATTTATGCATCAGGAAACCTCCATCACTACACGTTTAAGTCCTTCATGGACTGCAAGCCGATAACGTTTTCCGGCGAAGAAGGAGCGGTAGGACTCCTCAGGTGGATCGAGAGCAGCAGCAGCATCAGCAGCAGTAATAATAATAATAATAATAATAATTTATTAATTTATTAATTATCAAAAGATAATGGTGAGCTGTACTCACAAAAACCACTATTACATCGCTCTCATATTTACATCGCTCCCCCCCCCCCCCCTTCTCTCTAACTCAAACACACACCCTTTACTTTCGACGGAGAGAATCCGGTGATGTTGATGCAACAATGTCGTTGAAGGTACAAATTCATGCTTGATGTTCTATTGGGTCATTTTTGGGGGGGGGGGGGGGGGGGCTTTTGGGATCTTTCAGATCTGAATGTTTTTTGGGTTTTGGACCGGCGGATTTGCGATTTGATTACGAAATGGGTTTTGGTTTTAGCGATTTGATTACGAAATGGCTTTTGGTTTTATGACATTGTTGCACTATTGAGTTTCTGTTTGCTTTTGGGTTCTTAATAACCCGAATGACGTTGTTTTGGGTCTTCTTGCTTAATCACCGATTCAGATGTGGGTTACATTCTTGCTGTTCTTGCTTCTGTCGTTTTGAAGAATCCACATCTGACGCTTTTGTGGGTTTTTTATGCAACCCAAAAATCGATTATGTTGTGTTAAATGGCTATGAAGGATTTCTTGAGCTATTGCGGTGTGGCTATCATGCCTGTTGATTTTCGTCTTTGATTCAGTGAAACCTGTGAATAAAGTTAAAAATAAAAAACAATCTTCAAATCTTAATTACAATTTCTTCGGAATCACTTCAAACAGTAAGTTTTCGTCTACTAAACAATCTAACGAGTATGCAGAAATCAATTAACAAATAATGAAAATTTTCAACCTGAGCTTTCTTGATAGGATCGAAACCATGAAGGATAAAGCGGATGCCGGGGAAGAGTCCGATGATGAAGTTTGGTGATTTTCTGTCGTTGTTGCCGGAATTTTCATCGGATGACTGAAACGGCGTGGCGGTTTGAAAAAAGGCCGGAATCTGGTAGACTAATAATGGCGGTGAAATCAAATGGGAGATTATTCGGTGAGAAGGAATCGGTAACAAGTTTATGAGTGAAAGAAATCTGGTAAAGCTTCTCTAGGAAAATGAGATTGGGATGGAGACATCAAGGGAAGAAAAGGGGATTTCACAGTTATTTCATTTTAGTAAAAATGACAGTCAACAACACGTGGCATGCAGTTGGCATTAGATCTTATTCTTAGGGTAAAGGCAATGGTTTCCCCATTTCCCCAATCCCCCACTCCATTTTTGGTGCCACCTCATCATTTCCCACCCCTTCCCATTTTTCCCCATTTTGTGGGTAATGGTTTCCCCACTCTCCCACTCTCCCACTCTCCCAAACACCCCATAAAAACCTTCCCCACTCTCCCACTCTCTCTTGAAAAAATCGGGGTCCCAACCCCATTTTAACCTTCCCGATCCCGAATTCCCCTTTTCCCGATTTTTCCCGAGCAGCCAAGTAATGGTTTCCCCGTGATCCCGTTTCCCCGATTTTCCCCGTTTTCACCTTCCCGATTGGATCGGGAAGGGTATTGCGTTTACCCTTATTATTTATAGGGCAATTAATACTTCAATATATATTGAAATAAATAAGTTAATAACTTAAACATACAAATATTGAGTTACTATATTACATGTCTACGATATTACAATATTTAAATTAAAGATGAGTTTCATGTTATAAATATTTTACCTTTGATATTGATTCAAAAGATTCCACAATTAAAAATGTATTTACAAAATAATGTAATATATTTTCAATTATTTTTAGTGAAAGAAAATCAATCCCAAACGGCCTTACAGAAGATACAATTAAAAATGTATTTACAAAATAATGTAATATCGACTCATAGAAATTAATAATTGGTATTTACTATTTCTATCAATAGCTCTATATATCATGTTAATTGAATAAATTTTGTTAACAGTATAGATGAATGGCTCTATATATCATGTTAATTGAATAAATTTTGTTAACAATATAGATGAAAGTAAAAATGTAAAAAAACAACACAATACAATGTGAAAAAATAACAACACACTACAATGTACCAAAAAAAAAAGCAGGTTAAAAACACATGTATAACAAACGAATCACGCCACATATACAAACAAACGAATCACGCCACATATACAAACAAAAAGCAGGTTAAAAACACATGTATAACAAACGAATCACGCCACGTATATAAACAAATTTACATGAAAATAACATACAACTCGCGGCGACGAAGCAAACAAATTTACGTGAAGATAACATACAACCCGCGGCGATTACCTAATATATCAAAACACAAAGCTGAGCTGTACTCAGTAAGTGTACTATTTCCTCCAGGTGGACCAGTATTTGACAAGCACGTGGCTGTTTTTTGCTTAATATTTTTTTTTCTTTCAGCGTTGATATTATTTGTTTTAAACCTTTTTTTTTCTATAAACAATCAATATAACCATTTGGCTTAGTGGTTTGTGTGTTAGTATTGTTACATGTTGGCGCAGCTTCGATTCTTGCTCCTGCCCGTTTTTCTTTTTCTTTTCGTTTTTGCTTATGTAACAAGCCCACGCGTTCTTTTCTCATTTGTTCCCACCGTAACGCGCGGACGGGTCACCAACTCGTTTAATAACATATAGTAAAAAGTTGTGTAATAAATTTTTCATATTATAACAATTTATTTATGCACTAAATCTTAAAGTGACAGAATGGTGTGCGGGGGATAGTTAAGCATCATTTCAAATCCTTGAAAAATACTAATAAGAAAATCAAATCAGAGTGATAAACTATAGAAATAAAACTACAGAAAAGAAAGAGATGAAAATGAAAGAATAGATAGATAAAAGTAAGCTCAGATTTTAAAGTGATCATCACAGCCTTACAGGCTCCAATCAGATATAATGCTGAAGGAAGGAAACGGTTAGGGTCTGATATAGCGGTTCAAGGGAATGTGGACCCTGGTGTGCTGTTCGGGTCAAAAGATTTCATCAAGCCAAAAAGCAACCATTATCGCTTGATCCAAAGGTAGCAAGAATCATCAAAAAATAAGGGTCAAGTAACCAAATTGCAGCAAAGCAACCATCAAAGCCAATAGATATCCATCATCGCATGATCCATATTAACCAATAGGCATAGAAACAGTATGCATCAAAGCCATCTAGAGCGAAGAAAACCAACATTCATGTAAACATTAAGTGGCAAGTAACCAAAATCCATCGAAGTATGTTAAAATGATTATGATGTTGTCATAGTGTACCAAAAACACCAACATGAAGCCAGCGGTTTCAGATGTGGGTTATTGAAAACCCTAGAACCAAAATCGATCTAAGAGAACACAGAACATCAACAAAAACCAAACGGTTTCAGATCTGGTTTGTTGAAAACCCTAAACCCA
This sequence comes from Deinandra increscens subsp. villosa, assembly GCA_039602395.1. Taxonomy (NCBI): domain Eukaryota; kingdom Viridiplantae; phylum Streptophyta; class Magnoliopsida; order Asterales; family Asteraceae; genus Deinandra; species Deinandra increscens. Next base: position 19,237,983 of record JBCNJP010000019.1, on the reverse strand, counting down.
AAATCGATCCAACAGGATAGCAATAGCATCAAAACCCCGTTGCATCCACGTAAGCGGAACAACAAAACCGACGAATCATCGCTTGAAGGCTCCCAAAAGCAAAGCCCAAACGACATAAGTCGCATACATCGTTACTCAACGCCAACAGAGCAACGATTATGTCGCTACGATATCAGCGGAGCATCGACAGCGGGAGTGACGACCTTTTAAGGTCATCTTCGTCGGCGTCGAGAGAGGTGTAAATTGTTCTGGCAACATCATCGTCACCGGTCGTAAGTAACCAAACACATTAAATCGTTTAAAAAACACAGCAAATGAAAGCAAATCGCAGGGAAACTGAATCGCAATCTTGAAGGGATGATAGTGTCGCTTCGACGTCCGGCGCTAAATGGCCAAATCCGGTAGCCGTCAACCAAACGGAGCAACATAAACCCTCCAAATCCATAAATCATTCATCATTACTTCACATTTTTAGAGAGAGTTGCAAAGAAGAAGATATCGTCTGAAATGAAGAGAGATTGAGACTTTGAGTTTGGAGAGAGAAGGTTCAAGGGTTGTAAATCAAAAGAATTCGGAGAGATAAAGGATAAAAAGATCCTACAAATTGTACAAAGATCAAACACGTGTTCTAGCCAACCAAATGAGAGCACCGCCGTGAAAAGCCTATAAGATAAATACTTGTGGACGGAATAGTAAAAAATTAGTGTACACGTATCTAGATAGATATAGAGAGCTGTCAATTGTCAATGAACTATGATAATACGCGTGACTGAGAGAGAGAGTTTTTTGACACACAAAGACATCACTGATGTACACGTACTATAAAGAAGAGTACATAAAGACATGTGTATCGTACCGTGAATTCACCCAATAAAAAAGAGCCATCAGTAGTTAAGAAGACAAAAGAGTGCAGCAAGTCCCACCGGCCAAGCATTCCTATTAAAAAATTACATGTGGGCTAAATAGTGGCTTTTGTGAGTACAGCTCACCATTATCCTTTGATAATAAATAAATAATAATAATAATAGTTATAATTATTATTATTATTATTATTATAATTATAATAATTATTACCTTATATATCAATTTGCCTAGCTGAGTTGTACACTCAGTGGGCACTATTCCCTCCACGGTGGGGTTCTCATGGTCTGCCACGTGGCACTTGATTTTGTTATATTTTTTTTATTAACCAGCTTTTTCAATATGTTTTGTAAATGATGTTTCATTATTTGTTTGATGTTTAGGTGTGGTCGGATGGTAGTTATGTGAGTTTTGAAATTGCAGGTACTGGGTTCTAATCCTTCACCCACCCGTTTTTTTTTTTTTGAGCTTTTGAAAAGCTACACGTGTACTCTATGCCACTTATCCTTATCTTTTAATTGACGTCTGTCCCCTTAGTGATACACCTGTGCTTACGATTTTTACACGTGTATTTCAAAGAGTTAAATTGATTATGCCTGCTATTCGATTTTCTTCTTCTCCGCTTTTTCGTTTCATAGCAGATTTCTTCCATCGTCTCTTCTCTGCGATTTCATTTAATTGCTGGTTTTTTACATCGTTTCCTGGTGATTGTTTAGCTATTTTCTTTCATCAGATACTTTTGGAGTTAATGTTCTTTCTCCTCCCTCTCTCTCAATTCTCAAATACCCAATTTTTCAAACCCTACGATTCTCATTCTCATTATGCCCAGAAGTTACAGATTACAGATTGGAGCGTAAGCTTTGGTGGTGGTTTAGCCGGCTTTCTATCAATTTCTCCGCCAGCATCCCAGAAATCATCTGTAAGATTCTTTCACTCTTTCGTTCTTCATTTTGGTTAGCCCCTTGATCATCGTCTACATCGATGCTCACAGTAATTATCCTACTTCATTTTCGCCGATTTGTTAATTAGTTTACTTCTATTTACATATGTTTGTTCGTATCTATGTGATATCTCTATTCTCTAGATGTTATTACGTGATCGATTGTTTGAGTGCTTGATTTGATTCAATTGAAGCTGAATACGTAGCCAAATGCAACTATTTCCGCTTCTCTAACAGAATTTGAGTTTTTTTATTGCTTGAGTATTCTAAACTTCTATTTAGTTTTTAAGGGAACTGATTTGAGGTTTTCTCTTCATTTCATATTGTCATTTGGATTTTGGGTAATCTTTCTAACACTTATTTGTTTAAACATATGGATATTGCCCTCAAGTTGTTTGATGAAATGTCAATTATTCCATGTTTGTTGTTTTCAGATTTCCTTAATGAAACAATTCTTTTCTCTTTAATTTGTTCCATGTGCTTTTGTAATTTTAGTTTTTCTTATGCCAACTTTCTCTCCCTGTGCAGGCTGCTCCAACTTATCTTTCAAATGGAGGTACATTTTACCTTATTTCACTCCAGACATGTTACTGATTGGAAGTATGGAAGTATCATATTTCCTTAATATACTAAAAATTTATGTATAAAAATAATGCTTAGATCCGAAGTCCATCATCGCAACGCCGTTTGAAGACAAATTTGTGTCAATTTTGAGGTCTTTTAAATTTATGTGTGTTGATCTTAGTGTTATACCCTGAATTTTCGGCTGATAATCCAGGGTACCGGTACAGGCCAGGGACAGGAGTGACCCAGGAATTGAATGACCCAGAATTTAACAGGTAAAGTTCAAGTGACCTTGAATGTACCAGAAACGAGGTAATGTCTCAGGGTGTCTCTATAATCCAGGGAAGTCTATATTTACGTTACTCATTTTGGTTAAATATTATGATGACCCATGATGAGTCTAATCCAGGGTCACCCTTATTTTATAGATGACCCAGCATGTGGAAATGACCCTGCATGCTAGGACATCGTTACTAACGTATTTCGTGCCTTTATCTAAGTGACGACAGGTTGACAAAGTCACTCAAACGGTCGAATAAGGAAAGCTGAAGACTCATTTAGCACGTGGTCAAAGTCAGTTGGCTGGAAACTCGGTCAACTAATGGAAAGAGACGTTGAAGAGGAGATCCCTGAAATATCGGAAGAACAGTTGAAGACCCCTGGAATATCGGACGAGTCTTTGGAGCTCTCGGAGTATAAATAGGACCTTTAGTCATTTATTTTCGATTCATTCGAGCTTTACTCATTGTATTCTCGTACTTTTCATCTGCAAACTCAAGTGTACTCAAACGTTTAAGTGATCAATAAATTGGTAGCGTGTGTTATCGCTACCCGGGGTTTTTATGCCGGCGGTGCCTTAGAGACATCTAAGGGCTAAGGGCTTTTCCCTAGTAAAAATTCTTGGTGTTCCTGCTTACATTTAAGGTTTCATTTGTGTTATCCAAATTATCAAACTATTACTTGATTTAATTCACGTTTTTCCCAGGATTTTACGTGTTGCCCCTGGAAATCGACTACTGTCCCAGGATTTTTGCAAACTTTCTTCACAAATTGATCTTTGGCACTAAACCTCACAATCAGATTTGGTTCAATTTTTACTAATCTAGCCTTGGTAATTTTTAGCCAAAACAATTTGGCGCCCACCGTGGGGCAATTGGTGTCAATCTTTTGTCAAACTCATTTTGGATTCATCCTAAACTTGATCTTTACCAAAATCTATCAAAAAATGTCAACACAAATGAACACCTCGAATGTCTTGGCTTCGGCTGTAACTGCTTCAACAACAAGAGTTACCCAACCAGGTCCAAGGACCAGTATTTCGACAAGTGGAGTCACTTCATCGGCTCCAGGGTTCAACGCCTCAACTTCAGCTACGCGCAGTGACGCACCGGTAGTCAACTATGAAGTGATCGAAACTGAAAACATCCCAGAAGACCCTGTCTTAATATCTAACACTGATATCCTGGCCACATTCGGTAAATTGGAGCGCCACATGGAACTCCAACAGAAGGTGAACCAGGAATTCATGGCTCAATTGACCAGCTTGAGATCAGAGTTACCCAGGGCCACGGCGGCTCAGCCGTCGCCACTCGACCCCAGAATTATGAATTTCAGTACCCCTGGAAGCAATTCCAGGGTACACGAAGGTGTCACCCCATCGAACGGAAGATCAACGTTCTTCCCTACACAAATGGCCCATGCTGATCTACCCAGGGCGTCTATCATCAGGGAACCAGTCGTTAATCCTGGGACAAATATACCCCAGGATGTCGGTAACACTCCTCAAACTTTCGCCTATTATGCTAATACTAACAATTCAGTGCAGGATTCAGGGATCAGCCCATCAGTGGAACGAGAGATTCAGAAACTCAAGAGGATGATCTCAAGTGTCCCAGGAGTTGTGCAACCTATCCCTGAAGTTGGCCCAGCAAGCCATAGGGTATCCAGGTTTGCTCCACCAATTTGTGATGTGGAGATACCCAAGAGGTTTCAAACTCCCAGCATGAAACCTTACGATGGCACAACAGACCCTGAAGAACACGTGGCGCAGTATCGTGAAAGAAGGGAGGTTATCTACATGCCCCCTGAAATTAAGGAGGCATGCCTATGCAAAGGATTCGGATCTACTTTGACAGGAGCAGCCTTGAAATAGCTCCTGAATGTTCCCCCTTACTCTATTACTTCATTTTCACACTTAATTAATTTGTTTAACAGTCAGTTCTCTTGCAGCCGTAGCTTTGAAAAACTAACGAGCGATTTGTATAGGGTGACCCAGAATGCAGGCGAAACCCTAAGGAATTTTGTTAGCAGGTTTAGCAGGGAAGCCTTGGAGATACCAAACATGGACATGGCAACCGCGGTTCAGGCCTTCAAGATGGGACTCAATAAAGACTCACCATTCTATCAAGATCTAGTCATGAATCCATGTCATAACATGGACGAAGTCCGTCACAGGGCGATACGCTTCATCAGGCTGGAGGAGGACAAACAAATCCTGGGAAAGGGTGAATCCTCCCCAGGATTCAACAGCTCCAACAGGAAATCGGAATCCTCACATCCTAGGTCGCAACGATCTAAGCCATACTTAAGGCCCGACGAACGTCGAGTGAACAGTGTGGACCAGGATGAGGAGGAAGAAGAATATCCTTCCATTAATGATTATTGCTTTACTACTGACGTTTCTGGTATTATGTTTGCTATGCAGGACCTGGGAGACAAAGCAAGGTGGCCCAAGAAGAATGATAAACCTTCCACCTGGAAGGATAAATCCAAGTGGTGTGCTTACCATGAAGACTTTAGTCATCAGACCGAGGATTGCATGGCTCTGAGAAGGGAGATCAGCTATCTACTTAGCAAAGGCTACTTGAAAGAGCTCCTGGGAAAAAAGAAGGATAAATCCAGGGAACAGAACTCAAAATCCAGGGACAATGGTGCAAGATCCCAGGATTTTGGACGTCCTGATGACCATCTTGAAAGAGCATCCTCTCCGCCCCCGGACGCTAAGATAATACATTTTATTTCTAGTGGATCTGACATTTGTGGTACCTCCTATTCTGCAGCTAAAAGGCATGCCAAGGAATCCAAGTCAGAAATAGAGGGAAGACCCAGGAAGAGTTCCGTTCAGCCTGATATCAAGGAAATTACATTCGGAGAAGATGACATGCGTGATATCATAGACCCTCATCATGACGGATTGGTGATAACGCTTCACATTGCCAACAACATTGTGAAAAGAATCTTGATTGATGGAGGCAGTTCGGTAAATATAATCCAGTTGGAGGCCTTGCAGAAGATGGGAATTCTGCATTCAGAGATCATCTCAAAATCCACGGTACTCGTGGGTTTCAGTGGCAAAACAAAGAATACCCTGGGTGAAATCAAGCTTCCAGTTTACGTAGAAGGACTCAACTCAGTTCAGCGTTTTTGTGTGATGGACGCACCATCAGGGTACAATGTAATCCTGGGTAGACCCTGGATTCATGATAACAGGGCTGTACCCTCGACGTACCATCAATGTGTGAAGCTGCCAACACCCTGGGGCGTGATCACAGTACATAGCGACCAGCAAGAGGCTAAGGAGTGTTACACTACATCAATGAAGATATCCTCCAAACAAAGACAAGCATAGCAATTACAGAAAAAGGCCCGGGAAGCCCTGGAAGCGAGAGAGCAAGACGTCAAAGCTGTCGAATTGGACCCTTCAAATCCAGGGAAGAGAGTATATATTGGAACAAATATTCCAGGGCCAATAGAGGAACAGCTGATACATCTACTGAGAACCAGAATGTCAACCTTCGCTTGGTCCCATGACGACATGACAGGTATTTCTAAATCCGTTATTACACATAAACTTGGAATTGATAACTCTTTCAGGCCCATACACCAAAAGAGAAGAAAATTTGCACCGGAAAAGAACGTCATAATCCAGGAAGAGGTTGATAGACTCCTTAAAGCAAGGATGATCAGAGAAGTAAAGTTTTCCAGGTGGTTAGCCAATGTGGTGGTGGTTGGAAAGAAAAATGGTAAATGGAGGGTATGTGTGGACTACACAGACCTGAACCGTGCATACCCAAAGGATCCATTCCCGCTACCACACATAGATTCCATGGTCGATGCCACGGCAGGCCATGAAATGTTGACTTTCATGGACAGGATTTCAGCAGATTCAGATGGAACCCCAGGATCAGGAAGATACGGCATTCATAACACCAACAGGTATATATTGCTATATAGTTATGCCCTTTGGACTAAAAAATGCAGGGGCAACGTACCAGAGATTGGTTAACATGATGTTCAAAGAAAAACTGGGGGACACAATGGAGGTGTATATCGACGATATGGTAGTAAAATCCAGGGTCACCAATGACCATGTCCAGGATGTCAAGGATTCCTTTGACATCTTAGACAAATACAACATGTAGTTAAACCCAGAAAAATGCCATTTTGGGGTTGGAGCAGGCAAATTCCTGGGATACATGGTAACTAAGAGAGGCATAGAAGAAAGTCCAGAGCAGATCAGAGCAATAGCTAACTTACAATCACCATCCAGCACCAAAGACGTCCAAAGACTTACAGGCAGAATTGCTGCCCTGAATAGATTTATATCGAAATCCTCGGAAAGATGCAGGGACTTTTATGACATCCTAAAGAAGAACAAGAAATTCGAGTGGAAGGAAGAACACGAGAAGGCGTTCCAGGATTTGAAAACATACTTGTCCACGGCACCCTTGCTTATGAAGCCAAATCCAGGGGAGCCCCTGTCCCTGTATTTAGCAGTTTCCAGGAATACGGTAAATGCAGTCCTCACCAAGGATGCGGAAGGTCAGCAACATCCGGTTTATTACGTAAGTAAAAGCTTACTTGATGCTGAATCCAGGTATTCACACCTTGAAAAACTTATATCAGCCCTAAGTATGGCATCTACTAAACTTAGACACTATTTTGAAACTCATACAATTCATGTTAGAACTAACTATCCCATAAAGTCTGTTTTGAGAAAACCAGAAATGTCAGGACGAATGGCTAAGTGGTCGGTGAAGCTGAGTGCATATGATCTGATCTACGAGGCCAGAACAGCTATAAAATCCCAGGCTCTAGCCTATTTTGTGGCTGATTTCAGTACTGACATACAACAAGAAGCGGACCATGAATTCCAGCAACTTCAACAAGAAGAAATTTTAGGGTGCTGGACCTTGTTCACTGATGGAGCATCAAATATCAGGGGGACAGGCCTAGGAATTGTACTGAAATCGCCACAGGGGGACATGATACCCCAGGCTGTAAGATGTGGATTTCAAGCAACTAACAATGAAGCTGAGTATGAAGCCCTAATTGCTGGGTTACACTTAGTATTACACTTGGGAATTTAGCACATCCAGGTATACGTTGACTCTCTTCTTTTAGCTAACCATTTTAATGGATCTTATGCAGCTAAAGGAGAGAAGCTAATTAAATACTAGGAAGTGGTAAAAAGAATGTCCCAGGATTTTCAAAATTTCAATATTCTACAAATACCAAGGGAGGATATGCTGAAGCAGATGCATTGGCAAACTTAGGTTCAGCATTCAAGGCTCTTGAAGACACTCATATTCCTATAATTCATATACTAACACCAGCCATAGACCAAGGTACAGATACCCAGAATTCTGCTATAGCAGATGAAATCCTAGTATCCAGTACCCAGGATTTTTCAACCCAAGAGGAGTCCTGGACCAAACCAATTATTCAGTATTTGCAGGATGGTACTATTCCAGGGAATGAAAAGGATGCCCGTGCATTCAAGATAAGGGTAGCCAGGTACGTGATTATCAAAAATATATTGTATAGAAAATCTTTTGCAGGTGTATATTTGAGATGCTTGGAGAAGGATCAAGCCCAGGAAGTTCTCAAAGATATCCATGAAGGCGATTGTGGAAATCATGCAGGGGGCAGGTCCTTGATGTCTAAACTTCTGAACAGGGTATTATTAGCCTACTATGAGGAAAGATGCCCAGGATTTCTCTCAAAAATGTGATGCATGTCAAAGACACGCCAATGTGCCTCACCAGCCTGCAGAACCTTTATATCCTATTCCAGCATCTTGGCCCTTCATGAAGTGGGGAATGGACATTGTTGGTAAATTACCCAAGGCCCCTGGAGGAAAGGTATTCATGTTAGCAATGACTGATTATTTCTCAAAATGGATTGAAGCCGAGGCGTACGTTCAAGTCAGGGAAAAAGAAGTTATATCCTTCATTAAAAGGAACATATTAACAAGGTTTGGAGTGCCATCTGAGATCGTTTGTGATAATGGCTCCCAATTTATTGGGAGTAGGACCACAGGATTCTGCGAATCCTGGGGCATAAAGATGATAACATCAACACCAGTACATCCTCAAGCCAATGGCCAGGCTGAATCAAGCAACAAGATTATAATAAAGAACTTGAAGAAAAGGTTGAAAGAGAAGAAGGGAAGATGGGCAGAAGAATTACCCTTGGCGCTATGGGCGGATAGGACCACATCCAAAAATGCCACAGGCCAGACCCCACTTTCCTTGGTCTTTGGTACTGAAGCGGTTATCCCAACCGAAATGGTGGTCCCAACATTCAGGGTCAGTTCTCAGACCTGGGATTCGAATGATCAGTCCCTGGTTGAAGACTTAGATACCCTGGATGAACTAAGAGATCAAGCAGCTTGGAGGATGGCAGCTTATCAACAAAGAATTTTCAAGACATACAACAAACATGTGAGGATCAGAAGGTTTAAAGTGGGAGATCTAGTCCTTAGAAAGGCGTTTCAGAACACAACAAATCCAGGGGATGGAAAGTTGGCTCCTAAATGGGAAGGCCCCTACCTGATTCACTCTGAGGCTGGTAAGGGGGCATATTGGTTTGCTAATATGGAAGGAGACCTACTACCACGACCTTGGAATGCAATACATTTAAAGGCGTATTTCATGTAAGGCTTCCTGTCCTAGGATTCGACTACCCAGGTATGTGTTTGATTTTAAGTTAATGCTGGAAATCCAGGTTAGTTCTTCTCACTTAATTTATTCCGTTTATTCCCTTACCTTCGTTATTTGTTTATTAACATCAGTTACTTGTTACATTTTATTTTGAAATTGGTATTCAACGTCTTGAATTCGCTAAGATCTATGTTTTGCCCAGAATCCAGGGTATCCCAGGATTCAGGGTACCTCACATGCAGGACATTCAGAAAATCAAAACATATGGAACAAAGCATGCTCGAGACACTCCAATTCGACAACAATGAGCGTATATCTCCTAAGTTTGAGACTGGCCATCTCACCTCCGTATGGGTAAGGCCTACACCTATTTCTAAGGTTTGAGGGTTGAACATCCTCCATTCGAATAGGGCTATCACGCCTCGCCCGGGACGCACGTGGCAATTTTTGCCCCGCCCGAGACGCACGTGATCCAAGTATGAAACCCTGGGATTGTGGGATCATCCGGGTTAATAGCATTGGTGGCAACCTCCCAATCCAGGGACATATGCGGATCTTTTAGGGTTTAAAACGATTAACGCATTTTCAAGATGGATTGGTGCTAACGTACCAACAGAAGTCTCCGAGGACATGCCCTAGTTCAGTCAGTACGACTAAGAGGAAATCCCTAGTTCGCCAGTACGGCACCGGGCATGACCCCAGAAATGACTTAAGAGATCACCTAGTGACCCAGGATTATTGACCTAATCCAGGATCATAACGGTTAAAGTCTAAGTAAATTAACTTCATGTCTAGTTAATTCTGATTGATATGTTCCTATTTTAGGAAACATCCACAAGTCTGCTAAAGCTATGAGGATTCCTAAATCCTGGGGGCAATCCAGGAATACCAAGGTAAACCCTAGTATTATTTCGTACGTCGGCAAATGCATTTCGAATATTTCAAACACAAGCATGTAACTAAAGCAGTTATATATATATAAAAGACCCAACCTGGGCCCGGAAAAGCTCCGGACATCCCAGGGTGGGGACACATCAAAAGACCCTGGATTCCACATCCAGGGGTGGAACATTGTCTAAAACAAAATAAACCGGGAAACGTCGTCCGGCGTTACATCACATGCATAAAAATAAAATTGTTTTTAAAACATCAACCAAAAGACAAGAAGGCGACCCCTGTTCTTCAAGCTGCATCTTGGGGCACCTCCTTAGCTTCATCAACTGAGACCTCCTCCACTGCCTCGGACCCCTGGGCTGGCTGCTCTCCCTCCTTCGGCTGATCGATCTCCATGGCGTGGCCAGCAGGATCCTTGGACGGGGTACCCTTGCTAGACCCAGGGTCGGCATCAGGGTCACACCCAGCGGGGATGGTTGCGCCTAATTCGCGCAGTTTGTTTGCCCATCCGGTCACATCCCACTGAGGGTTCTGAAACCCGAGATCCTTAGCCTCCTTCGCCATTTTCAGCCTGCATTGAAAAAGGGAGATGCGAGCAATGAGCTTGCCTTCATCGCCCTTTGCAGCCAAAGCAGCCTCATGAGTAGTCCATGCCTCCACTTCCTTCTTCTCGAGATCCTGCACCAGCCCCAGGTTTTTGTTGGCCGCTATCCTGACCGAGTTCAACTCCTTGGTCAGAGTGGCAACCTCTTTCTTGGCAGAAGCCTCAGCATCCTGGGCCCGCTTTTCAGCAGCCCAGACCAGTTCCAGGAATCGCCCAGCAATCTACAGGAAAAGGTAATTTGATTAATATTTAAGACCTTGAATTAGATCGTTGTATAAAACGTTCAGGGGCACCCAGGATTAACTTACTTGGCGAGAAGAAGCCTCGGCATGGGTACGAAGCTCAGCAGCATCCAGATTCTCCAGAGATTGCACGACAGGAGCGGTAGCAGTAAAACTGGCCCTGGTCTTGCGCTTGGTGCCAGAGGTCTTTGAGGAAGGAGCTTTGGGAGCAGTCATAGGTTCGGTCTTCACGGAGGTAACAACTTGCAGGTCCTGTTCAGATTCACCTAGCAGAAAGTCGTCCAGATCAAGGTTTTCCAGGTTGATGGGAATGGCGGCAGCTAGAAAACAGAAGTGTCAGAAACCAATAAAATCCAAGGCACAGAAGGCAGGGTACCAGTGTACTTACAGCTTGACATACTATGCGAAGTGGAGGAAGCTGTTTGGTGAAGATCGGCCCTGAATTCTCTATCAGCTTCACTGATGCTCAGGAAGGCCACGAATCTCTCGAGTGTCCCTGAATTGGCAGGACCGATGGAACTCAAGTGTATCGGTAATTAAGGGAGCATTGATTATCGGCCATTTTTTTTACGCATAGCCACTGTTTTGTAAAAGACGTGGCCAAAGGTAAGAAATACTAGTTTTAGCCACACATATTTTGTACCCGTGGCCAAATATATAGCCTTTGGACCCTTTTAGCCACCTATTATTTTGTTTATGTGACAACAACAATCAGGTGCAATGGCTTTAGCCACTGTTTTACAAAAACGTGTGGCACTTATTTGTCACGCTTAAAAAAGAGTGGCGAAATGCACCAAACGGCCACGGAATTTTTATGATTTTTAATTAGTGTGACCAAAAAGGAATGTATGGCCACGCTTAAATAATGTTGTGTGACGGAAGAGTAGATTTTATTACTTAGTAAATTAAAAGAAAACAAAACTATTAAGTATATATTATGCGTGGCTAAATGTGAGCAATGACCACGCTTTTTACTTAGTTATGTGGCTAAAAGCTAGTACATATGGCCATTGTAATTAGGTTGTGTGACTAAATAGTAGGTTGTGAGTGACAAAAATCTATTACCAATGGCCACATATATTAACCGTGACTAAATGGTAGGTTGTGAGTGACAAAAATCAATATTATGGTCACGGTAAAATATTAAACGCGTGGCGAAAAAGAGACGATTTGTTTCCCTCTAAAACAACACGCTTTTTTTTTCAATTTTACCAATTCGAGCGGGTTAAAATCTGCTACCCTATATATCATCATCATTGTTATTTTCCTTTACCGCCATCCCTTTCTTGATCTCAAATTCTCTACACCAATTCGTTTACACCATTAATTCTGGTATCAAATGGCCGATAATCAATGCTCCCTTAATTACTGGTATGTGAAGAATAGGCGTATTTTTTTTGGTTTACAGTAACAGAAGAAGAAGATCCTTCAAGTCCCACAAATCTATGATTAATCACAACGATGAGAACATCCTGAGGCAACTCCATGCGCAGAAGGATCCTGATTGTTTTACCTACTTTGTTGAGGCAACGAAATTATTCCGTGTCCTTGATGCAAAATTCAATGAATGTGAATCCGAAGAAGATGAAGAAGATGAAGAAGATGATGAAGAAGATCAAGAAGATGAAGAAGATGATGATGATGATCATGATAATGACGATGCAAGTTCAGGATCATACATATCCGAAGATTGCAGTGATCCGGATAATAAATTAATGGATGTTTATGTTTAATTATGAACAAATTAAGAACAATATTTTATATGTTTATATAGTTATGATATTAGTAGTTATAATTGAATATATGATGGTTATAATATATGTTTATCATGTTTGATTATCTTGTGATATGGCCACTCATATTAAACATTGGTTGCGTGACAAATTATGACAAATGGTCACGGTATATTAATTTTAGATGGCTAAAAGAATACCAACAGTGGACGGCGCTTGTAATCATTACTATTTAATTTACTTTATCTTTCAAATCTCCATCTACCACGCCCCTCAAGTATCGATATATACTTAATTATCTCTGTATCAGTTTTCATCATCATCTCCACCATGACCCTTTTTCTCTCAGTCTTTCTCTCTCTGTTTTTCGTCCATCATCGCCATCAAAAAATGTGGAATTGGCGTCATCCGTATGTGGAAAACGATAAGTTATCATCTTCACCACTGAAATTCGATTGAAATTTTCGTCTCAGATTTGGTAATTTTTTCTTGTGCAGGGAACGATTGCACTCTGTATCTCCTGTGAGCAGATTTTAAGTTATTGTGGAAACCATGGAGACGAGGAGTGTCTAATGGTTCATACAAATGCTTTACTGTGAGCTGATTTTAAGTTATTGTGTAATTTTATAACAGTCAGCAGTAACGGCACATGTTGAGGTTTGCAGCACTTGTATTCTTCAGGTGCTTCTCTCCCTTTTGGCCCCATGAACCCGATTTCTCTTCAGCCACTTCTTCACCATTTTCAGTTGATCATAAGCAAGTGCATGTGAGAAAGCAAAAAGGGACTTGTTCTCTCTTTTCACTTGATCAGAAGCAAGTGCATGTGAGAAGCAAAGAGGAATTTTTGTTCAGCCGCTTCTTCTCCCTTTTAAGTTAGTAGTTTTTCAGTTGTAATTTTATAGATCAATGTATTAATGGAATCATACCGTTTGGATTATGTATGCAATTGTGTTTGTTAAAGCAACAGTTGATTTTGTTTGTTTATTTTCTACTTTTATTGACTCTGGTTTGGTCAAAGAGAGGAAACCTGCAGGTACAATCAAAAAAAGGAAACACTTGACTCAAAATTAAGATCCATAATATTCCAGAATACATAAAGAAAAAAAACCAAATATTGTTGATACTGTAATTTGCTAAGATTCAAAAACATTACAATGATCAATTAATCGTTTTTACGTAATATCATTCCAGTACAGTCAGCTATATGGTAAACATTGTCACATGTATCTACGAGTGTCAATACATTATCGTTGTGAGGAAAAACTACCGTACTGAATTTTTCATTGGCATCGTCTTCATAATAATCTCTGTAATTTCTGGGAGGTGTCATAAAGACAATATGCAGTTTTTTATCCAGCTGGTCTTTGACGTAAAACAACTGTCGTGCTTGTGACGCGAAAATGAACGGGTCCTCCTTGTGACCTAGTCTTTTAAGGTTGACCATAGTGTAACCAAGACTATCTTTTTTGACCCCCTGTGTATTCTCAACCCAGTCGCACATAAATAGAGGGATGCTTTTAATATGGTATTCTAGTACCCATATCTCTTTTAAAACACCATAGTAAGGTTTTTGTCCATAGGTTAATACCTCGTTAGAGATGTGCATGTCATTTACCTCTACACCAACCCCGTTGTTCTGGTAAACCCTACCGTCTCGAGATTTTATACGAAATGAATAGCCATTGATGTCATATACTTCATATTTCCTCACGCTTCTGTGCGGACCATTTGAAATCCACCTAACGGCCTCTGATATAGTTTCTGGGGACTCCGCTATCTCTTTTTCAACCTGAAATTCATAGTAGGTTCATCAGGAGAGTTCATTAGGAATAGGATGGTTATAGTTCTTCCAAAAATAAAATAAAGTTGTTCCGGACAACTCAGGTCAGTTGTTCCGGAAAGTTACAGTTCATCCGAAATTTAAACTATAAGAAAATAGTTTCGGTTCACCAGGAAGGTTATAGTTCATCCGGATAGATAATAGAGTTGTTGCGGACAACTCGGGTCAGTTTTTCCGGAAAGTTACAGTTCATCCGGAATTAAAACTATAAGAAAATAGTTTCAGTTCACCAGGAAGGTTATAGTTCATCCGGATAGAAAATAGAGCTGTTACGGACAACTCAGGTCAGTTATTCCGGAAAGTTACAGTTCATCCGGAATTAAAACTATAAGAAAATAGTTTCAGTTCACCATGAAGGTTATAGTTCACCCTGATAGAAAATAGAGTTATTGCAGACAACTCAGGTCAGTTGTTTCGGAAAGTTACAGTTCATCCGGAATTAAAACTATAAGAATATAGTTTCAGTTCACCAGGAAGGTTATAGTTCATCCGGATAGAAAATAGAGTTCTTCCGGACAACTCAGGTCAGTTATTCAGGAAAGTTACAGTTCATCCGGAATTAAAACAATAAGCAAATTTAGCTGACCTTGTTGCGTAACCATTTACCAAATGTTGTGCTCTGCTTCTTAGTCAGCTCATTTAGTCTACTACCAGGATGTTCCTTTTCCAAAAATTTCATGTGTTCTCTGCAATTAAACAGATCAAAAAAGGTTAATAATCTAAATTACTTACTCGATATAATGCTTAATTTCAGGCGTATTTAGCAACACATATAAATGCGTTTTCGATAGGAGCTCTGGAGAGACTTCAACTGATCTACCAGCTGACCCAGGACTTCCATCAGCACCGCTATGCTTTTCAGTTGGAACACCAATAGTTGTGATGTTTTTTTGGTATTCGCTGAGAAACTCAATCGTTTCTTCTACAATGTTCTCCTCAGCAATGCACCCTTTTGGATAAGTTTTGTTTCTCACGTGGCCCTTAATTACCTTCATACACCTTTCAAATGGATACATCCATTGAAAGCATATTGGGCCACATAATTTTACCTCCCTAGTAAGGCGCACCGTCAAATGAAGGTTTTGGACTCTTGAGGGTCTCTTTTGGTTGTGCACATTGGCATATTTTGGGTTTATAATGTATGTACAATGTGATCTTAAATGTACGTGGATCAGGGAGGTTCTAGGTCTCTGCTTTCGTAGAACAGAGGAGTCCTGACTCACGTACAACATTCCAAGATCATTGCTTACGCAAAGTAGAGGGAATGCGAGTTTTTGAGCATGACATCAAAACTCAGAACCGAGCGTGTGTCTCAGGATTCCTGGTACACAGTCAAATAGAAATTGTACTAACCTAAGTGTGTGCTTCCTATCAAGCATCATACGTTATCTTCAAGTGTTGTGATACAACATACCTTTTGATTGATTGACAGCAGAGCCTACCAAGCGTATCGGCCATGAATCACAGCTTTTCACATTCACCTTACATGTGTCAGTCAACAAACACCTGGAAATTTATATCACTTCCCCTCCTGGTCAACCAAAACCAGTAAAAAAAAATTAAAAGCACACAATTTAGAGGAAACATCAGATGTTTATTTTATATCTTCCCCTTGCTTTTAGATTTTTTTTCAAAACAATAAAAAACACTATTTTTTATTTTTTCATTTTTTCAATTTTTTTTATTTATTTTTTTCATTTTTTTTCATTTTTTTTCATTTTTTTTCATTTTTTTTCAATTTTTTACAAATTGTTTTTTGATTTTTTTTCAGAATTTAAAAAAATAAACAAGAACATGAAAAACAGTTGCCAGATTACTCATCAAAGCCTATCATCCGGATGCCTTTGAGACACATTTCAAAATTAGCACTGGAAAGGGGTTTTGTGAACATGTCCGCCACATTGTCATCCGACTGCACCCGTTCTAAATGAATGAGCCTGTGTTCATAGCGGTCCCGAATGAAATGCGTTTTTATGTCAATGTACTTGGTTTTCGAGTGCTGCACAGTATTTTAACAATTTGTAACGCAACATTATTATCACAGAAAATGGGAGTGTCAAAGAAATTCAACCGTAATCTCCCAGTTGATGTTGCAACCATACCACCTGTGAACAGCATGCAGATTCAACCACGTATTCTGCTTCGGCTGTCGATTGGGACACCGTGTGCTGCTTCTTGCTTTGCCATGCCATTAGCCTGTCACCAAATAATTGAGCTCCAGCAGATGTGGATTTCCCGTCAAGCTCATTACCACCATAATCACTGTCAGTGAAAGCATACAGATTAAATCCTGAGTCTTTAGGGTACTAGAGGACCAGCCATGGCCGACCCTTTAAATATTTAAAAATATGTTTAACAGCAGATATATAAGAGAGTTTAGGATTAGCCTGGCAACGTGCACATTGGCACACTGCAAGCATGATATCTGGGCGGCTGGCAGTCAAATACATCAGTGACTGGATCATAGACCGGTACATGTGCTCGCTCACCGGTTGACCATCCGGATATCTGGTAAGTGCAGGCCTGGCTGCCATGTGAGTGGAGACAGGCTTCGAATCCATCATCTTGTACTTTTCCAGGATCTTTGTGACATACTTGGCTTGGTGGATAAGAATTCCACTGTCACTCTGCTTCACTTGCAATGCGAGGAAAAATTCCATCTCGCCCATCTGACTCATCTCAAATTTTGTGCGCATCACCTTCTCAAAATCTTTACACAAATCTTCATTAGTTGACCCAAATATGATGTCATCAACATATACTTGCACCATGATTATGTCATGCTCCACCTCCTTTCTGAAAAGCATTTGATCCACTATTCCTTGTCAGGACCTAATTTGAGCCTTTACTCATCCAATACACAGATTCAAGTGCGGAAATCATGAATCCATGATCAAATCATAGTGTTTGCTTGTTGAAATCCTTAGATTTCGCCTCTGAAACTCAAGAACACGAGGGTTTTTCACACACAAGTGCTCTCTGTCTTCAAACAGCCGTCCAGGAGCTTATTTAGGGTTATTCTAGTATTTCTATTTATATTGGAGAGAGAACAGGTCGTGATTGCAATGAAATCAAGAGAATGTTATTGAAGTTAGTGAAATTTATGACATCAGACTGACGTGATCGCCAAGAACAACTCCGAAGTCGCCAAGAATGAGTCTGAAGTCGCCAAGACAAGTTGGTGACCTCGCCAAGGCTTGGTGAGGTCGCCAACCTTGGTGAGGTCGCCAAGGGATGGCGAGGTCGCCAAGCCCAGATCGCCAAGCACACATCACCAAACTTGGTGAGGTCGCCAAGCTTGGCGAGGTCGCCAAGTACAATGACCAAATCGCCAAGAGTTAATCCCAAGTCGCCAAGAAGGTTTAGAAATCACTAAGTACGCTCCGGAAATATCAATTATCATTGTTGAATCACAAGTGGTTGCTATTACTAAGACACATTCAAATATTAACATCTGCTAAGTAGATTATCATGAAATGACCCAGAATATTGGATTCATACATTCACACTGCAATTGAAATGTACAAGGGCAATTTCTCCAATATCAATAATCAACACAAGTTAAAACATTAAACATGAAATACTAAACATCAAACACTTGTGATTAATACAAACATCAAGATAATTGACCAAGTACAAGATACAAGCAAAGTGAAAGAGATACAATTGAGCACAAAAAGCAAAGGATGCTATGTTTGAGTTGCCACCAACCCTATAAAGTTCTTACAAATTCCCCCTTTGGTGGTAATACAAACATAAGAAGAAAACTAGACAACTATCTGAGTTGACCAAGCAGCTTCAGCAAGAATCTCCAGTACTTTCGAGCAAGGTTCCTGTAACGATCATCTAAGCAGACGATCCGTGTATCGTACAGTATCCATAGATCTTCTCGTAAAAACTTTTTCAAGTCAGAATAGTGCTACTTTTCAATCATCCTTTCGCTATCCCGAGAGAGATAGCAGGTCCCACGACCACCCATGGCCCAGTATTTTAACGTACTCAGGCTTTCTGTTTTCATCTTCTTTGCAGTAATACACTCCCAACACCACCATCTTAGAAACAAACCAAAGTAGTTTGCATCCACTATCTCGTATGGCCTAAGCCTTCGAGGGATGGTGTCCAGGCGACTGTAGAATAACCATTTAAGGTAGCTTCTATGCAGCAGTCTCAGTTTGATTGCTGCGAAGAGTCTTATTGTATTGCCATCTTCCCTTTCAATTACCAACTCATGAGTGTCCCCACTGTAGTACCAACAACTTATAGGGTTGCTTTTCTGATCACCTGTTATTTTCTTTGTGACCAAATCCTTGCCGATGCTTTTATACATAACTTTGTGAGGGACTTCAGCTCTTCGCCTTCTGAAAGTTTTGTATTTCTTCTTTTCAGTCTTGATGGGACGAGTTGAGCTTACATTGTAGATAGATCTTATTTGTTCTTTTGCATCTCTACCACTGGATCATTTGAGTGATTTATCAGTGGATGCCATCTGAGCTGTTTCAACTCCCAAGAAAACAGATTTAAGAGATCCTTTATTTTGGCAAAGAATTGAACGAAACCCTTTCTGCTGTTGACAATGAATGCCTTGAATTCATGATCATATTTCCACCCAAGGATTTTCATCCCATCATCTGATTCGACGTTTGGAGGCATGTCTTTAAGCTTTTTGGCAGTAAACTGCACCAAAGCTTTCCGATATGGTTCCATTTCCTTCCATTCGTCAACCAAAGTAGGAGCGTCTTTCCTTCGGTGTTCCTCCACCCTTATTTCTTCACGTTCGTCCTGCTGACCCTTGACTTTCTTGTTTTCTTCAATAATATGATTTTTGACCATAGTTCGTAGACCGGGGATCTGCTTTCTGCTGTAGCTTTTGCGAGCATATCCCCTTAAGTCCAGAAAGTCTTGTAATTCTCTCTTGTTCATTTTATTAACTTCAAGCGTAGCTGTAGTTGGACTGGGTGGAGGTGAAAACCGATAAAAAATCTCAGGAGGGGGAGGCATATATTATGCGTGCATCTCTCGGATCTTTTCCCGCAGATTATCGTTGAATTGTACATATTCAAACTTCTTGTCAGTATCAGCAAATGGATTTGCACGTGGATCAGTAAGCTTTTCTGCAAGTTTGTAGTTGTAAAGATGTTTTTCCATGTCTAGCTCATCAGTATACAGTTCAACTAGCTGTGTATCCGTGAGATTTATCAAGTAGGATAAGGGAATCCCACGAGAGATTAACTCTCTGACATAATTTGCAATTTCTAACTTGTCAGATGGATCAACATTATCTCCAGCTAGGTTAGGGATTATTCTGATTCTGGGTTCTCTCTCTTCAGAGTTATGATCTTCTGGCTCAGAGTATTCTGATCCAAGTCTAATTTTTGATGAAGGACGGCTGGATTCTTCCAACTGTTTGATAGCCTCTTGCCTGGCAATCTCATCCAACGTCCTTTCAATAAATATTTCTTCCTTAGCAGCCCTGATGGATTCTTCCTTTTTCCTTTGTTTTTCCATTTCCTGCTCATATACCTCTTCAGGAGTTAGCTTTCTTTTGCCTTTGTCAGGTCTAACTGAAGGACCAGCTTCATGTGATGTGACTGGATTATTTGAACCTTGACCACCACTTTCACTTGTTATTGGAAGAGTCTGAACAGTTTCAGTGACTTTGCCAGCGGTGGTTGCAGTAGACTCTGGCATTGAAGGTTGGGTTGGAACTCCTTCTGGGTTCACTTGTTCTCCTGAGTGATGGACTGGTGAAGGAATTGATGATCTGATAGCATCATCTACATTTTGAGGTTCGCTTTCCACTAGCTTAGATCTAGGATGAGTTGGAGAAGTAACCTCAACCGGTTCATCTTTGATTTCATATATAAACTCCTCGTCATACTCATCGTCAGTAGTGAATTCCAAGTTTATGAATTTTGTAGCACTGGAGTCATAAATAAGGTTATTTAGACGCTCAGCCAAACTTATATCATTGAATATCTCATCTGGAATCATGCTGAGAGGTTGAATTTCCAAGGCTTCTCCGGCTTCAATGTTTTCCTCAGTAACAACCACACCGCTTCTGCTACTTGGATCAGTAGCCAAGGTGTTTGCATAAAGTTATTGAAATGCAGTTCTTCCAAAATCCAGAAACTAACTTTCAACGTGTAAGTGTTTCAGTTGTTCAGAAATCTCAGATATAGCAGCTTCAGGCATAACAATGCTTATTGGTTGTTGCACAGGAGGAGCCAACTGGAGTTGCAATGAAACTTCAGGTATGACAGGAGGTTCATCTGGTTCACCCATGGTCAAAGCAAGTACCTCTCCCGAAGACGATTGGTTTGCTTCAAATGCAGCCCTTGAGAATCTTGGAAGTTTGAGATTCTCAGGAGGTGGCACTAAGCTTATTACGGATTGATAAATTTCATCTTCCTCTTCATCATTCAGTTCATCATTCAGAAAGGTGTCTCCATAGGAAATGTCAACATCAGGTTCGGAAGATTCGTTGTCATCAGATGGGAAATCAGCAAGATGGGTGTCATCCACATCTTGTTCTGTGACAACGGTAAGAGTTACTGCATCAGAAGCTTTGCCAGCCTTGCTAGGACTTGGCTCTTTATTTTGTTGAGTGTCTTCAGCTGAGGGAGGTTGATCTTGCATCCGATCATCACCTTGATTACCACTTCCACTACCACCTGCTTCACCATCATTGGTTCTGGTAATTTGATTATTTTGGAGAGCATCAGCCAATAACTTTTTCAGTCTTTCAATTTCTTCTGCTTGCTCTCTTATTTTCTCATTGGCTCTAAGAAGTTCTAGATCTTGTTCTTTTATTCTGTCATTTGCTTCTTTAAGCTTGTCATCAGCAGAGGTGTTAGGGACGTCAAGATTTTGCTCCAAGAACACCTCTTGAGCTGGAGCAGTTGAAATGAGCTGAGTCTCACCTTGAGTTACCAGATCCAAACTTGTGATGTTGATTTCAGCAGAGGCGTCAATTTCTTGAACTGTAGCTTCAATGGTGGTGACTGGAGCAGATTGAGCCTTTTGTTGCTCAAAGTCATCTGGTTCATGTTGTGCTGTTGATTATTGAGCAGCAGCAGTTCCAGATCCAGAGACTGGCCCTCTTCTTATTTCAAGTTTCTTTCTTTCTTGAGCATACTTGGATCTTGAATCTCTTTTGTAGTTTGGTTTAATATGACCCTCAAACATAAATGAGGCTGAATCTGGTTCAGGTGAATCAGATTTTGAGTGATATGATGAGATGTCATCTTGAGTCTGCCTTGACTTTATTTTCTTTTGCTTCTTTTGACTTGAAGCTTCAGGTTTATCACTAACTTTGGTTATTTCTCTTGTTTTCAGTTTCTTCTTTTTGGGACCCCTAGCATCTAAACTTGTAGAGTCAGAACCTGATTCTGATCCAGGTTGGAACCTTGACCCTGATTCAGGTTTGGATGCAGAAGCATTTGAGTTACTTTCTTTATTATTTCCAGAAGCATCATCTTCACTATCAGACTCTTCATCTTCATCTCCTGACTTGTCTGATTCAGATGCACCTTTAGATGAGGCTCTGTCTTCAGGCTCTGAGTGCATAGGGTCATTATGAATCGGAGAGTTGATTGGTTGATTATCTTGGAGGTTTGCTGCATTATTGTCAGGTTCAGCAGCATTGACATCAGCCATATCAGCATTGGCATCCTCATTTCCTTGATCTTCATCCATATCATCATCAACATCAATTCCCTTAATCATATTTGGGAAAAATGGGATTTCGGGTCCATCATAACGACCAATCTGGTACCGTGTGTAAGAACCGGGTATCATCCTCCTAGGAACCAAGTATGGTTCAGTCTTCTGTAAGTTCGGGTAGTAATGATCAAGGATGGCCTGCATGAATCTAGGATACATCAGAAATTTCTCAGACTTTCTAGTGGGATGAAGGTTGTAATTCATCCACTCGATTATTTGCCTTGAAAGATTGAAGCCGGCACCGGAAGCTAAGCCATGTAGTGCCCAAGCTGTCTCTTCCACGAAGTCATTAGTTCCCGATTTTCTTGGTGCGAAAGCAGATATGAAGAAGGTGATGATACATCTCCAGTTATCTGTTTTCATTTGTATTCACTGAGATATCTCCTTGATATCCCATCATGAGAATTGTATTTTGCCATTCTTCTTTAGGAAAAGAAATGGGGCAAAGTGCATCATCCAGTTGTAGCACTTCTCTGACTCTTTCTTCATTTATTTCAACATGCTGCCTTTGAATCAATGATCTGATAGTCTTGGAACCATCATCAGCCACAAACGTGTGTGCGTTGTTCCAGAAATCATTTATTACACCCGCGCTTATGACAGGCTCCAACCGGATACTTGTGATCCAATTTGAGTTTTCTAGGATTCTGAAAGCTTGTTCATAACGTCCGGCATCAGTCCAGCTTCTATTGATTTCACAGTATTGATTGTGAGATTTTGAGAAATCCAGAGGGGTATTGGCTGCTCTTTCCTGTCTGGGAGCCATCTGCACATAAGAAATAACATGATTACATCAAATTTGATAAGTTAAAATGAATGTCATGTCACACTAAATTCGTGATAGTGATAGAGCTTTTCAAATTTCTTCAAAATACAATCAATTTAGTTCAACAAATTACATTAGTGAAATTTTACCCAAAATCCTGTAATTTCCCTTGAAAGAGTAACTTTTATTGTAGATGTTGACTTTGGCGAAGGACAAGGTGAAAATTTGACTTAAGAATGCCGTTTTGACGTTTATTTGATGAAAAACACAAGTGATTACAAATTATGATAGAATTTGAGATATTTGTGCAAAATTTTCACTCAGATGAGTGGACTCTTGTGAAAAAGTCAACATTTTGACTCAAATGACTCAAAAGCTTTTGAGGGAATCAAGAAGTGATTCCCCTAAACTTGAGTTTTTCACAATTTTGGTTTATTGATTTTGGGGTCAAACAGGATTCTTGAACCAAGTTTTTCCTAATCCAACATGATTTGAGCAGTTTGAGACAATTACCAACACATATATTCTATTTAACTACTTGTACATAACCAAGATGAAATATTTCACTTAAGCATATACAAGATGTCAAATGATGAATCAGAATGCATGAAGTTCTAACATGCTTTAAATCACATAACCAAAGTCAAATAAAGTCAAGTGAGGGAATAAGAAGCATTCAACATCAGACATGAGTATCAATTATCAAGATCAGAGAAACATAGGAGCAATCAGTCCTAAATTCTAACCTTGCTATCATTTATTTTCTTAATTGATGTGATATGAGCTTCAATAGTTCCTAACTTAACAATTTATTTGGAATAGAGGATAAAGATTCATAAGGCAATGACTAATGTGCATGACACTTTATTAAGCATGCAAAGTCATATTTCACGAGATTTATTGAGTTTATTGCATAATCGGTAAGTAGAACAATCCACTTGAATAGACAAAAATCAAATAAAATAATTTATTTGAGATCAGAAGACATACCTCAAAGAAGATCTAAAGTTCACTAAGATCTAATTGAGAAATATCAAGAAATCAACAGGTTCAAAGCTTGATCCTGTTTGTGATCAATCATACACAGATTAGAAATTTGACTAAGGTTATTCAAGCTGATTGAAAGAGTTTAATGAATTGCCCCTGTGTAGCTCAATAATTGTATATCAAACATTGCCAAGAATTCATGAAACATACCTCTTTGATGATCTAGAATTGAGCTAAGATCAATGAAAGAGATAAGAGGATCTTTGAGTGTTTCTGGACAGAATCTGTTATTAAATCAGGCAAAATTTGTTAAACAATTGATTGAAATCCACACACAGCCTAAAAAGGGTCAAATTCATTAAACAAAAGTGAATTTCACAAGATTTGACTTAAAAAGTCAACTATGCAAGCATTTGTCAAAAACCAAGTCAAACTAGTCAACATTGCAGATTTAAACCAAACTGAGTTTAATCCTAGGTTAGACAGGTCAAAAATCAGACCTTGACTTATTTAATTGCATATCCAGTGAAATTCAATTGAAAAGGAAGAAATCCAATAAAATGGTCATAAGTAGCCTTTATGTTGTATTATTAGGTCAATATTATTCTTAAAGCAACATAAAAGCGACAAATGTTACCATTTTAAGTCAATAATTTCATTCCTGAAGTTATTTGAGTCAGATGACTCTTATTGAAATGAGTTTAGACCTTTTGAAGTCCAGCTTTGGTCATGCGGATAAAATTGATAAAAATTTACCATTAGGACCAAAAAGAATGAGATTTACTTCAAGTTCATCTCATTTAGGGCTTAAATTGTTAACTAAACTCATCATTTTTGTTTACTTTTCAAAAAATATAACATTCCGACATGGATTTTTCCATAAATTCATCTTATTTCCTTATCGGGTCAAACTAAGACAAAGTCTAGTTTTAGCATCAATTTTGAAGCTTTTTGAGACCTGTAATGCATTTAGAGACATCCATATGCATTACTTTGGTGTTTTGGAACATCCACAATCGAACCAACTTATTATTCAATCCATCCCATTCATATTTCAAGATTCATCCAAAACAGAGAGAGGAACACAGAGTTATTGTAAACACCAATAACATGATCAATTTCAAGATTGCGTAATACTAGCAATATTTTTAATCAATCATCATGTTTAGTTTTCGGTTATCATTCCCTAAATCATGTGAAACCAATCAACATAGATTGCAAGCCCTAAATCTCAAACATTGATTCACAGAGGCGGTTCTTGAACCAAAAATTAACCCAAAACACAATTTTCAAATCAAAACACGAAATTGGTACCTTGTAATGGTGCACACAATGATGTTGATCGAATCCTGAATCGTTAATATAATAAACAGATAATAATAATAAAGATTACCTGTAAGCATCTGGTTGAGATCAGCAGTAGTTAGGTTGTCCATCCTGTGAGTAGCCTTGGTTCCCCTTTAGGGTGTATAGCTAATGATGGTGTAAGGTTTCGTGAGGGTTCACGAAACAGAGAGAGAGCCGAGAGAGATGAGAGAGAGGTCGAAAGTTTTGTGGTGGTGATTACCTTTTAATCTCTCCCAAAGGGCTCTATTTATACACCCAAGGGGAAACCCTAGTCTATCTAGAAAGGGTAATTACGTCCATCAAGTAATACCAGATAGGGTCAAATACGTAATTGATTATTTAAGATAAATGATAAAGGACATAAATAAGATTTATATATATATATATATATATATGTAATATATATATTTAGATATATATATATATAAATTATGTCTAACATTCTCCCACTTGGCCGAATGATCATTTATATGAGGTATTAGATAAGTCTGATCAGAATTTAATACTCATTTCAATTTTAAACCAATATTGCAGCAGAAAAATACAGTCATAGAGTTGATTATCCAACTCAAGACCCCCATTAATCATACTAAAATCCCAAATTTAAAATTCAACATAAATTCAGAATCAATTACCAAAGTAAGCCCTTTCCGTTGATTTATAATAAAACTGTCTATATGTCAATAAGGCATGCATAACATATTAAGAGACAAAATCACACGTATGAGGAAAATTTATAATTAGTCATTCATATTGTGATATGCTTGGTCATTAGTAAACCTCGTCTTCATTATGAGCTCTTAGAAAGACTTATGAGGATAGACCTTAAATTATAGGATCCTTAAGCATATCATGAATGTTTTCAATACAAGAAGTTAGTTTCCTCTATTTGTTCTTGAATGAACAAAACTTATATCAAAAATTTAATGCAGCTCCGCTCAAAACTGTTACTGTTTTAAGAAATTAGGGTAGCTGACTTTTATCACAATGAGTCTTCAATATGTCATTTATCTGGAATTTAGGAGTCTAATGATAATTTAGCAACAATGACTTGTTTTTATCATTTTCTTATGACTCTTCCATGATTTATTAGACAAATCTGTCCACAGACATAAGGATATACCCCTGAGTTGACTTTTAATATCTTTTGAATACAATAAAGTCAAAATTTAGAGATAGTCAACTGCTTTAAGTTTCTCACTTCTTCTATAGTTCAAATTATAGTCTTTCGTTTCTTATAGATATTGGAATGCCATTTTAGATGCTTTATAATGAACTACTAAACTTAGGAAATGATTTTAATCATTTCTAGTATTTCAGCAATGTAGGCAATATCTTAAACGGGTATAGACTTGAACATAAGATTTAATTACTTGAACCTTTATTATCAGTCTCCTAGAGTTACAGATTGAGAGTGACGTTGCATGTTGTAATCTAATGAGACTTAATTAATGTCTCGTTAGGTTAATCTTGATGTATTTTGATGCTTATTGCATAAGAAGCATCTTCAAGATTTTAATGTCAAAAATTATGCGACAATAAGTCGCTTTGACTCATGCAACAAGACTAATATATTATTTGCCTATATATAAGGGCAAATGCAGTATTAGTTGCTCCCACTCATCTTAAGGTAGCTCCATGTATCCACTTATTCTTGATGAAGAATGATTACATTTGTAACATCATCAAAATTTAAATTCACTTATGAGTTTTGCTTACATTAACCCTTTATTTGAATATACTCATCTTAAAGACTAAGTGTTCTTTAACTTTCAGGCTTAAAACCTTAAGTTTAGTTTATGAACATGTCTTCATGTTAAGTGAGTATTAAGGAAATATATTTTATAGGTCCGTTAAATGTCACTCATAACTATGAGTGAGTAATAAGGACAACGATAATCTCTCAAAGAATCATTTAGAAAATGAATTCTTAACTTGTTAATAGCCTTTAGAAAACAATCACAATTTATAACGTTTAATTTCTCCTTTCGGATTTCAGTTTAACTATGAAAAACTAAACTTCTAACGTTATTCTGATTTAGGGAGTTAAGCTCATTATAGCTTTATTCCATCAGATGATTGATTGTTAATAATGGCTCTTAAATCAGAGATACGATTAGTAATCTTTCCAATATCCATGTAAGCTTTATTAAGGTAGGTTCATAATCATCAAAGTTAATAGGAAGCTTCATGCCTTGATGACCTACTAAGCTGGATCTAACGAGTTGAAGCAAAATATTAAAGTTTCATAGATTTCCTCTTGAGCATTTAAGTCAGGTATATTAGGAGTAACATTATTTTCTAAGTGTGTGGAAGTGGATCAGTGTTATCGCAGCGTGGTGTACAAGAGGTGTAATTAGAGTTAAATTCAGAGTTACATTTAACTTTATCTCTCCCCCCGCCTTTTGTACTTCAGGTGTAATTAGAGTTAACATTCAGAATTCCTTAGGGACTTGGTATGCAACATGCTTAGTGTGGAGGATTTTTAAGGTTTAATTAGATACAAGAATAAATAATCAGTTATTTGAGTGATAAATGTTGTATGCCCAGATATTTCATTCTAGGATAAGGTTCACCAATATGTTTGAGTTTTGGTAAGTAAGAACTCTAGTGGAACCTTATTTATTCCCTTAACACATGTATTTTCTTTGTTAAGTTCTCACTTACGTGATAACAAAGATTGTGAACATTTATTATCTAGTTATAAGTTATAAAGATTTCAATCCACGTAAGGACAACTAGATAAGAAGAACCAACAACTTTGAGAATTCAAGGTAAATGTGACATTGTCATAGCCATGTGAAAACTTATAACCGTCAATGTCTTACTTTAGTAATGATACTAAGTTCCAAGTGATGTTGGATCATGATAAGGTATCATAAAGTGTAATATAATGACAGTTTTTCATGGTTTATATAATTATGACATTTATTTTGTCACTTACTCTCATTATAGTTGTTTTAGGGTTTATTTCTAGTGTAATGATTGTAATAGATCTTTATAATACTAGTTTTAGTTCACTGTGTTAGTTTGAAAATTAATGGGCACAATTATCATTATTGATTATCCTTTTTAGCCAGTTGTTCCATTAAGGAATTAGAACTGTAAGCTTTCTTGTATCTTATAATAGAAATTAGAACTATCCTCCTTATTTAAGCTATTTTATTGTATAAGGGTTAGTGATAGTGAGGTGAACAAATCTGCTTTTCTAGTTTAAGGCATTATTTGTCCTTTATGCACAATGCTATAAAGCACTCATTTTCATGATGACTAATTTTAAGTAGCATTTAATTGTGCTAAGAAAGAATTCACTAAGAAATGCACTAGAAAAGTTTAACTCGAAACATGTGTAAGCCTTGTAAGGGTCCTGTTTTTCATTTATTATGATATGTTCACTAAATGATTAACCTAATTTACATTTTGTAAAGTGTTTGCATACATTTAAGAAGTCCTTTTGAATTTCTATTACTCACGCGATGTTTAGATTAGGAAATCTGAAACATCTCCCCTGATATCCTCTGTTTAAAGGGATTTTGATTATCATGATAGACAATTCGAATAGACTTTTACTCGCTTTTAATATTTTCATTGTAAAACCTCTTATGAGAGAGAGTAATTAAGAGTCTTTGTCTTAAGAGATAATCAAAATTATTTTGATGAGAGGAAAATCTTTATCGAAACGTTTAGTGATTATATATTTAGAGTGGATAATTTTATGGAGATTAAAGGTTAAATTAGTTCAAAAGAAGATCTAAGAGTGAGTCTAAGGGGTACTTAAAACTAAGGCACAATAATAATGCATAATGATATACGAAGATAATGTACAATCATTAACTAAGTCATAATAATAAAGAATGCACAAATTTAAATTAAGGCGCAATAATAAGGCATTCTTATAATTGATAATAATGTGCAAATATAAAACAAAGAAGATGTGATATAGTCCGTTATATCACCAAAATAACGGACTAGTTAGGTTCTACTTAAATGAATCAGCTTTCGCGTTGGTTACTTGCCTATCACCTAAGCATTATGAACTAGATAAGGGTATGTGCATAAAGTGATGTATCACATCAGCGTTAGCCAGAAATGATACACCATAAGCTTAATGTACAAGTTAGTTTCGCTGAATACAAATGCAACTCATCAGCGTTGGCCAGAAGAGAAACACTTGTATACGAAAGGCGAATGCTTAATTCTTAGTTGATAATCATTGCAAAAACAACGAATCAGCGTTGGCCAGAATCGAGGTTTTAAAGATGTTATCAATTTAAGCAAATAAATTAGTTTAATTTAAAATAAGTTAACTAGTATTAGAAATAATAATGACATTGATTAAGGTAGCAAATCAGCGTTGGCCAGAATTACTACATGTCAATAACTAATACAAGTTAATAAATTAATCTAATTTTATTTTAAATCAGTGATAATAAGTTTACTTGTGAGAAGAAGTTAAATGACATTATATAGGTAACAAATAAGCGTTGGCCAGAATTGGAACCTTTTTAGATGTCTATTATTAACTGTGAATAACACAAGTCAATTAGTTATCAATTTAGGCTAATAGATTAGTTTAAATTAAAATAAATTGCCTAGTATTAGAAAGGATTAGTGACATTAATTAAGGTAGCAAAACAACGTTGGCCAGAATTACTACTTGTCATTAACTAATACAAGGTAGGGAAACTAATCTAAATTTTATTAGGTTTTGTAAAACATAAAATTTAAGGTTTTAAACAAAACAAATCTAATATCCGGTCGAAAAGGGGTTTCCGATCGTAAAGGGATACCCGATCGAAAAGCTTACTTTCCGATCGGAAAGCCGGTATCCGATCGCGAAGGGATACCCGATCGAAAAGCGGGTATCCGATCGGAAAGTAGTCGATCGAAAAGTAGACTTTTCGATCGGATAGAAAAGCCGGTCAAAAAACCGTATGGCCCGATCAAAAAGTATGTCGAAAAGCCACATGGCCCGATCGAAAAGTCGATCGAAAAGGGCCACATGGTCCGATCGAAAAGTAGTGATCCAAGCCACATATTTCGATCGGAAAGTAAGCTTTTCGATCGAAGAGCAGGGTCTAAGCCACATGATTCGATCGAAAAGCCAATAAAAAGGCCGGTAGAAAAGCCGGTAGGAAAGCCGGTAGTAAAGCCGGTAGTAAAGCCGATAGGAAAGCCGGTAGTAAAGCCGGTAGTAAAGCCGGTAGTAAAGCCGGTAGAAAAGCCGGTAGTAAAGCCGGTAGTAAAGCCGGTAGGAAAGCCGGTCGTAAAGTGAACTTTTCTATCGGATCGAAAAGTGGACTTTTTGATCGAGAATTGGTATCTCGATCGAAAAGACAATAACCTCTCGAAATCAGTGAGGGTTTGATTTTAAAACCGATTTAATTTATTTGCTTAAAGACGAATTAGGGTTTCGAGATTTTTAGACAGAATCAAAAAACCCATATTGATTTCGAGATTAGGGTTTCTTAACGAATTCAGATTAATGATTCGATTGAGCAACATATGCTCTGATACCACATGTTGATCGAATCCTGAATCGTTAATATAATAAACAGATAATAATAAGAAAGATTACCTGTAAGCATCTGGTTGAGATCAGCAGTAGTTAGGTTGTCCATCCTGTGAGTAGCCTTGGTTCCCCTTTAGGGTGTATAGCTAATGATGGTGTAAGGTTTCGTGAGGGTTCACGAAACAGAGAGAGAGCCGAGAGAGATGAG
The DNA here is from genome assembly GCA_039602395.1 of Deinandra increscens subsp. villosa. Lineage (NCBI taxonomy): Eukaryota > Viridiplantae > Streptophyta > Magnoliopsida > Asterales > Asteraceae > Deinandra > Deinandra increscens. The sequence goes on along the minus strand of JBCNJP010000019.1, from coordinate 19,206,819 downwards.
AGAGAGGTCGAAAGTTTTATGGTGGTGATTCACCTTTTAATCTCTCCCAAAGGGCTCTATTTATACACCCAAGGGGGAACCCTAGTCTATCTAGAAAGGGTAATTACGTCCATCAAGTAATACCAGATAGGGTCAAATACGTAATTGATTATTTAAGATAAATGATAAAGGACATAAATAAGATTTATATATATATATATATATATATATGTAATATATATATTTAGATATATATATATAAATTATGTCTAACAAATGATTCCTAGCACTAAACAGGTCTAAATCTGTGCAAAAACCAACAACATTTGTGAGAAATTGTGTACTTACGGTCGCGATTGGGCTACGGTTCAATGAGGGAGAATAGGTTCAATCCCGTGTAAAACCTTAAAACAAAACTGACCTCTATGTTCAAGAACAGTGTGCGAATCAATCGTACTTGATTTGAGGATCGATTATTGGTGGAATCGTGGTCGGAGGAGAGAGCTTGAGGTCGTCGAGGTTTCGCCGAGAGAGGGAGGGAGCCGATAGTGTTTGTGTTTGAATGAGGAAAAGAAACAGGATTTCCCTTTTATAGACAGGCGAGGTCGTTAAAAAAACTTAGGGTTTTATTTTAGCTAACCGAGATTGCCAAGAGCAAACACACATCGCCAAGTATTGACTTGAGATCGCAAAGAATACCCTGAGATCGCCAAGTATTCTTTGACTTCGCCAAGTAAACACTAGCCTGAAATGAGATCGCCAAAAAGACAGTTTACAGGCGAAGTCGCCAAGACAGTTTGCCGAGATCGCCAAGAGTAAACCTGCTTTTAGCGAGATCGCCAAGGAGCACTTGGTCATAGCGAGATCGCCAAAAAAGAGAATGGGCCAAGACGCCAAGGCCAAACTTGGTTTTTATGAAATATTCAACTTTTACTCAAGATCGCCAAGTTTATTAGCTGAGATCGCCAACAATATATTTAGCGACATCGCCAAGAGAAGTTTAGGTTTAAAGGCGAGATCGCCAAGGCCATTTTGGCGAAATCGCCAACAGAATCATCAAAACTTAATTTTTTTTATAGCAAGTTAAAATTTAAGGGTTTTCTGATTTAGGATCAAATTCCAACCAAAATGAGAACACTCGAAGCAAAGACACTAAAATATTCAATTTTGAACTCACTGATTTGCAAAATTGTTCAAAGAACTCATTAAGGGCAATTTTGGAATTTTGAAATTTCTAAGCCCATAAAATGTTAAAGAACACCAATTTGACTCAGAAAAATTTAAAATTCACATACTTGACCAAAAACCTTATTCAATCAACTTAACTTGAGACAAGCCAGTCCAAACTTACCAAAACTGTTGAATTTTTTCTTAAAATTGCAAATGGACCTCAAATTTGACAAATTTCTCCCAAACTTGATGGTTTTAAGCACAAAGCACCCAAATTCACGTTTTATGACAAATTTGGTTATATTAAAGCGTAGTGCTTTCATTTGCACCGTTAAAGCCTTATTTTCTGGCAATTTCCAGTTATATGCTTAATTTTGCATAATTTTGCTCAGTAAAGGTTGGACTATGTTAGGAATCAAACCGGTCAATTACGTGATTACAGACACTTACAAGTCAAATCACCTCACAGATTCAGTAACCTAAGTCAGATTGTCGGTATTGTCATCCACTAAAACTCAAACAAGGCAATTTTCAGCAAAATCTCTGTGATGTCATTTATCATGTTTTAGTCCGGTTTAATGAAAGTTGTGATTGACCTTTTATTCCTCTAAGTCAAACAGTTATCCTAGCTTTGTCTATTTAGCACTTCAGTCATGCACAACACACATATGGAACTTCTTCCCCCTATTTCTTTAGAGGGAAGTACTGATTTCAAAATGGATGTGAATTTTTGGTTCGCGTGAACACAAGGTCAGAGTTTCCTCAGCATATGTGTCACGGAATGTTTTCAATGATAATGACGGGACGCGTGAACACAAGGTCAGAGTTTCCTCAGCAGATGTGTCATGGTTAATGGATGGATGTGAGATATTTCTCACTTATTGATGATTGTGTGATGATTCATACTTATTTGATGAATGTGTGATGTTTCACACTTATTGTATGTTTGAAATCAGCACTTTCCGCAAAAGAAATATTCGAGTGTGTTGGTTAACTTATTTAGCACAAACTTAAGCAAATTTAAAGGATTTTGCTAACTGTTTTGACTTAAAGTCCACAATTTCATGGTTTTAAGAGTTTAATCACAGGATTTGCCTAATTCTTATTTTGCTGAGCCTACCGACACATCGAATGATAGAATTACTGATCGATTGGATCATATCCTATGGTCAGATCACAAGACCAGAATTATATCATGTTCCTCATAGTTTGCCCAACCAAAACCAAAATTTTCTGGTTTTCTTTTTCAAAGATTATTTTCAGCATAGCAAACTTGCAAAGATCTTGTGCTTAGACTCAAGTACCCATCAAGTGCCTTTACAAAAGTTGTTGGGAATTACTCGATTCTAATTTACATGATTTTTATTTATTTTTGCAAATTTTTGTATTTTTCTCCAAATTTTCAATCATTTATTGCAGCGTCACTAAAAATTCAAGATTTTGCCTTTTTCATCAGGTATTCAACAACTGTCTTCACAGAAGTTGCTTGAAATGACCCGATTCTAATTTTAGTGATTTTTATTTATTTTTCAAATTTTGTGATATTCTCCAATTTTTCAACCGTAAGTCGGTTTAGGCCAGACCGACTTATACAAAGACATAAAATTAAAATAAAATAAAATAAGATAAAATATTTTTGGTATTTTCTGAAGATTGATTAACACTTAATGAAATGTTTTATTGATGGTCAAGAAAAAATGACCAGAAACTTAAGAAGATTCAAAGAAACTAAAGTTAAAATCTTTTTGTGTTTTCAGACAGATTTTTCAAAGACAAAATCTTTTTGGTTTTTCATGTTGGGTCCGAAAAAAATAGAAAACAAGGTAAAATCTTTTTGGGTTTTCAAGATTAGATTATTTCGGGTCATGGAGCAAACAGAGACAATACCTCTAAAACCTACACAACCTAAGACTAAGGCATTTTTCTAAAAGGAACGTAAAGATGAGCTTACTCAAAGTTAATCATTCCTACTGATTGTACTAAGAAGTTAAACCTAGAAACATCAAATCCCTTGGTGAAGAGATCTGCAAGTTGATTCTCAGAGGAAACATGAACTAAGGTAATCAGCTTTTTCTCATGACAGTCCCTAATAAAGTGATGCCTAATCTCTATGTGTTTGGTCTTAGAGTGCTGAACGGGATTCTTAACAATGAACATGGCAGCAGTATTATCAATGTTAATAGGGGTGGACATGAAATTCAAACCGTAGTCCAGAAGCTGATTCTGGATCCAGATAACTTGAGAACAGCAGGAAGCAACAGCAATGTATTCTGCTTCGGCTGGCGAGGTAGAAACCGTTGATTGTTTCTTACATTGCCACGAAACCAATCTGTTCCCGATAAATTGAGCTCCACCGGTGGTTGACTTCCGATCCATGTTGCAACCCCCGTAATCACTATCAGAGAAACCTCTAAGATCAAAAAGCCCATCCTTGGGATACCACAACCCTCTCTTTGGATTGGATTTCAGGTATCTGAATATTCGTTTCACGGCCGTCAAGTGTGACTGTTTCGGTTTGGATTGAAATCTTGAGCAGAGACACACGACAAACATTATGTGGGGGCGGCTGGCTGTCAGGTACATAAGTGACCCGATCATTGATCTATACAAGTGTTCATTAACACATTCGCCTTCAAGATCAGAGTGAAGTTTAACGCGAGTCTCGACAGGAGTGGAAAAGCCTTTAGAGTCGTGAAATCCAAACTTTTTCAGCATTTCCTTCACATACTTTCCTTGACTTATTAGGATTCTTTCATTATTCTGTTTCACTTCAATCCCAAGGAAAAATGTGAGTTCCCCCATTTAACTCATTTCAAAATGTTTTTCCATAAGACACTTGAACTCTTGACAAAGAGTTTTATTTGTTGATCCGAAGATGATATCGTCCACGTACACTTGAACAATCAGCATATCATCACCCACATGCCGTATGAATAGCGTCTGATCAATCACCCCTCGCTTGTAGCCATTTTCCAGCAGATAGGTAGACAAGGTTTCATACCACTTCCTTGGTGCCTGATGGAGTCCATAGAGAGCCCTTTTCAATTTGTACACCTTATTCGGAAAGGAAGGATTGACAAACCCTGGAGGTTGATCAACGTATACCTCTTCGTCTAGTTCACCGTACAGGAAAGCAGTCTTCACGTCAAGCTGATAAACCGTTATGTTCTTTGACGCTGCATAAGCCAAGAAAATCCTGATGGCTTCAAGACGAGCTACCGGGGCATTTATTTCATCATAGTCAAGGCCATCTATCTGCATATATCCCTTGACCACAAGTCTAGCTTTATTTCTAATAATTATTCCTCTGTCATCCTTTTTATTCCTAAAGATCCACTTGACTGGAATAGGCTTCGCACCAGGAGGAGTGTCTACAAGTTTCCAGACATCCAAAAGTTTGAATTGAAGCAATTCAGCCTGCATAGCCTCTATCCAGTTATCATCTTTCATAGCAGCAGCTACGGAAGTTGGTTCTTCTTGAGAAATGAAGCAGGAAAACATGCAAGTGTTTATTGTTCCCGATTGACTTCTGGTGACTCTCTTATTTATTGGACCGATAATGTTTGAAACAGGATGTTTCTTGTGAATTCCAGTCTCTTCTACTGTCGGAACTGGAATATTTGGGTCTAGAGTACCCATCTGCACATCATTACTCGGAGTTTCACCAGATTCAATCACAGCAGTGTCTTCTGAGTCTGAATCGTTATTGATTGGTTCATTCTCAGGTTGATTTTCTGGAACTTCTTGATTTTGTTGATTTTCTTGATTTAAATTTAGTTCAACCTCCTGAACGACTTCTTCATTTATTTGGTTCTCAACCAGGTTGTCAGTTGTAGCAGTAACAGGTGATGTGGTAGCGTCAGTTGATTCATTCCTCCAAGAAATATCCGGAAGCACATCAGAATAGATGGAATCCAGAATTGATGATGTAATTGGAAATGAACCTTCAGACACAGATGCATTCACATTATTAGAACCTCCATGTAATCTTCCAGAATCACCTGAAACCACATAATCACTAAAGTTAAAAGAAGAAGTGAAATTCTCTAAGTCATACATGCCATCTGAGTCAGGTTCTCTGGAATTATGAGTGTGCTCATTAAAATTAACGTTGCACGACTCCATAATCACCTGAGTTCTTTTGTTGTATACTCGATATGCCGCAGAGGTCATCGAGTATCCAACAAAATAGCCTTCATCTGCCCGAGGGGCAAATTTAGCTAACTGCTCAGACTGAATTAATACAGTACAAGGGCATCCAAAGGGCTTTAAGCGCTTTAACATTGGTTTTTGTTTTGAAAATAGCTCAAAGGATGTCTTGTTGGCATGTTTGACCAAAAGAGTTCGGTTCAGGACATAGCAAGCAGTATTGACTACTTTTGCCCAAAAAACAGTTCAAGGTTAGAATCACCGAGCATCGTCCAAGCACACTCGATTATTGTGCGGTTCTTTCTTTCAGCAATCCCATTCTGTTAAGGAGTGTAGGGAGAGCTAAATTGGCGAGTGATGCCCTTCTCGTTGCAGAACGAGTTGAAGACGTGATTTCTAAACTCCGTCCCGTTGTCAGATCTGATTATTCAAACTTTTTCTCTTCTTGCATTCTCGATGCGTGTAACAAAGTCCTTGAGTATCCCCGGAGTCTCAGACTTCTCCCTTAAGAAAAATACCCAGGAATATCTCGAGTAATCGTCAGTGATGACAAGGCAGAAAGATTTTCCCCCTAAACTCTTGATATTAACTGGTCCAAAGAGATCCAGGTGCAACTGTTGAAGGATTATTGTCGTTCTTCTAGGTGGCTTCGGTTTATAAGATGTTTTGTGTTGTTTTCCCTTCGAGCATGCAACGCAGTTATCGACTTGTACGAATTCTTTGTCTGGTAGCCCAAAGACATGTTTCCCCCTAACCAGGCGATTCATGTTACGGAAATTAACATGTTCCATTCGTCGATGCCACAAAGTTGAATCTTCCTCTGAAGCTTTAGCCAAAAAGCACGCACCTGAACTAGTTGGCTTTGCAGCATTCATGTCCAGTGCATATATGTTCCCCCTACGATTTGCCCGGAATAAAATCTGATCTTCAGGTACTTTAAAACCAGGTTTGGGAATGAAGCATTCCATATCGTCGAAGAACATTGGCATTTTATTGTCGCATATCTGCGAGACGCTCAGCAGATTGAATTGCAGATTTGACACGAGGTTGACTTTTTTCGAATGAGACTTCACCATTAGTTAGGTGACCAGTTCCAATTATTTGACCACCTTTCTTATTTCCTCCAAAAGCAACAGAACCTCCTCTAGATATCAGTTTGACATCATGCAAGAGATCCTTGTCACCTGTCATGTGCCGGGAACATCCACTATCCATGTACCACAGATTTATTGACTTCTTTCGCTGTTCCTGCACAAACAAAGAAAAGATTAGTTCATAGATGAACCCTGGTCTTTGGGACCCCGGGTTTTCTTGGCATTCTGTTTCTTAGGTGAACGAGTAGTAGGAGCGGTGGCTTGAACAAAAGGCTTCTGAGGATCAGCCAATGGAGACCATGGTGCTCGAGGTCTTGTAGAAATTGGAGGTGGGCTGTTAGCTATTCCAGACACAACCGGTTGAAAGTAGCCTGTACTTGCTCCCAAACCTCGTGTAGAGTGAGGTGTTGCTCCACTGAAGAACTGTTGGTTCTGGAAATTTGGCATGAACATTTGCTGATTATTCATGTACTCATAGTCTTCACTGTAGTTCCCATAAAACCGAGGCCATGGCTGAGTGAAGGGAGGTCTCATCATTCTTGGTCCATAGGGTGCAACCATTGGTGGATTGTACCCCATGTGTGCTTTTGTTGAGTTGAAAGGACAACCCCTAGTAGCATGATTTGGGTTTCCGTATACAAAACACCCAATAGTGTTAGCAGACCCACTTGGATTACCAGTCACAATTGGAACCACCTTTTGAGCAGGTGTGACCTTTATTTCAGCAACAGGTTCTCCTTCTCCTTGAACAACAGTTTTCTTATTCCGCCTTTTGTTGTTGTTTTTCTTCTTTGAAGATGATTCAGCGCCTTTATTTTCTTCCAAATTCATGGGCATAGCAACAACAGGTTCAGCAACTTGTGGTTGAGATACCCCAGACTTCTCAGTGTAAGAAACATTTTTAGTTGAGATATACTTCATCTTATTCTTTGCGGGTTGCTTAACTGATTAGACGAACTCGCACCAGCTTGACTAGCCGATGGAGTTGAGTTGCATGACTGAAACAACTTGATGGAAGACATCGATGTAACTTGAGATGGGATCATCTCAGGTGCAGGAGCCGAAGAGATCACTTTACCATTAGTGATTGTGACAAAATGTTGTGTGTCACCCATGGGTTTACCTTCACCCAAACTTAGCTTATTTTGTGCATCAGTAGCCAACTCATTAACGAGATCAGTTTGGCTAGAATCTGAGTTAGCAGTTTTAGCTTTGGGCTTTCGCCTTTTAGGAACTTTAGGTTTCATTGAAACAGATTTTCCTTTAAGCATTGCTTGAGTTTCGCTAAAAGTTGAAGATTGAGAAATTGTCTCATTATCGGTTATTATTTTATAAAACTCAAATTTGGCCTTCTGCCTAACCATATCTTCAGATATGCCAGTATCAAATGACGGTAAGGAGCTAGACTCAAAGTCATTCAAGTTTAGTGCACTTTCAACAAATGGAAGGCTTGAGCCACTTTCGTAGCCAGACAGTTTTTCTTCCATTTGCTGAATTTCAGACTTGCTTGGAACAGACTCATTATTCAAAAACCTGATGTGGCTTCGGGAATTTATTTTAGTAAGTTCAGGTATTTGAAAATAGTTATGATTGAGTGGATGCTCAACAACAGCATCATCAATTTCCCGGGTTAAACCCAAACCATTTTATATTCGTTTAAAAATATCCTTAGCCACATCACCTGCCAGATTAGAAGGATTAAGTCTCATTAAATCAATTATTTCCCGAGCTTGAACATAGTTCCTGCTTAGGGTTGAAAAACGAGTCACAAAATCCTCTAACTGAGTTCAAAGAGATATTTCAGTATGTTTCATAACCTCAATATCATCCTGGAAGGACTTTATTTTGGCCAGGAAATCCAGTTCCTTAGCTTGCATTGACTTGACCAGACATTCACTCGCTATTGCCTTTTCAACTAACTCTTCGTTATAAAGGCGATACCGAGCGACTTCCTTTACACAGGACTCTGAGCATAAAAGGGATTTTACTGTATCGGGTATGAGTTCCTTTTGTCGGTTTATTGATTTTTGCTCAGCATCAGATTCAACTTTGGAGGAGCCTTCAACAGTGCTGGTCACAAAAGCAGCATCTTCAGAAATTTCGTCCACATCAGCCATGAGTGCAAAATCAGTCGGATAAAGCGGATCAAAGAAGGAATCTTCCTCAATCTTGGGCTCATCAGATGAATTCACCATTAATGCATAACCAACACTTGCCGATGATTGAGTCTGATTGGACCACGTGTAATTAGGATCACTCAGAGACAAGAGTGCTTTCTCTGGGTTGTCAGCACGCTTAGCAGAGTTGGAACTGGAACCCTGGTGTGTAGTACCAGCAGGTTGTGACTTCTGATATGAATAGTTGCCCTGATTTTGACTAGAATTAATGTTTCCTCCAGATGTCACAGGGATCTGTCTCAGTTTTGGCTTCTTACACTCACGTGCAAAGTGACCCAGACCTTAACAGTTGTAACACTGGGCTTTCGATTTGTCAAAGCCAATAGTAGCACCAGGTTGTGACTGGAAAACTTTTCTCCCAGTTTTCTTGAAGAACTTTCTAGTGCGGGCAGCGATCATACCAAGTTGCCACTTGATATCCATTTCTTCGAGCTCATCAGCAGGAATTTGATCCAGGTCTTCTTGGCACAATGACATGCTCGCAATACAACCTGACATTTGGGAAGCCAGACATGCTACAAGAGCATTACACAAGAAAATCTCGACAGAGCTTTCGTGAAAGGATCAGCTAAGTTAATATCTGTGTGAACTTTGAGTAATTTGATTTCACCTAGTTCGATCTGCTCACGAACATAGTGATATCTCCTGGCATAGTGTCTGGCGCACTTCTGAACTCCAGGTTCTTTGGCGATGACTAATGCACCCGAGTTATCGCAGTACATGTCAATAGGCAAGTTACTTGTGGGGACAATGTCTAGCCCACTTATAAACTTCCTTATCCAGACAGCCTCCATTGCAGCTTCCGAAGCAGCAATGTACTCAGACTCTGTTGCAGACATAGCAACTGTGGTTTGTTTCTTGCTTTTCCAATCCACAGCGCCTCCATTCACAACGAAGACGTACCCAGACTGAGACTTCGTGTCATCTCTATCAGTCTGAAATCCAGCATCACAGTATCCGGTCACTTTGAGCTCTTGATCTGGATTTCCCCCATATACCAAAAACAAATCTCTAGTAGCCCGTAGGTACTTGAGAATGGTCTTAACAGCAATCCACTGACTTTCACCCGGATTCTGTTGATAACGGCTAACGATATTCTGCGCGAACGCTATATCAGGTCTAGTGCATCTCACCGCATACATTATAGATCCTACAGCCGAAGCATAAGGGACTCTCTGCATACGCTTCACCTCATCAGGTGTAGAAGCACCTTGTTTGACCGACAGACCAAGTCCTTCCTGCATAGGTACATTACCACGCTTGGAATTCTCCATCTTGAATCGCTTCAAGATCTTATCAATATAAGCACTTTGACTTAGTCCAATCAACCGCTTAGTTCTATCTCTATAGATCTTGATTCCAAGAATGAATGCTGCTTCTCCCAAGTCTTTCATGGCAAAACACTTTCCAAGATGGGATTTTACATCTTGCAACATTGGAATGTGTTTTCCTATTATCAATATGTCATCTACATATAAGACAAGGAAAGTAACATTATTCCCACTAGCTTTGCGATATACACATGGCTCATCGGGATTCTGAACGAAACCAAACTTTTTGATTTCTTCATCAAACCGTTTATTCCAACTCCTCGATGCTTGCTTTAGTCCATAAATGGACCTTTGGAGCTTGCATACTTGGTTGGGATGTTTTGGATCAATGAACCCTTCAGGTTGATCCATATAGACTTCTTCATCCAAGTAACCATTTAAGAAGGCAGTCTTAACATCCATTTGCCATATCTCAAAGTCATAGTACACTACTATGGCTAAGAGAATCCTAATAGCTCTAATGTCTGCTACTGGTGAAAAGGTCTCATCATAGTCAACGCCAAAACGTTGAGTATAACCTTTCGCCACGAGACGAGCTTTATAGGTGTGTACATTTCCATCCATGTCGGTCTTCTTCTTGAAGAGCCATTTACTCCCAACGGTTCTTGCGTTTGGAGGAAGATCAACCAGGGTCCAAACGTGGTTATCTTGCATGGATTTCATTTCCACATTCGCAGCTTCAAGCCATTTCTCAGATTCCGGATCTGATAATGCAGCTTTGAAGTTCGGAGGCTCATTGAGATCTCCTGATACGTTATCCTCGGATTCGACTAGACCAATCCATCTATCCGGATTACGTACGACCCTTTCGGATCTTCGAAGTGGAATCGCAACATCATCGACTTGAGGTTCATCTCTTTGAACATTTTCCCCCCAAGTTGATGATTGCTAGTTGTTTCAGAAGGTGACACATCTTCTAGTAGTTCTACAATTCTCCCACTGTTCTCTTGAGCTATAAAATTCTTTTCAAAGAATTCAGCATATCGAGCAACACGATCAGTGTTTTCGGAGGGATTATAGAAGTAGTAACCCATTGTTTCCTTTGGGTATCCCACGAAGATGCACTTAGTAGTCCTGGGTTGTAATTTGTCAGGCGTATCACGCTTCACAAGTGCCTCACATCCCCAGACTCTTAAGTAAGACAACACAGGGACTTCTCCATGCCATAATTGATATGGTGTCTTTTCAACCTTCTTGGTTGGAACCATATTTAGAACGCGTACAACGGTTTCTAGAGCAAAATCCCAAAATGATAATGGGAGATTTGTAAGGTTCATCATCGACCTCACCATCTCTAGTAAGGTTCGATTCCTCCTCTCAGACACTCCATTATGCTGAGGAGTATAAGGAGGAGTAAGCTGTTGGACAATTCCACACGCTTTAAGATAATCCTTAAACTCTTGGCTTAAGTATTCTCCACCACGATCCGATCGAAGGATCTTGATGGTCTTACCGAGTTGATTTTCAACTTCGTTCTTAAACTCTTTGAATGTTTCAAATACCTCATGTTTATGTTTAAGCAAGTAAACATAACCATAACGGCTGAAATCATCCGTGAAAGTTACGAAGTAGCTAGCACCTTTTCTTGACACATGTCTACAATACATCGGTATGGATGAGTCCAAGTAGCTCTTTTGCCCTTTGCGGCTTGTTCGGAAAGGGTTTACTTGTCATCTTTCCTGAGATACAGGAAACGCATTGATCAAATGATTCATCATTTGATTGTAAGATCCCTTCACGTTGAAGTCTTTCAATGCGATTTTTGCCAACATGGGCAAGACGACAGTGCCAAAGATAGGTAGAGTCCAAACTAGTTTTGGCTCGTTTGCTAACTATGAACATTGAATTATTTGAAACACAACCACGCATATCAATCTCATAAATGCCATCACAAGGAATAGCATCAAAATAATGAACATTATTTTTAGAAACTGAAATACCGATATCATTAAAAACATTAATGTATCCTTGGTTTTTCAATAAAGAAACTGAAATAACACCTCTAGTGATAGAAGGTGCATAATGACAATTGTCTAATACAATGGATAACCCAGAAGGCAGAATTAAATGAAATTCTCCTATAGCTTCCACAGCTGCTGGCAAACCATTTCCAACGAACAGCTGCAAAGCTCCAGGCTTCAGTTTCCTCCTCTTTCTAAGACCCTGTAACGAATTACAGATGTGAGTTCCACAGCCGGTGTCATACACCCATGAATCACTCTTAGAAAAGGAAAATAATTCAATTGTGAAGATACCTGAAGTACTAGTCCCACTAGTATTCTTTCTCTTCTTCATCAACTCAGCTAGGTAGGTAGGACAGTTCCTCTTCCAGTGTCCGACTTCACCACAATGGTGACAGATCTGGTCCTTAGCCTGATGCTCTTTAGGGGCCGGAGGGGTTTGCTTGGCTTTAGGGATATGGGCAACAGCCTTGCCTTTACCCTTGCCATCAATCTTGCCCTTCCCCTTTTGCGGTCGTTTAGCCTTTTGGATCTTACCCCCCTTGATCATAAGAACTTGGGGTGTTTCAGTGGCCTTTTTAGGAATCGTTTTTTCATACTCGACAAGCATAGCATGAAGCTCAGGTATAGTCTTAGTCATACTATGCATGTTGTAGTTGCGCACAAAACCCTCAAAATCCTTCGTAAGCGATTTGAGGATCATGCCAACTGCAACAGCACGATTATACCCATAATTGAGCGATTCCAATTTGTCAAAGTAGCTCTTCATCTTGAGCACATGACTACTGACCGATTTACCAGTTTCAAGCTTCAAGTCGTGGAGTTCCACAACTAGGTCGAACAATTTGACACCAGCTTGTTTTTCATACATCTTTTTCAGCTCTTTGATCATATCACAAGGTGTATGAAATTCGTATTGCTTCTGAAGATCGGGAGTCATACTCGAGATCATCATGCAAGCAACCTCATCGTATCTGCTATACTCTGCGTTGTAGAACGCTTTCTCTTGTTCAGAAGCATCAGCAGCTGGCTCGGTCGGCCAATGATGTTCAAGGACGTCGGTCCTCCGTTCAACTCTAAGGACAATCCTTAGTTGACGGTACCAGTCATTGAAGTTAGATCCATTCAGCTTTTCTCTTTCAAACATTTGACGAAAAGCATGACCAACATTGTTTTGAGGAGGGTTTGTTGCCATCTACAAAACAGATTAAGTTCAAAAATCAGTATTTTCGATAATCTTTTCCTTAATAATTTTAATTACCCAATGTTTAAACATTTTAAACAATTAAGTTTATTAAGGCTAGGATCCAATTTGACCTGCCATCATTTCATCAGTTGATCTGCTAGAAATGATGCACTCAAAAGGGTAAGTGACGATCACTAATTGTATTCCAAATACAATTCCTAGATTTTATGGGACCTACAACTTGCACCAAGTGATTTGTAGTCATGTTTCATCCCATCTTTTGCCACGGGCCAAGGGTCTCACCGCCTAGCTCGTTTTAAGTCGTCCAGCCAAGAACGCACAAATTGTCCACCATTGTGTACCAATGAGTGGGAATTTGTCATGCAAATGCCATTTTACCATTGTGTACCAATGAGTAAGATGACATCCACAAGTGTCCTTTACAAGGTGGATGGCAAAGACTTAAGTTTGGTTTGGGTCAAAACAATTTTGATGCGTGATCAAAAAAGGTTATGTGTGAAGATTCATGCACTTCTTCATCACATAATGTGTTTATAAAATTCTTCGTTTGTCTTCCAAATCAAAAGAGCTCGGTAGCTCCATTTGCAACACACAAAGAAGCGTAGGGGTGAGGTTTGCAACTTTTGCAATTAAAAACCTACCACTTTAGGGAAGCAGAGCGACCCGACTTATACCTCTCTTAGAGTGTGTTCAAATGGGTGAGCCGGTGTTTCTTTTGACTTTTAGGACACAAATTTTATTTTATAAACAAAATCATATTTCAATAGATTATTTAAGAAAATTTCGATTTTCATAAAACAAATTTGCATTAAACCTTTTATTATGTCACAATTATCAGATAATCACATAATTTATAGGGTTTCTAATTATCACATATAATTTTAATTTTATAGTCCTCCTTGATTTAAGTAATAACCATGAACGATTTGCATGAAACATCATGGTTTTTACTTCTTTTTAACACTTTAAAATCTAAAGGTACAACATGTTGTTCATAACAATTATCTAATAATAACAAAAACTTGGATTTAAAATTTTAGATCACAAAAATCAAATTTTAGAGCTAAAAATTAGGGTTTCCGATTCGGCAAGAGGTTTTCGATTCATTATTTGAGTTTACGATCGGAAAGCAGGGGTTTCCGATCAAAACCAGGGTTTTCGATCGGGTACTTTTCGATCGTGTACTATTCGATCGGGTCGAAAAGCCTTTCCGATCGGAACCTTTCCGATCGGATACTTTTCGATCGGCCCGAAAAGCCTTTTCGATCGGTTACTTTTCGAACAGTTCGTAAACACTTTACGACCAGTTCGTAAACACTTTACGATTTGGATCGAAAAGTAGGGTTTCCGGTCGGAAATCAAGGGTCTCCGCACCAGAATAGGTTTTTCGATCGGAAATCAAGGGTTTCCGATCGGGTCGAGAAGCGTTTTTCGATCAGGGACTTTTCGATCGGGTCGAAAAGTCCTATTCCATCGAATTTTTTCGTTTTTACCAATTGCGAAACCTTTTCCAATTGTAAAACACGATTTTTTTAAATGAATCAAAAAGCTAGAATCTTGTTTTGGTTACCCCCCTTCCAAGTTTTATTTCCGGTAATTAATTAAAATCATAGGTGGCTCGTGATACCACTGTTAGGTTATATAACTTTTTATCAAAACACGAGTACGCAGCGGAAAGAAACCTATGAATTAATCTAACTAACCGGTTTTAGAACGTGTACCTTTTTAGCTCGGCAAGACTTGATCTCTTGGAGGATTTAACACAAATCCCTCTACGATCGCACACACGACACACCAATGCTATGTGCTAGCAACCGATCACGAACCTCTCTTGATGTAGGCTTGGTCGAACCACACAAGAAATCGCAACCCCCTTGGGTTTTCTTGTTGCCCAATTCGAGAGAGTATATAGAGAGAGAATTAGAGTTTTCTTTTATCTCATAAAGCAGCAACTAATCCTTAAACCCAGAGGGTCTATTTATAGGATTAGAATACTTGATAAACAAGCAAAAGGGATAGGCATAAGAGCCCTAGCGAAATCGGCCTAGAGGCCTTATCCACAACCTTTTCTCAATTGTAATCCATTTACAATTCTCTCTAATTACAACTAACACCCCTCTGTTAACAATTAACTGTCAGTTTTTTAACGAAATCTCGTTAAATGTTCGTGATAAACATTAATTAACCATTAATTAATATCAATACATTTGGTGTCGAGACGTGTGACCCCGTAGGCTTAAATAATATCCGGACATACTTTTACTATTACATGATCATATCCCTACAAAGTATATTATCATGAAATGACCCAGAATATTGGATTCAGACATTCACACTGCAATTGAAATGTACAAGGGCAATTTCTCCAATATCAATAATCAACACAAGTTAAGACATTAAACATGAAATACTAAACATCAAACACTTGTGATTAATACAAACATCAAGATAATTGACCAAGTACAAGATACAAGCAAAGTGAAAGAGATACAATTGAGCACAAAAAGCAAAGGATGCTATGTTTGAGTTGCCACCAACCCTATAAAGTCCTTACATTCCTCTTGTGTACCTGTGAGCTAGAAGATGATCAGTCAAAGTCTTGTAATACGAGTAACATAAACTCTTCATCCATATCAGCATATAGAAATCCCGTTTTCACGTCCAATTGGTAGACCGTGAAGTTCATGTAGGTTGCGTAGGCCAAAAAGACTCTTATTGCTTCTAACCGAGCAACGGGCGCGTACACTTCATCATAATCAACTCTTTGGATTTGTTTATGCCCTTGAACCATCAACCTGGCCTTGTTTCTGACAATGATGCCATTGTCATCCTTTTTATTCTTGTAAAGCCATCGAGTTGTGATGACTTTTTTGTCAGAAGGCCTTTCCACTAATCTCCAAACTTGAAGCCTTGAGAATTGATTCAGTTCTTCATGCATGGCTTCTACACAACTAGGATCTATTAAATCCATAGTAATGTTCGGGGGCTCAATTTGAGGGATGAAACAGGAGTACATGCAATGATTGTTGTCCCCTGACTGGCTTCTAGTTATCACCCCAGATGCTAATGGACCAATGACGTTGTCCAAAGGGTGATATTTATGGTTCCTTGTTTCAGCAACGGCTTGAACGGGGATCACTGGAGGTAGATTTGTTTGGTCTGGTTCTTCATTTGTTTCAGCTTCTCCTTCTGCATCAGCTACCTGAGTTTGAACAGTGTATGTGCCAGGGTTGCTGTCTGCCTCATTGTCAACTTCAGTATCAGCAGTTTCCTGTACTAGTGTAGTATCTGTTTCAGGGGCAGTGACCGGAGATTTTGTAATGGAGTGAGTTATTAACGGTCCTGAGATTGTGTCATCAAAGAGTTCTTCAGCTATGGCGGGTTCCAATCCTAACGGAAGGAAGAATTGATTGTAGTCAAAAGCTTGAGCGGGACCCACTCCACCATCTGATGGATTTTCTTCTAGCCAATCCACATTGGTGGACTCCATCACAATTCCGGTTGTTTTTTTAAACACCCTGTAGGCTGAGCTAGCAGAGTATCCTACAAAATAACATTCATCAGATTTAGCAGCAAACTTTGGTAAATCAGTATTCACTAAAACAATGCAAAGACACCCAAAACCCAAAGATGCCCAATTATGGGCTTGTCATGGTAGATTAATTCATAAGGGTTCTTCAGTTGCCGCTTATTGATGAGCACTCTATTCTAGACATAACAAGCAGTGTTAACTGCCTCTGCCCAAAACATGGTAGGTAGCTTAGAATCACACAACATAGTACGATGTCACACCCCGGTATTTATTGTGTCGGGTGCGAGCGAGATGGATCACAATCTAGATTACATAGAACGACCTCTGGATGATTCAACAACTAGAGCCGTTTAGATAGTTAAGTTAATTCAAAATTGGAGTTTCATTCAAAGTTGCAGCAGAGATAGTAGTGAAAGTATATTTGTCTTAATTGTTACAAAAACAATTGTATTTCAAAAGATTTGAGAGCATGACATCGTTAGGTGTTATGCAATGAAATCTCCAAAAGAGCAGCTCAGTTTGACCATGACTCCAGAATAAGAAAATGCAGGTCCTAAATGTTATGATGTCCTGAATGCAGCACGTTCAATCACCTGAGAATTCATATACTAAAACGAGTCAACATAAAGTTGGTGAGTTCACAGGTTTAGATAGCATGCAAGTAAAGTTCGATAAACAGAGTTTGATATAATCATTCCATCGTTTGACAATTCGTTTAGATACTGTTTTATAAATTACCATGAACCTTGAATTCCGAAACTAACTGATTACCCACATATGATACTATGTCCACCAGTACCGCATGGCCAAATATAATTGTATGTACCCTTTTGACTATTAACACGGAGTCAGGATTGGAGCTACCAATCAGAGCAGGGGCGTTAACCCGATAGATCTATCCACGAGTCATCATTTCTGTTTGTAAATTAATCGGATTCAACTAATAGTGGAGTTTCATCATAACATGAATAAGCATGGTACAATATGATTTGGACTAGAAAAGATCATGTAATCAATAAGGTAACAAGTAATCTATTTGTCAGGCAATGATTTATGTTTGTAATGAATTCTCCCCCAAGTATTAAAACAGTTAAATGAAAGGGGCCGTGAATACTCACCTGAATACAAGTAATTCAGTAAGGTAGGCAAGTAAGCAGTCCTATACAATGTTAAAAGACAACTTAGAACATAGAAATTGGGTTGACATCTAAGCCACTCCAATTTGGTTGGTCAAGTCTTGGTGTTAGGGTAACCCGTTAATGTGATATGACATTGTTGACCTTAAGGAAATATTTATTGCAAATAAATATTTATTACTTGATAATCAAAATATATCCATAATAAATATTAGTTTAGAAATAGTTTATACTTCCAAGTGATTATCATATGAGTTCATAAGACTTTTAAAGGAAGAAACGACGGTTTTAGGTCAAAACGTGCTTTTTGCCGGTTTTAGCTGTACTTCACGGTTTTTCAAAAAAAAAATGACTATAGAAATTGACCAAATAATAAATAAACATTTATTTTCATCATAATGGCCATAGGAAATCAGAATGTACAAGTTCAAGAGTTCACTTTTCTAGTTCTGTCGGTTTTACCGGTATGTGTCCGATTTAGCCGGTTTCGATCCTGTGACTCGTTCTAAGGCTTTGTAAACTACCAAAACACTTTGTAAACTCATTATAAGTCATATAAAGTCCCTAAAAGTGTTCATGATCAGTTGTAACCTTTATTTTCATATCTTTACAAAAATGGGTTTTCCGGGCCCGTAAAGCGTCCGTTTTTGGTCTCGTTTTTCCCCAAATTTAGCTATTTTCGAAAGGGATCTTGTACTAGGGTTTTTAAGACTAAAAACATACTTTAAAATCACTTTAGGAGGGGTCAAAGTTTCTGACCTAAATTAGCCCTAATTTATCTATAGTTTCCGGATCTTTTTAGTAGGTTATTTTTATAGATTTAGCCGTCCAAACATATCAATAAGTCGTATGGTGCTATCCACAACCTTCTAACATGTTAAAAATTTCGGACCTAGGGTTCCAAGAGTCATAAATTTCGGATCTAGTGGTTTGTTCATAAAACCAAGGCATATCATACACATACTAGCATATCAACACATGTTTTTCTATGGATTTGCATAATGTAGCATACAAGGGTTTCAAAATATATGAAATCTCTAGTAGAACCATAATATTTACTAGATCTAACAAGAGTATGAATAAACATGTAAGTTATTATCATCATAGAAGAAAATGCAAGTTCAAAGTCAACATTTTTAACCAAGACTTGTGTTTGGAGTGTTAGATGCATACAAGGGTTCATTTAACAAGAAAATTAGTAGAAAAGTAAGAAATGAGGTCTACTAACTTGAGAAAACCGAAAATGAGGGTGATGGAGGCTTGATCTTGCTTCCTTGAGTTCCCTAGTAGCTTTGATCTTCAAGTAATCTTGTGTTTTGGTGAAGAAAAGCTAGAGAGAGAGTAGAGACAGAGAGGGCCGACGGTTGGGGAGGGAGGGAGAGAAAAGTGTGTGTGTTTCTTTTGTGGAAGCAATGTTGTGTGCTAGGGTTTCCTCTTTAAGGTTATATATATATGGTACACTCAAAGGAAGGAAGAGAAAAGGGTTTGGTTCAAGTGAAAGGTGGTGGTGGCGGTTTGTGGTTCAAACCATGAGGGAGAGAGGGAGTAGGGGGGGGGGGGCGGTTCTAGGGGAGCAAGGAGGAGAGGAGAGATGGTCATCTAAGATTCTCATGGTACATGTAGGGTGGTGTATGGGAATAATTTGTGGCTTGTGTATTAAATCATCACTTGGCGGTCTATTTTGAAGGCCTATGCACTTGAATAAGTGAAAATTAGTTGGGTTTTCATAGTAATAGGTCATTGGGCCCTTTTAGACATGTTTGGGCCCAATTAGAAAGAGTTTAAGGGGAGTTTATTGGGCTTATTTGGTCCAATACGGGAATTAGATGAATTTTAGGGTTTTTGTAGTGGCTTGTTGAGCAAGCTTGTCCCTTCCTATATATAGGACCCCTAGTGCATCTTGTAAAGGGCTAGCCAGTTGAGAGAGACATAGGAGGACTGTTCGGTTAACATCAAGGTTGTGTACCAGACGATCACAAGAGTTGATCGTGTGCATAATCAAATAAAGGTTTAAGTATTTCGTTTATTGTTGTTTACATTATTTTTCGATTTCTCCATCTCTATTCTTGAATCCAACGATTATTTGGATTCCGCACTCGTAATCGTTGTGTGATATCGTGTTTGGACCGTTTTCGGGACTTACAGGTGGATGTGTAAGAGTGTAGGGTGGCTTTGTGTTGGTTTAAGGTAGTGTATGTGATGATGATGAGGTACATGAATAGTCTTTGCTTTACTGTTGGATGATTAGTGAAAGATTAAGCAAAGGTGGTGAATGTTTACTAGCAATTGATTAAGTAATGGTTTAGGTGTCGGTTTTGATCACGAAAGACAATATGATCAAAGGTGACAATTGGATTTGATCATGCATGGAAATGAATATGCATGGTGGATAATAAATCAAGGTTGAGTAAAATATACGATACAAGTCTTGTGTAAAGTCAAACGGTGTTAAATGGTGAAAAACGTTTACGTTGATTGTTTTATATAAAAACCTAACGGTTTTTCGTTATAAAAATACTGAACGTTAAAATGATTTATTATTTGACGTAGTCGGTAAATAAATGGATAAACGTTAATTATTTTACGTCAAATAGTGACATGAACCTTGAACGTATGCAAAATACTACAAAGGTGACGAGATAATACAAAAACTCATTCTATATTACATTACATATATTGTTGTGAAATGTTTCTTATTATTGAAGTTCCACCGATCATATATATAATATTCTTGTTTTTAAGGTCGATTGTCGAGATATTAAATTAGGGTTACACCAAGACTAACGGATAGATGCATATTACGTTATCTACGTTAACTAAAACACGGATTTATGCAAACAGAAACAGTCAATTACACGTATTATTATATGATTTGACTTAGGAAACTTACGGGTTGTCACATACGAGCAACTTTAATTAACGTCATTTGTGTCGTCTGCTACGCCATTCTGCTGAGGGGTGTAGGGAGCACTGTACTGATGTTCAATTCCTTTTTCTGTGCGGAATTCATCAATGATATGATTCTTGAATTCCGTCCCATTATCACTCCTAATGGCCTTCACCTTCAGCTTCAATTTGTTTTCAATGAGCTTGAGGAATGCAATCAGTATACCTGCAACATCACTTTTCTTTGACAAAAAGAATACCCACGTGAAGCAAGAAAAATCGTCAGAAATAACTAAGCAAAATGCACATCGGTTAAGGCTTAACATGCCACACATTTCTCCTTGAGCACAAATTCTTTGAACACCTTTGGCTTATGTGGACATTTGTGTTGCTTCCCCTTAGCACATGCCACACATTTCTCCTTGAGCACAAATTCTTTGATCGGAAGGTCTTTAACAAGCCCTCCTCTAGCGATTCGATTCAGGTTCTTCAGATTCATGTGCCTCAATCGTCTGTGCCACAACTGAGAATGGTTCTTAGCATTTTTGGAGAGGAGAAATGCCACCTCAGTTGTGGGGGGTTTCTGCATGTTGAGAACATAGGAGTTGCCATATCTTGGTGTTCGCATTAGTACCCAATCGTCAGGGATGGAGTATCCAGGTTTGAGAACGAGACATTCTTTGTTGTTGAAGAGTACTGGATAATCCCTATCACAAATTTGTGTAACACTTAACAAGCTGTGTTTCAACTGCTCGACGTAATTGACATCATGGAAGCTGAGACATCCATTTCAGACTGTTCCTTTCTGACTGATATATCCTCCAACTCCTCCGGCAAACGACACATATCCTCTGTCAAATTTCTCCAAGTCCTATAGAAGTGATATGTCGCCCGTCATATGCCTGGAACAACCACTGTCAACATACCATAGATTGCTAACAGTCATCCTTGGCTGTTCCTACATTCAAAGGAGATCAGTTAGTTTTTGGTACCCAGGCCTTCATTGGTCTGGGTGAAGTTGGTTCAGCCTTGGTTGGACCGAGAATGTGCTTTTTGTTGACATCTATTGGTTGGTGATTTTCTTTCCCAAAAACATGTGGTTTTCTAGGTGGAGTATTTTTAGGTTCATTCTTATTTTGAAATTCTACCTCTTGAAACAGTTTGGAGTGTTTTTTGTACACTCCAGTAGGCTTGAAAGACAGGTTTACCACCTTTGGAACATTCCACCTTTCGTCATTGTGCCAACCAGTGGATTTTGGAAATCTAGCTGGTTTTGGATGGATCGGTGGTTTAAGAAAAGTGTCCTGCTTTGGGTGAGAAATAGATTTTGAAATTTTAACATTTTTCGGTACCCAAGCATGCTTTGATGAAGTGAAAGTCTTAGAATGTCTTGCATATTTTTTATCATTTTGACTCAGTTTACTTTGCACAGGTTTTGACTCATGTTTAGATGATTTGGGCTTTTGAATCACTTTGAGTACATTGAAATGTTGAGGTACTCCCTGCTGCACCTTGCGGTTTGAAGGTACAGTCCTTTGTGTTGGTTCAACATGTATTTGGGCCCTTGGACCAGGCTTTCGTACAACCTTTTGTGGATAATAAGGCTGATATGGGTGGTGCAAGCAGTTCTTTGCCAAGTGTCCAGGGTTACAACACACATGGCAAGACTGTTTTTTAGGATACGCGGGAGCCTGTGGTTGGTTACGCCCGGTAGATATCCAAGTTGGTTTTGAACATTTTTTGTGAATCCAACAGGTTTTACCATTTGGCTTTGTGGTCAAAATATACTCCCGCTGTATCGGCTTAAATTGGTCATATGCAGAATTAACTTCTAGATACGGGACAAAGTCATGGGGTCTGGTGTCCCGTACTTTCTGCACATTTTGGACAGGAGTGTCAATCTTGTGTTCACAATTTTTCACACCAAATAAACCATCACTAGTGGGTTTAGGACCAGCAACCTATGGTCCCTTACCCCTTCTTAAGATTCTAACAGTTCTTAAGGGTTTTATAGGTTTTGCATCACATTTACCAAGGTTAAACACACCACACTCAGAAGTTTTACCAACAAAAACAGACTCCGATGTTTTAGACTCAGACTGAACAGATGATTCAATTTTTTCAAAATCAAAATTTTTGTAGTAATCATTATAATTGGAACTCTTAGAAGACTCCTTGCTATCCACTACCTCTGCTTCATTATTACCTTTATCTGCATAACAAGTAGAATTGTTAGTAGTGATAAAAACAGGAGCAAATATTCTAATTGGACAAGCAGCAAGTTTACTATCAATGTCAGCCTTAACTTCTAAAGTGGTCTTTGATATTTCAGGATCTAAACTCATTTCATGCATGAATGGCATTGGTACTGTGTGTGTGGATGATTCCTTCTTTACCTCAGTACCGAGACCCAGACCAGAGTTGGCTTTGAGATGACGCATTCGTGCATCAGTGTTGTAAAAGAGAGAACTAGCCTTCATCATTTCCGACACAATTTTATCATTACGTTCAATTTTATTTTGTGATGTTCCTAAATTGGCTTTAAGTTCCTCTACCTCCTTGGTTAATGTTTCAACTTTTGAGTTAGCAATTCTAAGAAAAGTACTTTTATCACTAACTTAAGTTTGAAGATTTTTTATGTCTAACTTAGCAGCTTTTAGTTTTTCTCTAAATATCCTACTCTGAGTTTTGCATTCCCTAAGATCTCTAGCCGTTGAATCATGATTTAATGTTTCATTGGTGAACTTACATTCCCAGTCTCTACATTCATTAAACACAGATAAGCATTTTGAATTGGAACATACCTCATTACTGCCGACTTGAAATCCTGGAGTGATGTCCGCCATGAATGCATGGTGGAAGACTTCAGCAACATCTCTTCTGTGCTTCTTCTTCTGCAAGGATGGCCACATGATCAAGTGTCAGACTCAAGTCTTCCACTTGAGAAGCTATCAGAGCTGCTAAGGAAGAAATAATTCTTGAAAGGACGCTGGATGAGATTGCCAGACAAGAGGCTATCAGAAAATTGACAGAATCCAGCCGTCTTCAAACGAAAATTTGCCCTGGATCATAACACAATGAGCCAAATGATCAAAACACAGATGAGGGAGAACTTAGAATAAGAATAATCCCTAACTTAGCTGGAGACAATGTTGATCCGTCTGACACATCAGAAATTGCAATATATGTCAGAGAGCTCAAATCTCATGGGATTCCCCTATCATACTTGATGACTCTCACGGATGCACAGCTAGTTGAACTGTACACTGATGAGCAAGATACGGAGAAACATCTCTAAAACTACAAACTTGCAGATAAGCTTACTGATCCTCGAGCAAATCCCTTTGCTGATACTGATAAAAAGTTTGAATATGTGCAATTCAATGATAATCTGCGGGAAAAGATCCGAGAGATGCATGCACAATATATGCCTTCACCTCTAGACATCCTTGATCATGTTTCACCTCCGCCCAGTCTGACTACAGCTACGCTTAGCGTTAACCAAATGACCAAAAGAGAGTTGCAGGACTTTCTAGACCAGAGGGGATATGCTTGCTAAAGCTATAGCAGAAAGTAGCTACCTGAAATCCACATAATTGAAGAAAATAATAAGGTCAAGCGTTAGCAAGACGAACGAGAAGTAATAAGGGTAGGAGAACACCGAAGGAAGGAAGCCCCTACCTTGGTTGACGACTGGAAGGAAATGGCACCGTATCAGAAAGCCTTGGTGCAGTTCACTGCTAAAAAGCTCAAAGATATGCCTCCTAACGTAGAATCCGATGATGGGATGAAAATCCTTGGTTGGAAATATGATCATGAGTTTAGGGCATTTATTGTCAAACGCGGAAACGGGTTTGTACAATTCTTTGCCAAGATAAGAGACCTCCTAAATCTGTTCTCTTGGGAGTTGAAACAACTTAGGTGGTGACAGCTAATCAACCACTCGAATGATCTAGTGGGTAGAGATGCTGAAGAACAGATAAAACCCATCTGAAACGTTAGTTCAACTCGCCCCCTCAAGACAGAGAAAAAGAAGTGCAGATCTTTCAGAAGGCAGAGAGCTGTGGTCCCACATAAGGTAATGTAAAAGAGTATCAACAAGGATTCGATTACAAAGAAAATAAAGGGAGATCAGAAAAGCAACCCAATAAGATGTTGGTATTACAGTGGGGACACTCATGAGTTGGTCATTGAAAGGGAAGACGGCGATACAATAAGGCTATTCGCTGCAATTGAACTGAGACTGCTGCATAGAAGTTACCTTAAATGGTTATTCTACAGTCGCCTGGACACCATCCCTCGAAAGCTTAGGCCATACGAGATAGTGGATGCAAACTACTTTGGTTTGTTTCTAAGGTGGTGGTGCTGGGAGTGCATTGCTGCCAGGAAGATGACGACAGAAAGCCTGAGTACCTTGGAAGACTGGATCATGGGTGGTCGCGGGATTTGCTACCTCTCCCGTTGTTGTGAAAGGATGTTAGAGATGTGGCACTATTCTGACTTGAAGAAGTTCGCACGAGAAGACCTTTGGATACTGTACGAGGCACATATTATTGGCTTAAATGATCAATACAGGAATCTTGCCCGTAAATACTGGAGGTTCTTGCTAAAGCTGCTTGGACAACTCAGATAGTCGTCAGTTTTTCTTTTCTATGTTTGTATTACCACCAAAGGGGGAATTTGTAAGATCTTCAAAGGGTTGGTGGCAACTCAAACATAGCATCCTTAGTATTTGTGCTTAAATTGTAAATCTTTCACTTTACCTTGTATTTTGTACTTGGACAATTCTCTTAATGCTTATGTTAATCACTCAAGTGTTTGATGTTTTGTGTTTCATATGTAATGTCTTAACTTGTGTTGATTATTGATATTGAAGAAATTGCCCTTGTATATCTCAATTGCAATGTGAAAGTCGGAATCCATATTCTGGGTCATTTCATGATAATCTACTTGGCTAATGTTAATAATTGAATGTGTCTTCGTAATAACAACCCTTAGTGGTTCAATAATTATGACAACCCGTAACTTTCCTAAGTCAAATCATATAAAGATACGTGTACTTACCTTTTTCTGTGTGCATAAATCTGTGTTTTAGTTAACGTAGTTAACGTATCATGCAACTATCCGGTAGTCTTGGCGTAACCCTAAATTAACATTTCGACGATCGACCTTAAAAACAAGGATGTTACATATATATATCCGATGGAATTTCAATAACAAGAAATTTCACCACAACTATGTGGTTTAATATAAAAAGAGTTTTTATATTACCTTGTCACTTTTGTAGTATTTAAATTACATGCAAAGTTCGTAACGTTACTTCGACGTAAAAATATCCAATGAACGCTTGAATTTATTTATTTATTTATCAACTACGTCAAAAAGTAAACTCTTTAAATGTTTAGTATTTTTATAACGAAAAACCATTAGGTTTTGATATAAACATTTAACGTCAATGTTTTTCATCATTTAACGACAACTATATTTAAACAAGACTTGTGTCTTTATTTTTCCCAACTATGGTTTATTATCATCCATGCATATTCATTTCCATGCATGATCAAATCCCAATTGTTACCTTTGATCATAATGCCTTTCGTGATCAAAACCCGACGCCCGACAAGTAGTAACCAACATTAGTAGTAATCCACCACCTTTACCTTAACCTACTACTAATCTCCTACTAATTAAACCATACACTATTTCATTTGTGAAGATCAATGTTCGAGGACACAATGGAAAATGAGGATTCTTAATACTTCATCTCTGTTAACGTCTAACCAATACTATTTAGTAAAAAGATCTTTTAAGTAAATTAAACTAAAGAGAAAATAAAGATAAAATAAGATGGTGTTTTTAGTTTTGTAAATCGAAGTTAGTATTACTTGGGAGAACTTACCAATGGTTAAGGAAAGTTGAACAGTTGCTTATATCCTCGCTTAAGATTGTTCACTGGCAGAAAGTCAATCACCTTTCGGCCCTCTTTGGCTGACCACCATCCAACTGCTAATCGTCTGCGAGGAGTACGAATGCCGAGGGAAGGTGCTGCCAGTGGACAAATGAAGTGGTGTAATGCCACTTAGTTACGGGGTCCCTAAACCCGGCAAACTTACCGTACTCGACACGCCATCATGAACCAGCAGGGGAACAACCCTGCATGCCGGATTATTTTATTATAAAAACGATCTTTTTAAGGGGCTAAGACCAGTTTCATACACCGCTCTCGCGTAATGTACGTCTGACCAGAGCCAAGTTCACGAACACGTACCTCTCGGTCCCATGAAGTGACAAAATATTACCAACCCTCGTTCCCAACCAAATACTTTCATCCCGCACATGTGTGGTCACCCGAGTTTGCTTACATAGATATAAGGACCTCGAACGTATCATGTAGCATGGGACGCGAGTCACCTTTCGGATCATGCATCGTCCCCCGACCGGGTGTCACAGGTTCGACCTTTGGGATTTTGACTCCCCAAATGGTCTGTCATACGTGAAGCACGCTTGGTTCAGAATATCAGTAATATACTTTCAATAAAAAGGATTTTTATAAAGTCATTAAACACACCTTAAGCGGGTTTATAAGGTTGTTAACCAACCCACCAAAGGTTTGTTACTTCCCAAGTAAGTATAAGAGTTTAGCCAAACATGGCTTTAAAGATTTGCTTAAGAGAAAAAGAAGAAGTCATAGACAAACACTTACAAAATCTTGCTTAAGTTGAAGTTCTTATAAACTTGATTACAAAACGTAAAAACGACCAAATGACTCAATACTAGGGTGGAGAAGAGAAGAATTGAGCAAGGAAAAGTGAAGGAGGAGCTCGGCTTTTATAGGCAGAATCCGGACTCAGGCACGGCCCGTGCTAGGTTGGGCACGGGGCGTGCCATGTCAGAGAGATCTTCACGAATCTGCTCTTGTCAGGCGGCACGGGGCGTGCTTCACGGAGCACGGGGCGTGCTGTGTCAGATCTGGCAAGCTTGTCAGGGGCACGGGTCTGCTGCAGGCAGGGGCTGTCATGTCAGAGTCTTCGCCAGGTGCAGCGCACGGGCGTGCTTGAAGGAGCACGGGCCGTGCTATGTCAGAGACTTCTGCCAAGGTGGTCAGGGGCACGGGGTGTGCTGAGTGGGGCATGGGGTGTGCCAAAAAAGTCAATATTTAGGTTTAACACGGGGCGTGTTGGAGTATGGCACGGGGCGTGTTGACCCAAAAATCAACTTCCTCTCGCCGAGATACTCAGAATTCACTACTCATGGGTCCCGTAACTCATTTTCTAGCCCGAGATATGCTTCTGCGAAGTTTAGGGCATTTTCTGACCGCACCGGTGTCTTTCAGCAGTTGCGCTTCGAGATGTGGTTGAGTCTTGGGGTTACCACTATGTATTGACTCGAGAGAAGGTTTTATGAGGGCATCAAGTCCATCTTGCAAGGTTAGAGCTTGGTTCTTGGCATAAAATCACGAAGTCTTCATATATCCTTCATTTTTTAGCGTTTCTATCTTCTTTTGTGATTTTCACCTGGATCACACTGAAAAACTAAAAAGGAAACAATATCATACTATTTTGATAATAGTTAGTCTGATATAACCCGAAATGCGAGGAACATTTGATATAAAAGTATGTATAACTTAGCGCATATCATAACCTAAACGTCAGTATTGGTTTAAGCACCACTCTAGTATTTGCTTTATTTCATTACATGTTATTTCATAATTGTTCATTTCCCACGTAACGTTAGATTGCATTGTCTTCACTTTCATTCTATATTAAACCTATGTTTACTCACCAACTCTAGTAGTTGACTTTATTATATTGTACATGTTGCAGGACAAACTAATGCTTTATTATGGACGCATAGGACATGATTTTGGACCTAGATTAAGTTTAAAATAAGTTCTGTTCGAATATTATTTGATGCGTTGTATGACATTATTTATGATTAATAAATGACATGTTTAAATACGGTAACTATATTTAGTTGTCTTGAGCATCTGGACAATCATCATGCCCCAATGTGTTCCGTCGTTGGTTGGGGTGTGACAAGCATGACCAAAGTTATGACAATATAATACCCCTTCTCCACCCCCCGAAGGCGGTGGGGCTAGAGCGACCAGCCAGGGCAGGGTTTGTCAAGCCCAACAGATATGTTTCACATTTCCCCGTTATCACATGGTACACGAATTGTTGAAGGACTCCTTTGGCATGTTTTCTTCTATGGATTACAAATAGTATATAGAATAAGTTTAGCATTTCTCAACATAAACCGTTTAGTTTTTTCTCAATAGAAAATGGTTTGGTATTTCTCAATAGAAATAGATTAGCATTTTCTCAGCAGAAAATAGTTGTCCACATGTCTTCTCCTCCAAAAGCATAACACGTTAAAATGTGGGGCCGAGAACTCACCTTAGGGTGCAAATAAGTTTCCAAATAGTAAACGCTTGGATAGAGAAGGTGAATTCCTCCTAGACTCCACCTATGACATGCAATCGTGTGAGTGTTGACTTATGTTGACCAACCGTCTCGACAATGCGCGGACAACAAACAAGTGGACTCGAATACACATTGGTGATTGAATTTAGTTTTCCTATACTTAACCTAAGACATTGTACTATGATAAACATAACGTGTCACGATTGCTTACAAGATTATCCCGTGTGTACGATGTACGATTGACGGGGCAATCGTACAAAGTCTTGTCATTCCCACCGAGGTAGGAGACTTAGGACTTGTACACTTGTATAATTCATAACAACTTTGACTAATGACATGCAAACACATAGTCAAGTAATCCCATGATCATACATATGCATTTATTTAGCTATTTATATTCCAATAAATATATATTTACCACATGTAGGCTAATTCCATGATTATACATCATCATTATCTCATGTAAGTCACATAGATCATCAATTAACACTTTTCAAGCCATCTCATAGATTCCTAACCACATGCATGAATGCCATCTTGACCTAATAGGCCATTTTCACCATATTTTCATGTAAATAATTTTTATAAAATAATCCACAGGCATTTGAACATCAAGTTTACAACTTTATAGACTATCATGCATCCATTAACCTAGATCAAGCAACTTCATAGTAGATCTAACACAAATCAAGTGCCTTTATTCAAGATCTAGCATGCATGACTACCGAAATCGAGTTTCCATCATAGATGTCACATAAAGTTAGCAACTTTATTGCATAACAACCCTAGATATATCATTATCAAGTCATTAGGACATAGATCTAGCATATATCTTCAAGCTTTATCCACATGCAACCATGTTTTCCCATGCAAAACCCTAGACTAGCATGTATCATCATAACTTGCACAAAATTCACATTTTTTATTCAAATATGCAAACTTTATCATTACAAACACTAGATCTAATCAAGATATCATCATATTACTACAAATCAGACCTAGATCCATCATAAAGTTTGGATCTTGACATCTTTTAAACAAGCAAAACAAGGAGAACACACATACCGAATGATATAGGATGATCAAGGATGATATCGGGATTTGAATCATGAAGAAAAGCAAGGAACTTTATGGATTTTGAGTAGGAGAATGTTTAAGGTCGTAAATGTTGCTGATGGGACGCTTAGAGCTGATGAAATTAAGTGGTGGTGGCTAATGATGCTTAAATAGTGAAAATTTAGGGTTTTGCTGAAATTTGGCCTCCAAGCGTATCGCTTGGAGCCTTGGGTTGCTCTAGGAGATACGCCTAGAGCTCTCGTCTGGCAGCCCCTTTGACTTTTGTTGACCGCAACCCCTTTTGTCCGTTTTTCGCGTTTTGGTTACGGTTTTCTATGTTTTCTCCCATTTTTAATTCACCACCATATTTATCACATCCAATCCAATAAAATCAAGTATCAACATGCCATATACTAATTTACAATCATGCAATTAAATTCATGTATCAGTTTGCACGTATTTCACGACACATAGCAGTTTTTAGTTTATTACCAATGTTTCGAGACTACAACTTGTGTGTGATGTTTGTGAAGTTTTTTAAGGCTACTAGACTCTTCTAATACCGTAATTGACATACTACCCCTATATACGCATCTCCCGGTTTGCCGGTTTTATCAGTTTTATCCGCTTTTAACACCTGAAGGGCCAGAATGTCACATCATCAATTACAAGTGTTCAGTGATGTGGTCCTGTTCCAGCCATGCAAGCTCTACTGCAACTAAGTTCAATCTTCAGAGTTGGTGATCAAGTATTAACCAAGGGGGAGTATTTGAAGATCAGTTTTCAAAGATTTGAAGATGAAGTTGACAGATTCATCATACGACAAAGGGGGGAGGGGGGTTTGTTAGTGCATAATGTCTATGTGTCATATGATGTATTAGGTCTTAGTGTAATAGTTGCTAGAGCGTTATGAGTGAGTCACTGTATTCTGTGTGGGAGAATGAGAGCCACCGAATGAGTGGCGAATGACCACCGAATAAGTCATTCGGTGGGCATCTCGTACGGTGAAGAGGTTGTCTATAAATAACAACCTCATTCGGAGCATTTACAACTTTTGTGAGCTGAGTGTTCATTCTAATCTGTGTGTGTCCAGTTTTTATTTGGTGGAAATAAACTCAGCTTTATATTTACTGTTTTGGTCATCTTCCAAGCTTAAAACAATGAACACGATCCGTGTAGGGCAATTACAAGTTGAACTTTTGAATGATAAGTTATCTGTCACGATATTTACTGAATAAAATTGCTTTAGATATGGATGTTTTGAACGTTAAACTACATGTTGTCTAATTTGAACGTGTCTACTTTGAATGTTGAAATATGACTCTTTTGTTCATTTGTTTCGTGAGTGTTTTATTAGTTTTATACTTTCATAGATTTGCACCTTTTTACTAAAATAATTTTGAATTTATTCGAGTTGATTCGGATTCGTTTCTGATTCAGTTTTCGAATTTAAATCGAATTCGAATCCAGGTTTTAAAAATTAAAATTCGAATAATTAGATTCGATTATTTGAACACACTCCTACCTTTTTTGGAACGTTCAACTAAGACTATTTACTATTTACAACAGACTTTCCAATATCATAGAAAAAACCACATCCGCAAACGGTCAGATGAAAGTCATGTTAAACTCAGAGATCAAAGTCGTGATCTCGTTAGTTCCACTTACGCGTTATCGATACCATTCAACCAAATGATCCATTAGTGTGGGCGGTATGGTTGTAGAAAAAAAAATCTACAAACTTTTCAACCAATAGGTTGTTGGCACTAGCAGAGAGAAAATTTTTGTAGAAATTTGTTTGTGGATTGTATGGTTTGTAAAAAATGTTTTAGGCAAACTTTTTTTTTAATTTATTTATTTTTCTTTTGTTTTCTTAATTAACTAATTTTAAAAAAAAACTAACATTAAAAATAAAACATTCATTAAATTAAAAAAATTACAAATTCCTAAAAAAATATAAAATAAGCATAAAAACTTACAAATTCCTAACAAAAACAAAACACAATCTAAAAATTACACACCCACCCATATTTTGATGCGACTCGACGTTTCTCGTCGAGAAGGACCGGTAACAAGGTCTCGGGGATGTCATTGTACGGCTTGAAGAACAATTCGAGGTCACGAGCTCGTTGATCTTCTTCCATAGTCGCCCTTTGGGTTGCCATCGTCTTTGTGACACCTCGTCCAAAAACCCTAGGTCAAACCTCTTTACTTTGACTTTTAATTAAGCATTAATGTGCATTAACCGATCTGATTACTGTTTAAACTGTTAATTACTGTACCTGACTGTTAATTGATGACGTAAACCTAATCCCGCGTTTGTACTTGAAACGTATACCCGTAAAGTGCATTGACATTCCATGGATTAATCATGGGATTTCAATAACAAGAAAAATAAATATAAAATGTATTTTTATATTTTATCTGGAACTGGTGTCGAACGTTTACATAACCGACACAGCAAACTGATAAGTGATCGTGTGTTTAAAACTATTCGGTTGTAAACAATCTGGACGGTCGAGCTTAAAACTGTTACGAACTGACAAAACTAAAAACGTTAACCGTAACCTGTGTACAAAACTGAAAACTAAAACTAATTTCTGAAAAACTGATGTAACCGACTCGAACAATTATTTTCCGAAGGAAAAACATAACAAACTGAAAACGTTGTCAAAACTGGATCGTTAACATCCACCGTTAACCCCTTTGGGCCCAACTAGGCACAATAGGCCCAATAAGCCTAAAACAATTAAACCGAGCCCGAAACCTTGAACCGTTTCATAACCTTTATGAACCGAATGATCGTGGCGATCCGTGAACCCAACCGATGCGTAACGGGCCCTGGCTTCGTACCGGTGCCCCGTTTGGACCCGTACGGCCCATAACCGACGAACCGTCCAATTACGTCTTTTCTTTAAACACTTAGATCCAATATAAAGTCCAAACCCAATGGATTAATTTTAATAATATTAGTCCATCAACTTTACATAAATTTTTATAAAACTTGTTACCACTCATTATTTTATAAAAATTTCCATTACTTGTATACTTTTATACATTGCTTATTTATAAAAGTGGTGGATTATTTCTCTTCAAATAATCTTATTTTTTTTAACAATTACCATACACAACACATTTTTATAAAACATTACAAGTTTTTTTTTATTTTTTTTTATAAAAATTCCACCAATAAGTAAACTTTAATAAAAATTGGATTAGGGATATGTTAGAGTAAAAGAATGTGGTGATGAGCATGCCCACATCCCCCACCTGCCACCTTGTCTACACCACTCTCATTTTCACCACAACATCCACCAACTTTACCTTACCTAATCAATAGCTCCCTTTCTTCTTCTTTTTCATTTTTGTTGAGAATATCACAGCTCACCATCATCATCTTTGGCCACCGCCACCACCAAGAACCACCACCGCCTCTAACAACTACCACCATGACCCACCGTCTCCTCCTCTAGGTGAAACAACCACAACCAAAACTACCACCCTCACCTTGTTTTCCTTGTCTCGGCGGCCACAACCCACCACCACCATCGTCGCCGTGAACCATCACCACCTTCACTGTCGGGGTCACTGCTGCCATGACTACCGCCCCCAGCCCCCTGAGCCGCCGGGATGCTGCTGCTGTGCAGCTGTGAGCCGCTGCCAACCTCCCCTCCTCCCTGTTTCTTCTCGGCATCCCAGCAACCACCCAGCCGCACCACCCTTCCTCCTCCTCTTTTCTGTTTTCCGGCTAAACAACCTCCACACCACCGCCACTGAACTGCTGCCACTGAAACACAACCACAGCCTTCGCCACTTCCCTCTCTTTTCCCGCCGTTAACAGCAACAACCACCCCCGTCGCCACCCTCTTTTTCCCTCTTTTCCGTTGGACAGAAAACAGCCACCACCATCACCGCCGGAACCGCTGCCGTCCGCCACTACTATTGCCGGAGGTGCACATGCTGCTGCGGTGCTCCTGCTGCCACTCCTGTCCTCCACCGCGAACCGTCACCTTTCTTCGTTTCTTTCGGGTTTCACTTACACCCCGTTGTGAGTCTTTTAACCGTCTTGTTTACGTTTATCATACGATTTAAACGTCCCAAACGATACCTCGAGTCTTGACAACGAACCGTTTAAACGTGAAGTTTACTAACGACCGTAAACACCGAACTACATTTTTATATAAACCGAAAGGTTATGAGTTTGGAATCGTTATTATCATGTGATTTCTAAACACTAAAATGTAGTGTTTAAAAATGAGAATCTATGAATTTATGTATATACTAAATTGATAACTTGATTATATCATTGGATGATCTTATGATGTTTATATATATTTGTATGGATATATGTTGATATTATCATATGTTGATATGTTATAAATGACTAGAATGTTTAATTGTGATTTTAGTTGCTAATCATCTTATTTATAAGATAATATATTACTAATGACAATTATCATGGGCTAAATATGATGTTTAAACTTTAGACATAAAATGATAACTTAAAAACCCTTAAATGAATTTTTATGGAAAAATATCAAAGTTAGTAATTTTATATAAATTACTTGGATAAATATAGCCATAAAATGTCACCTTGGAATTTATTATATAAAATGGTCACATTTTATAAAAATATAATATCTAAATGCACAAGACTTAAATGGCTTGTTTAGATTTTATAAAAACGAAATGGATAAAAATATATATAAATATATTTTATATCAAAAATGATAAAAGCACATATTTATGTCACTTGACTTGAAAAGTATAAAACCTTGGAATTTATACAAAAATTGGAAAATGTTTTATGTTGGGAATTTTCTATAAAATGTCTTTAACTTAAAACCCTAACTTTATTTGATAAATAAAGTTATTTAGAAATGATTTTATAAAAATAAAATCAAAAGACTTATAGAAACTATGAAAAACATATTTTTGATTATTTTAAATAAATCAAAATAATCAAAACGTTTTAACCGGACCAAATGTTTATTTTTAAACATTTTGACTTGAAACGAAATCTTTAAACGATTTAAAACGTTTTACGACGTAACGAATCGTAAATAATTATTTTCAACAAATAATTATCCTTATGAATTTTTGAAACCCTAATTTGAGTTAAAATCATTTTGGTTTGTAAATATAATTATCTTTAATGATAATTATATTTATATTAACTCAAAACCCTAATTTTCATAACATGAGTTTAATATTAAAATAACTTTTAATATTTACCTACTTGTGTTTAATCATTAAATCTTTAACTTGTAATAATTTGATAAATTATTCCGACAATTTAGAATAATTATTTCGATAATAATTATCAATCCTAGTTATATATATAATAACTTAACGCGATTAATTATCCAATCGATCGAGCAATTAAGTATCACCCGGGAAAAGCCAATGTTGTGGCTGATGCCTTAAGCCGAAAAGAGTACGAAAAGCCTCGACGAGTACGAGCGCTGCAACTTACCATTCACACGGGACTGCCGGATCGGATCCGCGATGCCCAACGAGAAGCTTTAAAAGAAGAAAACTTCGCAGCTGAAGCACTGCGAGGGTGTGGATGGCAAATTCTGAAATTAAGTCCGATGGACTCAGATATTACAATGACAGAATTTGGGTTCCTTTACTTGGAAATCTCCGTGAGCTCGTGATGGACGAGGCTCACAAATCAAGGTATTCGGTGCACCCTGGATCGGACAAAATGTACCAAGATTTGAAGAACTTGTATTGGTGGCCGAATATGAAAGCCGACATTGCGCGATATGTGGCTAAGTGTTTAACATGCTCAAGAGTTAAGATCGAGTACCAAAAGCCTTCTGGATTATTGCAACAACCAAAGATCCCAGAATGGAAATGGGAGGATATCTCCATGGATTTCGTAACGGGATTGCCTCATCGATCGAATCGACCGGATGCGATTTGGGTTATCATTGATCGACTAACCAAATCTGCACACTTTATTCCAATGAAGGAAAATGACAATATGGATAAGTTAACAAAGCTGTACATCGACCGAATTGTGGCACGTCATGGAGTGCCTAAGACCATTATCTCCGACCGAGATCCTCGATTTACTTCCCGACTGTGGCAATCTATGCAAGAAGCACTGGGAACCAGACTGGATATGAGTACAGCTTATCACCCGCAGACCGATGGTCAGACGGAACGAACTATTCAGACTTTGGAAGACATGCTCCGAGCTTGCGTTCTCGACTTCGGTAAAGACTGGGAGGCTCACCTTCCGTTGGTGGAGTTCTCCTACAACAACAGTTATCATACGAGCATCGGTGCAGCACCTTTTGAAGCTCTATATGGCAGAAAATGTAGATCGCCCGTGTGTTGGGCCGAAACGGGTGAGAAAGGACTCACCGGACCGGAAATCATTCATGATACAACTGAACGAATTATCCAAATCAGAAAACGGATAGCCGCAGCACGTGATAGGCAAAAGAGCTATGCCGACAAACGCCGTAAACCTTTGAAGTTCGAGGTAGGCGACAAGGTACTATTGAAGGTATCTCCCTGGAAAGGAGTGATACGCTTCGGAAAGCGTGGAAAGTTGAATCCTCGCTATATCGGTCCATTTGAAATCATCGGGGAAGTAGGCCCGGTGGCCTATCGATTACGACTCCCTGCCGAACTCGATGGAGTTCACAACGTGTTTCACGTCTCGAATCTGAAGAAATGTCTGGCTGAAGACACTGAAATAATTCCTTTGGAGGAATTGGAAATTGACGAACATTTGAGATTTATCGAGCAACCAGTAGAAATCATGGGACGCGAGGAGAAAGCCCTCAAACGTAGCAAGATTCCGATCGTCAAGGTTCGATGGAACTCAAAGCGTGGACCTGAATATACATGGGAACGAGAGGATCAGATGAAGAAAAAGTATCCTCACTTGTTCGAGCAAACGTCCACGGAAACTCAAGGTATGATTTAATTTTGGGGACCAAAATTCCTGTAACAGGAGGAGGATGTGGCGACCCTAAAACTTTTGCTTTCTTTCCCCAGCAACTACAGCAACAACGACAGCCGAGGCTGCGAACGCTACAACGCAAGAATAATTTTCGGGACGAAAATTCCATTTACAAGGGGATGATGTGACATCCGAGAATTCCAAGGTTAACTTCCGTTAGACAATCTCCGTTAGTTACGTTATAAGTGTTAACTTAGTAACTAATGCTTAACTAGGCCGAATACGTCCACGACCTTTGGTTGATCACCGAACCCGTCCATATGTGTTATGTGTTTATTTATTTATTGTCATTATGTGCAATGTGATTTAAACGCATGATTTAGTATTGATAATAGAATGTAAATTGGCCCCTTTTGGTTGCCAGCGAAACTACCGGGCGAAACTGTAGATTCGCTCGGTAGCCGGCTAAGCTATTTGATTTACATATGTTCGGAGCCAGTTTCGCTTGGCCAGCGAAACTGCCAGCGAAACTAGCTCCTGATATAAAGACCATAAAACCCTAATCTTCATCATTTTGCATACTCCACACTAAACACACACACACTCTCCTGGAATTTCTGGTCAGTCGAGAAGCACCACGAGCCGACGTGATCTCAGCCTCGAGACATCATCCATTCGGACCCTAGATCGAATCGTGAGTCCCAAAACCATTCTTTATGCATTTTCTATGTGTTTTCTTAAAAAGCATGCTTAGATCTTCATGTAATCACTTGATCTTCTGATATGATGCTTAGGAAGGCTAGATCTATCATAAAGTCTGTAACTTTACGTTTGAAATCAAACCATAATGAAGATTCATGCTAGTTAGGTCATTTTAGGTTTAAAATGTGTTTTTGGTGATTTGAATGTGAAAACCCATGTTTAAGGTGTTAAATCTTGTTGTTTGATGTTGGTAAATGATTATGCATGCTAAATATTGAATCACATGAAGTATGGAAGCTGTTAGATTGATTTTTAGGCTGATTTATGTGTTTTCCGCGACCAGCGAAACTGAGCTGTTCTCTGGGCGAAACTATACAGCGAAACTGTATAGATATTCATCCAGCGATACTATGTAGCGAAACTATAGTGTCGCCCGCGAAACTAAGTAGACCTGCTCGAACGAAACTACCGAGCGAATCAACCTGAACGAAAGTTCAAACCAGTTTCGAGCGAATCTAGGCTAGCGAAACTGCGTCAGCAGTTTCGGGCGAAACTAGCTAGCGAAACGGTGTCATCGGGTAACCCCTAGCG
>JBCNJP010000019.1:19136486-19167997 GCA_039602395.1 Deinandra increscens subsp. villosa | reverse complement strand
ACTCGCGAGGTTTAAACTCATGAACTCGGTTTGGTTAACCCAATAGTCTATTTTTGTGTTCCCCCTTGGGCTATCTAATTTGTTTACTCGGCTTTTTGTTGATTCAATAAGTCGATTCACGGATCTATCTTTTATTGTTGAATGCATGTATTCAAATTCTATCCTCATGAGTTTGATTTTTGTTTAAACAAAAATCGCATCATGAATATGACTTTGTTCGTTTCATTATTGCGACTTTTTTTTCAATTTACGGGTTCGAAATTAAATACCCCATGTATGGTTTAAACACATGCTATCTAGTGATTGATTTATGCAATCTAGGGATTTAACTTGTGTCATTCAACACCTATTATATGATTTTGGATGGTGCTGATCGATTTGCGATTTTGATTTCGGATATTTAATTTGCGTTCGGTATGTGTTCCCTACATGTAATGGGGATTCGTGATGTCTGGATCATGTAATTCGGCCCATGATATTCACGAGGTTCGAATCATGTCTTTGACTCATGATACCCGATGCATTGGTAGTTGACACATTTCATTTTGCTCAATTCTTTTGGTGTTGATCAGTATCGACTTCTTATTTGTGGACTATTCATTTATCATAGAACTTTTATCACTACCTCATGCTTCAGTATGTGATTTCACTATCTCGTTCCCTAATCAGTCATCAACTTCTTACATTTTGATCATTTATCGTTTATGTGCTCACAATCACATATTTCAGTCACTCACTATTCTTGCAAAGCCCGAGGCCTATACGAATTATGAATGTCAATTGTGTGTGATGCTAGCTCCAACATTTGATTGATTTTGGTCATTAATGCAAGTATTTAGGCTTTCACAAGGATGCTTTGGATTTTAGACTTCACACCTAGTAACAGGTGAATTAGATGTGGGTCGCTACCTATCTGGCTCACCAGAATCTGGCGCGTCTCTTGATAAAAATCTGTGGTCTCACGTTATCATGTGGAACGATTTCATTGATTGTGATGCCAAGTTTGGGTTTGTTATTTTCCTAAAATAGTACATGTTACACTCACCCCTCACACTTTATATCCTAGTAGTCTCGCTCTTAAAGTAGGGGAGATTACGGTTACTATTTCATGGTCAATATGTTTTGGATCGTACACAATTTCAATAATGGTTCAAACCATGGTTTCAATTCTCGAGCTTTTTGGTGTCATTCGGTCTACTTCAGGCTACCACAATCCCTATTTCATTCATTAAGTTTTATTTATTTGCTGTATGGTATCGGCAGTTCTACGGAGGTGACTAGTACACTTCTGGATATCAAAGATGTGGTTGGTTAGCTGCGGTACACCCTATATATAAACATCAATGGTGCTCCACAGGTGGACTGGGAGTCGGATCGAGGACTGGCCCTGGTCGTTAGTTGTGTTAAAACCTATGTCGATAGTAGCTCGGCCTTTGGGGCTAGGCGAAAGTGGATATAACGTTATAGAGTCAGTAACCGAAAGCATATTCTTACTTTTGGTAAAACCTTTATATCCTTCTCGTGGTGATTCGAGGTAGCTTTAGATCTCCTAAGTTTTTCTTTACTATGATCCTCTAGTCTACTAATTTCGGGGCGAAATTCCCTAAAGTAGGGGACACTGTAACATCCCCCTACGACCTGTTTAGCAATACCCGACCCGTTTTGAGTTTTCACCTTTCGGCTTGGGAATTTCTTAAAAGAATTTTGAACATTTGGTTAAACACTTTACATGATCCTTAACTATTTTCTATAATCAAAATCATTTTATATTGTTTGTATGATTGAATAATTAGAGTCGCTTTAAAACGAAAGAATAAATACATTTCGCAGTTATTACACATGCTCGGTACTCGTTTTATTAATAATCAAAGGAAGTTCATGTATTTACAAATTTACTAGTCTTCATAATTATTTTCCAAGTCAAAGGAATTAATCGTCCAACTTTTATAATCAATTTACATAAAACGAAGGTGAAGCGATTTTTCATTTTTTTCATTCATGTATTTTGTGAGTGTGTTCCAAATTTGAAGTCCATCCGATGTGTAACGAGCAAGTTGGAGCAAAAAGAAAAAAAAATAAACTAAGAAAGAAAGAAAGAAATAAGAGGAAAGGACAAAAGAAAAGGAAAAAAAGGGATGGCAGCCGCTGGAATCGAACCTACGACCTCAGGGAAAATCTCAGCGGTCTAACCATTGAGATGTGTTCACTTTAGTGATCTAGATCTGGTTTTCAAATTTATATAACTTCCTGATCGTGACCTAATTGCGATTACAACCACTTTTGGGCTATTTTTGACCTAAAATCTTCGTTTCTAATTTGTTTTTGACCCGGTTTTCTTCAGTAACTCCATCCTAAAGTTTCTAAACGTGTTTTCCAAGTTAATACCATGTCCACTTTTATTTCCTTGATCAATTACAGTCATTTACTCACTTGATTTTTCTAAACTTTCCCTCCAAGACTTTCCTTTTACCAATTTAAAGCCCTAGAAGATCTCCACCCTGTAAATACAGTTGTTATGGCCTTCACAAACCATGTACATGCTTCTGCAACCACCAATTTCGTGCCAAGCTCTTTCGTTTGAGTTTTCAAAAGTTAACGATTGGCAGTTTGACCGTCCGATTTAATCAGCCTCCTTTGACTTCACGAGTAAGTTTCTTCATCAAATTTTCTTGTTTTTGTATTCCCTACAATACCCCGTTTCTGGATTTGACCAAAACCCCTTTGTGTTAAAAGTCAAACTTTTAATACACACTTTAATTGGGGAAAATCACATATAATCACAATTACTGTATATCAATAAACCTAATATGTTTTAAAAAGTTTTATAAATATATTATGATAATTCTAACATGTCAAAACTGAGTTTTTATCATAAACATAAATGTTATGCGATTTGACCCGTTAAAGTAAGCGTTTTATCGCATAGTTTGCTAATTTAACGTTTTCATGACCAATGAAACCTACTAATCCACTTCTGGATTGTTAATAAATATATAATAGTGTTTTCATAAGTCTAGATATGACCGTCGTGCAATATTGTAACTTTTGGGCTATTTGTGTAATTATTCAAACTTAATGGTAAAATATGTAATTTTACTAAAGATATGAAATTTCCAGATTCGTTATCATGTTTTAATAATTATATAATGAACCTTAAGTTCTGGAAAATTTCACTTTAATGACTTTAGTGATTTGTCATAACAAACCCTAAGTTTGGGAAATTTCAGTTTTAACCCCAAACTTTAAATGATTGTCAAATTTACTATTTATGTTCACAAAAGAGTCTTTAGTAACATTAACCATCGAATAAAATATTTTGACATAAATAGTTAATATTTCCCCAATTAATCGTTTAAACCGTTATTTGATCGTTTTGGTCTTTACAATTGTCGGCCATTCGAATCTCTAGGTTTTCGTCAGGGTTAGTTCTCTCCTCGTGCGTTGGTGCTCGTTCTTTGTCACCAGCTTAGCTATCAGATGACTATTCATTGCCCCATTTTTGTTTTATGTTTTGGGTTGTAACATGTACACTTATCGAATTTTCATACTATATATTTTTCATTCAACTCAAATGCGATTCTTGTTTGTTATTGTGTGTTTTGCTTGTATGTGAACTGTATGTCATATCACATGTTGTTCTTTCATTATATTTCATGATTGTCAAATTTACTATTTATGTTCACAAAAGAGTCTTTAGTAACATTAACCATCTAATAAAATATTTTGACATAAATAGTTAATATTTCCCCAATTAATCGTTTAAACCGTTATTTGATCGTTTTGGTCTTTACAATTGTCGGCCATTCGAATCTCT
The DNA here is from genome assembly GCA_039602395.1 of Deinandra increscens subsp. villosa. Classification (NCBI taxonomy): domain Eukaryota; kingdom Viridiplantae; phylum Streptophyta; class Magnoliopsida; order Asterales; family Asteraceae; genus Deinandra; species Deinandra increscens. Next base: position 19,164,183 of record JBCNJP010000019.1, on the reverse strand, counting down.
AGGTTTTCGTCAGGGTTAGTTTTCTCCTCGTGCGTTGGTGCTCGTTCTTTGTCACCAGCTTAGCTATCAGATGACTATTCATTGCCCCATTTTTGTTTTATGTTTTGGGTTGTAACATGTACACTTATCGAATTTTCATACTATATATTTTTCATTCAACTCAAATGCGATTCTTGTTTGTTATTGTGTGTTTTGCTTGTATGTGAACTGTATTTCATATCACATGTTGTTCTTTCATTATATTTCATGATCATTCGCGTAATATTAATCGTAAAAATCCTGGGTTCCATTAATAGATCTAGTGGGGGTCATGTCCCACTTGACTTCACCGGTTTTGGCGTCGAGTGATTGGTAACCTGGTGTGTTGTGGTGTATATATAAAATTTGACGTTATTTTGTGACACCTTTTTTGTAACACTTTGGTCAAACCATTTGTAAATACCCGACCCGTTTCTATCATGCTTGATAATCAATAAAGAATCATTTCGCATTTTATATTATTACTTCATATACTCTAGGATTAAATCTTTTAATCACAATATTCGCTACATTTGATAATTCAATTTATCGCAAATCGAATCTCTAACTCGATCGTTTTTTGTTATTTATGTAAAACCGGAAAACTTGAGCATTCCAAATGTATATAATACTTGTGGGTAATACTAGTCATACACGCAAGTAAATTTATGTGAGGTTTCACAAAAGTTTGAGGATTAAAACAAAAATAGCAAACGTATGATTTTTCGTGCGATTTCGGTATTAACCGGGAGTTAGTACACTCTAGGAATTCACATTTTGTTATCCCATAAAATTATATTTAAAGAATTCCATGTCACAAATCAATATGATGAACTTTGATAAGTTTTGGTGATTTTTCATATTCTTAACAAATAATGTATGAATAAATATATCTAAAATATATATTTATAAACCTCGTTACGCGTATCCCGGGACTTAGAAACCATGAGAAATTTTTCTAAACTATTTTTGGGCATAAAAATATTAAGTTTCTCAAAGTTTAGGGGTTAAAACCGCACAAAATAGAACTATAGGGATTAAATTGTAGATAAAAACCTCAGGGACCAAAACTGCCAACCCCTGAAAGTACCTCACGGAACGCGACCCCCTGGGGTTCCCCCTTCGCGTACCTCCGCCCAAATCGTGCACCGGATTCGAATCTTGCCACGTTTTTCGACTTGTTCTCCACGATTGGACCTCCATACGTGTTGTTTTGAACGGATTATCACCATAGATGCGTGTCCTAACCTCCTGCGACCTCAAACACTATAAAGGAAAGCTCCATCCGTCCATAATTCCTCACTAATTTCTCAATTTATCATTCTAAAAACCCTAGTTCGTCCCCAGATCTTCAGAAGCAAAATTCGACCAATTGGTTAGGCGTTTAAAGCCCATCTTCTGCAGTAAAACGTTATTAGGTATGCTTAACAATAACCTATCTCAATTTTTGATAATATTATGTCTAAGTATGGTTTTTAAAATTATGTAAAAATTAGGGTTCTTGAGCTTGTTTTGCTAAAATTGGGTGACCGGGTTGGAATTTGGGTCTGATTTTTATAGGTAATCCTAAATAATGTATTTTAAGAAAGCCCTAAGTTAATTTCAAGTTTTGGGAATGTTTGGTATTTTATTTAAAAATCGTTCCAAATTAGGGTTTTCATGTCGTTGTTCTGTCAAAATTGAGTAAACGAGGTTGAACTAAGGGTTGATATTTTGAGAATATTATAATATATTATAATGGATAAAACCCTAAGTTTATTTCAAATTCTAAATAGTTTGGATAATTATTTGGTAATTATGCCGAAATTAGGGTTTTAAATATAATAATTTAATAATAAACAAGTCGGGAGGTATTGGGACTTGAATTTTGGTACTAGATCATATTTATATATATAATAAATGTTTATGAGTCCAAAAGTGATAAATAATAAAGTATTAAAAATACCAAGTTAATCGGATACTTAGAAGTTCGTGCGGACCGGAAGGGTAGACACCTGTACTCTGGGGTTTCTGGCAAAGCGAGGGTGTCGCATAAATCCTAACTGGGAAGTGGCATACCTCACTGGGTGATCCTGGGGTGAGCATTTACTTATAGGAATGCGCGTCTTCATATTATCACTAAACCCTAATTCACCTATAAAAGGGTAAAATGGTAATTTTGACCTAATCAAATATAACACTTCTCGAATACTTAGAACTTGGTTTCTTTTTGATTTCCTATATTCATATACCTTATTTGATACATTAGGATAACCTCCAAGTTACTTATCTTTCACAAATCGGCGTATCTCTTATTTCCTATCTCCCTATCAAGTGAGTATTCATAGCCCCTTTCTCTTTTATTACTTTGGGGTGCAACATGTATCTTTATCTCAAACTCCAATAATATATTTACTTCTCTAAAATGACATGCGAATCCTATGCTTGTTACGTGTGTTCTAGATGTGTTGAACTTGTTTGGATTATTGTTGTTGTTATGCTCAAACTCGAACTCTAAGCGTACTCATTAACACACCGAGCCGGGGTAACAATGATAGATCTATTGGTATGACAACCCACCCGGTAAACTGAAACGTATTTTCAATGGGTGATTGGAAACCTAAATGTCAAGGGTTTGATACGCTCTTATTTGCTCTATTTCATTACTTGTTTATCATATTCTATGAATGTTCACTTAACACATAGATCGCATGTTTTATACTAATATTATATATTAAACCTATGTTTACTCACCAACTACTTTAGTAGTTGACACTTTATCTTATACATGTTGCGGAAAATCATGTTTGAGCCAGTATGTGATCGCTAAAGGGTGCTGGACCTAGTTAAAAGACGTTTAAATTACAGTACTTATGTTGGTTATGTTTTGTCTGTTTCCTGTTTGTAAAATATTTCAAATAAATGAATAAAAGGCATGTTTAAGTATATCTCAACTTTAATTTAGTTGTCATGAGCATCTAGACAGTTATCATGCCCCGACATATTCCGTCGTCGGTTGGGGTGTGACATTTTTAGCATTTGAAGCTTTTAGATTTATAAAACCTGATTTACCGACAACTACTATTTCACCACATCATGGGAAAGTGCACCCATCGTGGAGCATTATAGTAGTTGTAAACTGAATCGAGGTCGATCAAGGACACAATGGAAAAGGAGGATTCTTAATACTTCATCTCTGTTAATGTCTAACCAATTCTATTTAGTAAAAAAATAATTTAAGTGAATTAAACTAAAGAGAAAATAAAGATAAAATAAGATGGTGTTTTTAGTTTTGTAAATCGAAGTTAGTATTACTTGGGAGAACTTACCAATGGTTAAGGAAAGTTGAACAGTTGCTTATATCCTCGCTTAAGATTGTTCACTGGCAGAAAGTCAATCACCTTTCGGCCCTCTTTGGCTGACCACCATCCAACTGCTAATCGTCTGCGAGGAGTACGAATGCCGAGGGAAGGTGCTGCCAGTGGAAAAATGAAGTGGTGTAATGCCACTTAGTTACGGGGTCCCTAAACCCGGAAAACTTACCGTACTCGACACGCCATCATGAACCAGTAGGGGAACAACCCTGCGTGCCGGATTATTTTATTATAAAAATGATCTTTTTAAGGGGCTACGACCAGTTTCATACACCGCTCTCGCGTAATGTACGTCTGACCAGAGCCAAGTTCACGAACACATACCTCTCGGTCCCATGAAGTGACAAAATATTACCAACCCTCGTTCCCAACCAAATACTTTCATCCCGCACATGTGTGGTCACCCGAGTTTGCTTACATAGATATAAGGACCTCGAACGTATCATGTAGCATGGGACGCGAGTCACCTTTCGAATCATGCATCGTCCCCCGACCGGGTGTCACAGGTTCGACCTTTGGGATTTTGACTCCCCAAATGGTCTGTCATATGTGAAGCACGCTTGGTTCAGAATATCAGTAATATACTTTCAATAAAAAGGATTTTTATAAAGTCATTAAACACACCTTAAGCGGGTTTATAAGGTTGTTAACCAACCCACCAAATGTTTGTTACTTCCCAAGTAAGTATAAGAGTTTAGCCAAACATGGATTTAAAGATTTGCTTAAGAGAAAAAGAAGAAGTCATAGACAAACACTTACAAAATCTTGCTTAAGTTGAAGTTCTTATAAACTTGATTACAAAACATAAAAACGACCAAATGACTCAATACTAGGGTGGAGAAGACAAGAATTGAGCAAGGAAAAATGAAGGAGGAGCTTGGCTTTTATAGGCAGAATCCGGACTCAGGCACGACCCATGCTAGGTTGGGCACGGGGCGTGCCATGTCAGAGAGATCTTCACGAATATGCTCTTGTCAGGCGGCACGGGGCGTGCTTCACGGAGCACGGGGCGTGCTGTGTCAGATCTGGCAAGCTTGTCAGGGGCACGGGTCATGCTTCGCCAGGCATGGGGCATGTCATGTCAGAGTCTTCTGCCGATGGTGTCAGTGGCACGTGGTGTGCTTGAAGGAGCACGGGTCGTGCTATGTCAGAGACTTCTGCCAAGGTGGTCAGGGGCATGGGGTGTGCTGAGTGGGGCATGGGGTGTGCCAAAAAAGTCAATTTTGAGGTTTAACACGGGGCGTGTTGGAGTATGGCACGGGGCGTGTTGACCCAAAAATCAACTTCCTCTCGCCGAGATACTCGGAATTCACTACTCATGGGTCCCGTAACTCATTTTCTAGCCCGAGATATGCTTCTGCGAAGTTTAGGGCATTTTCTGACTGCACCGGTGTCTTTCAGCAGTTGCGCTTCGAGGTGTGGTTGAGTCTTGGGGTTACCACTATGTATTGACTCGAGAGAAGGTTTTATGAGGGCATGAAGTCCATCTTGCAAGGTTAGAGCTTGGTTCTTGGCATAAAATCACGAAGTCTTCATATATTCTTCATTTTTTAGCGTTTCTATCTTCTTTTGTGATTTTCACCTGGATCACACTGAAAAACTAAAAAGGAAACAATATCATACTATTTTGATAATAGTTAGTCTGATATAACCCGAAATGCGAGGAACATTTGATATAAAAGTATGTATAACTTAGCGCATATCATAACCTAAACGTCAGTATTGGTTTAAGCACCACTCTAGTATTTGCTTTATTTCATTACATGTTATTTCATAATTGTTCATTTCTCACGTAACGTTAGATTGCATTGTCTTCACTTTCATTCTATATTAAACCTATGTTTACTCACCAACTCTAGTATTTGACTTTATTATATTGTACATGTTGCAGGACAAACTAATGCTTTATTATGGACGCATAGGACATGATTTTGGACCTAAATTAAGTTAAAAAAAATAAGTTCTGTTCGAATATTATTTGATGCGTTGTATGAAATTATTTATGATTAATAAATGACATGTTTAAATACGGTAACTATATTTAGTTGTCTTGAGCATCTGGACAATCATCATGCCCCAATGTGTTCCGTCGTTGGTTGGGGTGTGACAAGCATGACCAAAGTTATGACAATATAATAACCTTTCTCCACCCCCGAAGGCGGTGGGGCTAGAGCGACCAGCCAGGGCAGGGTTTGTCAAGCCCAACAGATATGTTTCACATTTCCCCGTTATCACATGGTACACGAATTGTTGAAGGACTCCTTTGGCATGTTTTCTTCTATGGATTACAAATAATATATAAAATAAGTTTAGCATTTCTCAACATAAACCGTTTAGTTTTTTCTCAATAGAAAATGGTTTGGTATTTCTCAATAGAAATAGATTAGCATTTTCTCAGCAGAAAATAGTTGTCCACATGTCTTCTCCTCCAAAAGCATAACACGTTAAAATGTGGGGCCGAGAACTCACCTTAGGGTGAAAATAAGTTTCTAAATAGTAAACGCTTGGATAGAGATGGTGAATTCCTCCTAGACTCCACCTATGACATGCAATCGTGTGAGTGTTAACTTATGTTGACCAACCGTCTCGACAATGCGCGAACAACAAACAAGTGGACTCGAATACACATTGGTGATTGAATTTAGTTTTCCTATACTTAACCTAAGACATTGTACTATGATAAACATAACGTGTCACGACTGCTTACAAGATTATCCTGTGTGTACGATGTACGATGTACGATTGACGGGGAAATCGTACAAAGTCTTGTCATTCCCACCGAGGTAGGAGACTTAGGACTTGTACACTTGTATAATTCATAACAACTTTGACTAATGACATGCAAACACATAGTCAAGTAATCCCATGATCATACATATGCATTTATTTAGCTATTTATATTCCAATAAATATATATTTACCACATGTAGGCTAATTCCATGATTATACATCATCATCATCTCATGTAAGTCACATAGATCATCAATTAACACTTTTCAAGCCATCACATAGATTCCTAACCACATGCATGAATGTCATCTTGACCTAAAAGGCCATTTTAACCATATTTTCATGTAAATAATTTTTATAAAATAATCCACAGGCATTTGAACATCAAGTTTACAACTTTATAGACTATCATGCATTCATTAACCTAGATCAAGCAACTTCATAGTAGATCTAACACAAATCAAGTGCCTTTATTCAAGATCTAGCATGCATGACTACTGAAATCGAGTTTCCATCATAGATGTCACGTAAAGTTAGCAACTTTATTGCATAACAACCCTAGATCTATGATTATCAAGTCATTAGGACATAGATCTAGCATATATCTTCAAGCTTTATCCACATGCAACCATGTTTTCCCATGCAAAACCCTAGACTAGCATGTATCATCATAACTTGCACAAAATTCACATTTTTTTATTCAAATATGCAATCTTTATCATTACAAACACTAGATCTAATCAAGATATCATCATATTACTACAAATCAGACCTAGATCCATCATAAATTTTGGATCATGACATCTTTTAAACAAGCAAAACAAGGAGAACACACATACCGAATGATATAGGATGATCAAGGATGATATCGGGATTTGAATCTTGAAGAAAAGCAAGGAACTTTATGGATTTTGAGTAGGAGAATGTTTAAGGTCGTAAATGTTGCTGATGGGACGCTTAGAGCTCATGAAATTAAGTGGTGGTGGCTAATGATGCTTAAATAGTGAAAATTTAGGGTTTTGCTGAAATTTGGCCTCCAAGCGTATCGCTTGGAGCCTTGGGTTGCTCTAGGAGATACGCCTAGAGCTCTCGTCTGGCAGCCCCTTTGACTTTTGTTGACCGCAACCCCTTTTGTCCGTTTTTCGCGTTTTGGTTACGGTTTTCTATGTTTTCTCCCATTTTTAATTCACCACCATATTTATCACATCCAATCCAATAAAATCAAGTATCAACATGCCATATACTAATTTACAATCATACAATTAAATTCATGTATCAGTTTGCACGTATTTCACGACACATAGCAGTTTTTAGTTTGAGTAAATTACGGATTTCGTCCCCGTGGTTTGTCGAAATTTCACCTATCGTCCTAACTTTTCAAAAATTACGGATTTCGTCCCCAACGTTTGCCAAAACGTTACGGATATAGTCCCTACCACTAACTTCTGTTAAAAAAATCTGTTAAGTTAATGTTAAATGACTAATATACCCTTTTCTTTATCTAAAAATTTCATAAATACCTAAAATTAAAATAAAACCCTAAAAGTCTAAAACTACCCTCACCATCTCCTTCCTCTCTCCGACGAATAATTGATGCAGACCAGACTACAATATTAACCGACCACCATCTCCGTTGGTAGCCTATCGCAGATCACCATCACCAACCACCTTCGCCGCCCAGCTCATCGCAAGCCATAGCTTCAAAAACTGCTGTAATCGATTCCCTTGGAAAACGACGGCGACTGATTTTCAACTAGTTAAAATGAAAAGGAAAGTGAAATCGACGATCGACCGTAGGTATGATAAATATTTGAAGCTGAAATTGCAAACCACCATCGCCACTACCGATTCAGTTTGACCGTAGGTAAACAAACAAATATTACCCTTCCCTGTTTGCTTTTGAACGCTGATTGATTTTGAATGGGAATTGGTTTAAAGAACAATGAATATTAGAAGTAAAGTGAGGTGGAGGCAATTGATTTGAACGGCGATGAATAATCTAGCAATTTCCGTTCTATAAATGGTGTTTGGGTCTTGAAGGAAATCTGTTTTTGCGGGGAGTTTGGGTGGGGTTTTGGCAACTCTTCAAGAGCATTCAACGGTCAATAACGACGATGCGGTGGTTTTCCGATCATCCGCCGGAAAGGTAACACCAGACAGAACCGACACCGAGGTTACGCCGGAGATGTGGACATGAACGTCATCGTCATTGTCATAGTTGGCCGGTCACCGGAGATAGCGTGGATGGTGGTGGTTTCCGTCGGACAGAACGAAGGCCTGGTCTTTGGACTTTTGTTTCTTTTATTTTAGTTTTTTTTTAGGTTTAACTTTTATTATTATTAAAGAAAAGGGTATAATGGTCAATTTATAACCACCTAACGAAATTTTTTAACGGTCATCCAACAAAAGGACGAAATCCGTAACGTTTTGACAAACGTTGAGGATGAAATCCGTAATTTTTGAAAACTTAGGACGATAGGTGAAATTTCGACAAACCACAGGGACGAAATCCGTAATTTACTCTTTTAGTTTATTACCAATGTTTCGAGACTACAACTTGTGTGTGGTGTTTGTGAAGTTTTTTAAGGCTACTAGACTCTTCTAATACCGTAATTGAAATACTACCCCTATATACGCATCTCTCGGTTTGCCGGTTTTATCAGCTTTATCCGTTTTTAAAACCTGAAGGGCCAGAATGTCACATCATCAATTACAAGTGTTCAGTGATGTGGTCCTGTTCTAGCCATGCAAGCTCTACTGCAACTAAGTTCAAGCTTCAGAGTTGGTGATCAAGTATTAACCAATAGGGAGTATTTGAAGATCAGTTTTCAAAGATTTGAAGATGAAGTTGACAGATACATCATACAACAAGGGGGAGTTTGTTAGTGCATAATGTATGTGTGTCATATGATGTATTAGGTCTTAATGTAATAGTTGCTAGAGCGTTCTGAGTGATTCACTGTATTCTGTGTGGGAGAATGAGAGTCACCGAATGAGTGGCGAATGACCACCGAATAAGTCATTCGGTGGGCATCTCGTACGGTGAACAGGTTGCCTATAAATAACAACATCATTCGGAGCATTTACAACTTTTGCAAGCTGAGTATTCATTCTAATCTGTGTGTGTCCAGTTTTTATTTGGTGGAAATAAACTCAGCTTTATATTTACTGTTTTGTTCATCTTCTAAGCTTAAAACAATGAAAACGATCCGTGTAGGGCAATTACAAGTTAAACTTTTGAATGATAAGTTATCTGTCACGATATTTACTTAATAAAATTGTTTTAAATATGGATGTTTTGAACGTTAAACTACATGTTGTCTAATTTGAACGTGTCTACTTTGAATGTTGAAATATGACTCTTTTGTTCATTTGTTTCGTGAGTGTTTTATTAGTTTTATACTTTCATAGATTTACACCTTTTTACTAAAATAATTTTGAATTTATTCAAGTTGATTCGAATTCGTTTCTGATTCAGTTTTCGAATTTAAATCGAATTCGAATCTAGGTTTTAAAAACTAAAATTCGAATAACTAGATTCGATTATTTGAACACACTCCTACCTTTTTTGGAACGTTCAACTAAGACTATTTAGTATTTACAACAGACTTTCCAATATCATAGAAAAAACCACATCCGCAAACGGTCAGATGAAAGTCATGTTAAACTCAGAGATCAAAGTCGTGATCTCGTTAGTTCCAAGTCTTACCTCGTTATCGATACCATTCAACCAAATGATCCATTAGTGTGGGCGGTATGGTTGTAGAAAAAAGAAATCTACAAACTTTTCAACCAATAGGTTGTTGACACTAGCAGAGAGAAAATTTTTGTAGAAAAGTCTTGTAGAAATTGTTTGTGGATTGTATGGTTTGTATAAAATGTTTTAGGCAAACTTTTTTTTTGAATTTATTTATTTTTCTTTTGGTTTTTTAATTAACTAATTTTAAAAAAAAAACTAACATTAAAAATAAAACATTCATTAAATTAAAAAAATATAAAATAAGCATAAAATATTACAAATTCCTAAAAAAAACTAAACACAATCTAAAAATTACACACCCACCCATATTTTGATGCGACTCGACGTTTCTTGTCGAGAAGGACCGGTAACAAGGTCTCGGGGATGTCATTTTACGGCTTCAAGAAAAATTCGAGGTCACGAGCTCGTTGATCTTCTTCCATAGTCGCCCTTTGGGTTGCCATCGTCTTTTCCACCGCCACGTACATCTCCGCCTTCCTTTCGGCGGTTTGTTGTCGAATCTTTGTCTTCTCATCCATTCCCATCTCCCATTTTGATTCAAACCTATTCATCACCTCCAAAGCATTCTCCAATCCTTTAGTAGACGAATCACACGACTTCTTGCTTCCATTTCATGGTGGGTGTCTCAGCATGGAGTCCTCGTTTAAGTCGGGCAAACGACTCGGCAATTGGCTCGAGTTGACATCGTTTGACGTTTTGTACTCGCACGAAGTCGATGTCTTGGTCCTTTTCAGCTCAACCCCACCAACCTTCCTTTTTGGTGCCAACACTTTGGATGATCTTTCACAACTCGCCAAGCTTCAACATGAGTAAAACCTTTCTTCTCATAGATGTGTTGATAATCGATCAATGACTTCTCAAAAACATCTATGTCGCTCGCTCCACTAGCTCGTTGATGTGTCTATTTTAAAAGAAAAACAAATTAAATTTATTGAAACAAACAAACATTAGAAAAAAAAACTTTAGAGAAAAATAAACTTTAGTAAAAAGTAAATTTATATATACTTACATTTTGAGCCACAAGCCCGTTGAACTTCATCATCTTGGTGTTCAAGTTCTTCCATATCGTGTTTAATTGGCGAACGTTTCGACCGGTAGTACGCTCACTCAAACCATTGAAGTGTACGAGAACCTGATTCCAAAAAGAGGACGACTTTTGTTGATCGCCAACCTTTTTATCTTCGGTGACGTAAATGTAAGCTTGCGCCAAAATCTTCTCTTCCGCGGTTCTCCAATTCGTCCTATCCGCCTTCTTTTTCTTCTTTCCCTTCGTGTTCAAGACTTGAGTCAAATCCTCATCCGCTTCTTCGTCGGCATCCTCTTGTACCTCCTCTTCTTCTTTGTTCTCTTCAACCTCGTCCTCTATTTCAATTTCTTCATCAACTTCTTCGGAATCGGAATCGATATCGGCAACACGTCGTGGTTCACGAAATTGGGTATTTTGGTACACGGATTGATGTTGAACTTGCGAAGAGTGTACCGGAAAAAAATTCGGGTTGGGGTCCGTATCGACCGCTAACTAAATCTGTAAACGATTGTTGTTGATAAAACCCCGGTTGTGGAGGCGTTTGATGTCACACCCCAACCGACTACGGAATATGTCGAGGCGCAATGATTGTCCAGATGCACATGACAACTAAATTAAGTTGTAATACTTAAACATGCCCTTTTTCATTAATCAATTAAAGATATTGTACAATAAAGTTAAACACGCAAAATACATATCAACTGATTTAAAGTCTGTAATCTAGGTCCAGCAATCCTAGCGTGATCACAACATAGCTCATGTATAGGTTCCTGCAACATGTATAAGATAAAGTGTCAACTAGAAAAGTAGTTGGTGAGTAAAATCAGGTTTAAATAACATACGTATAATTTCAATATCAGCGATATATGTATAACCAGATATTTTCATATATATAGTCAAACAAGGTAATGAGTTAGAGCCAATAAGTGAGCGCATCAAACCCTAGACAACTAGGCTTCCAATCACAAGGCGCCACATGCGAGGCATGCCAAGTGGGTTGTCAAACCAATAGATCTATTACTGTAACCCCGGCTCAGTGTGTTAATGAGTACGCTTCGAGATAGAGATAGAGTACAGTGCTAGAGCAAACCAATCACAATAATCCACACATATTTAACATACATAGAACGTATCCAATCATCATATAATCGCGTTTGTGTTTTAGAGAAATGATTTTGAATAGAGATACATGTTACAACCCAAAAAGGTTAAAAGATAATGCAGCTAATGATTTCTCACAAGTCGGATTATCATTCGAATGAATCACCATTAGAAATGATAATACGAATTGAATAGTCATAACCAATAATATTTAAAGAGGGGGTTTAGTGAATACTCACCTGATAAGTAGATCGGAAACGAGAGATAGAACCAATCGCGAGAGATAACAATCTGGAGATTATCCTAATGAAACGAACATGCTAAATGAATATAGGAAGTCATAATGATTATAGTTCTAAGGACACGAGGAACTTAAGGAGTGTTAGGTCTTATTTGATTAAAAGACTATTTTACCCTTTATTGGTAATTTAGGGTTTTAGTATTTGTTTAGTATTTTCATTTATTTAACACTTTTGGACTTATATATACTTATTATATATATAAATATGTTCTAAGACCAAAAATCAAGTTTCAATACTTTCTGGTTTGTTTGATATTTAATAATCACATTCAAAACCCTAATTTTGAAATAATTATCAAATAAATAGTAAAATCTTTTATAAAATTAAATAAACTAGGGCTTTTACTTAAAAGATTATTTTATAATATATTGTAAAAGATTAGCCCTAGATTTAACTCGTTTGTTCAATGTCGTGAAAACCCCAATTTCAACGTATTTATTAAATCAATATCAAAACATTTTATAAAATTGTAAAAACTTAGGGTTTTGTTCATTATGATGTATTATAATATTTCTCAAAATAGTAAACCCTAATTCAACGCCGTTTACTCAATTTGGGCAGAACAACGACCCGAAAACCCTAATTTTGGCACATTTTTAGATAAAATACCAAACATTTAGATATCATGAAATTGACTTAGGGGTTCTTTTAATATATGTTATAACATAATATCCTTCAAAATTTTCAGACCCTAATTCCTCCCCAGTTACCCAGAATTAACCAAACAAGTTAAGAAACCTAATTTTAAGCATAGATCTAGAACTCGATTAAAACAACGAATTTAACAGAAATTGATAGAGGGCTTTTGTAGAGCATACCAATTTATGTAGGACTGCAGGAGATCAACTTCTAATACCTCATGGTTTGATCGAATTTGACGAGAGAAGGGGCTGGAACGAGTTTAGGGTTTTTGAGATGTTAAATCACGAAATTGGCGAGTTGGAATGATGAATCAAGGTCGTATTTATAGTGTTAGGGACGAAATTATGTGTAGACAACACATTAGGTGACTAATCGACCGATATCGACACGTAGATGAACCAAACTTGGAGAACAGGTTCGAAAAATAAAAATCTACGACCTGTAGGTAGTCGCGTATCACGCAGGATCAGGAGATGGGCTTTGCGATACGCGATCCATCTTTGGCATAATGACAGTTTTGGTCCTGCAACTTTTATTTACAGTTTAACCCCTGAACTTTGGTTTTTTTGGCAGTTTTAACCCCTAGGCTTTTCCAACCTTATCATTTTATGTCTAAAAATAGTTTAGAATAACTTCTCATGGTTTTCTAAGTTTCGGGATACGCATAACGAGGTATAAAAATACGTATTTAATATATTTTTATTTTCTTTTTATCCGTTCGTTCTCGTTTTAACTTGTTAACCTCTAAAATTTTACGAGTGGCTTATATTGACCTTATAAAACACCAAGGAACATTAAAATATGATTTTTGAAATTTACGTGATTCCCGGTTATTAACGGAATTGCACGAAAAATGGTAAATTCATTTAATTGCGTTTTAATTAACAAAATTGATCTAAAATTTAATCAATTGGTTTTCAATGTTATAAAATGATTGTAGGATATTTCAAAGTATATATATTTTGAGATAAAAACCCCGAGATTCCCGGTAAACGATAAATCGAATACCAAAATCGCGTAAAAGCACAAAATTGCTTTATTTTTGTTTTAATCAAATCGTTTAACTTAAAACTTTCCAAAATTATTACTGTGCTTTCAAAAATGATTATCGAGTATCCCGAACATAATTTAATTGTTTAATTTAGATAAATTCTTCCAGTAATTGTTAAATCAAAACTTCGATTTGCGTGACTAGTTCAAAATAATGGTCGGGTTTTGTAATTAGGTCGGACACAGGTGTTACAGTCTCCCCTACTTCAGGAAATTTCGTCCCGAAATTAGAAGAGATATACGAGATAAGAGGAAATAATATTTCAATGGTGATAGGGAATTTGATACAAACAACAACCAATGGTCAGTTCTATGTTCGATTCCTAATTCATTTTTAAAGTACCTTCGATGCATATATATAGGGTGTACCGCAGCTAACCCACCACACCTATAATACTTTAAAAATGCGCTAGTAACCTACGGAGAACTACCATTTTCCAAATAACTAATGAACTTAAGATCGTAACGATATGATAGAGATCGAATAACATCAGATATGATGGATCTTGATTACACTATTATCCGTAATAATCAGTTTCATAGATTTGATTTATCACCGTCTCCCCTACTTCAGGGAAAAGACCGGTGGAATATGAGGAGAGTGGCGGGGGTAACATGATTTACTTTTAAATTGTTGAAACCGATATTTTGACATTTAATCAAAAACATCATTCCACACAATAAAATGGGATCATGGATTTCTTAACGAGAGAACGCATCGGGTATTGTTGAGCTAGATGGGTAGCGAGCCACATCCAATTCACCCACGAGATGTGAGGTCTAGTTAATAGTCTGGATTAGAATTGGCTAAAACCCAAAGTTAACGCCTATGACCAAAACCAAATATATGCTAACCTAGCATCACACACAATTGTTTAGGTGTAGTACGTATAAGTCTTGGACTGGCCAGAGAAATCAGAGATACTTTATGATCTAGTGCAAATTCAATCATTGCCATTTAAGGTGGTGATAATGTGAGAGAAGTGTTTTTAACAGAGATACTTGATTAATCTGTTTGAGGAAAAGATAGTGATACAACACGAAATTACCATTTAAATGAATCGCCATTCAAATGATAACACGATTTAACCACTTGATATCGAATTGCAAATCATTATTTGAATGAATCACCATTCGAATGCTAATGCAAATTAGATATCATAATTTCTCCCTTATTAAGATTAATAGGGGAATCAAGACCAGATTAAATCATGGTTTTGAGAAAGTTCAGGAATTCATGACGTATGCTAATAATGAGAATTGATCTTGAGGAGATAGGCGATTTCATGAATTTTCCCGAAGATGTTGCTAATATAAGAGTTTCGGTATTTGATGATGAGTCCATCGGACTGGTGATGTACATTCGAGATGTATCATCTTTAATGAATTGTTGTTCCTCGAAGTGGGGAACTAGATCGAATGAATTTTGATAAAGTGGTATTGCAACATGAATGCCATGTAATCCTTGCATAAGTAATTATGGGTTTTGATGAAGGACGTGTGTCTCTAATTTATTGGATGACGGATAGTCAAGTTTGGATTATCTGGACGAGGAACAAATTTTACGTGATGTTGAGACACTTAGTTCAATGATGATGTTTGATCTTCCCGAGAGGCGCAAATATGTTTGTTGGGGATTGAGTTGAAATTAAGGATAACGGAAATTGAGGGTAATATATTTCTTGTCCGCTGATTAATCATAATGAGAGGTTTAAGGGTAATGAATATAAGAAATGATTAAGTAAGTAGGAGGACATCAAGCAAAGAGTTACAAATTCATTTTCTGATATATATATACATGATGAACATCGATTGGAAAGATTACAAACTTTAATTACAGGGTAATCGATTTATTCAAGTATTAACAAAGTCAAAACGATCTTCAATCATCATCATCATTCTTTCTTCAGAGATCATCCACGATGAGAGTAGTAGTTGCTTGGAGTTTGATGTTGTTGCTTCATAGGAGGGTTATCGGCGGCCAGCTGGGGATATGTGTATGGTAGGTGACCAAAGTTTTCACAATGGTAGCAATAAAACATGGAGGAGAAAGTATTCTGGATAGCAGTAGCAACTTGAACAGGTGTTGGTGCCATAGGTTGGACTATTGGAGGCTAGGCTCTTGGTGGCAGATAATAGGTTTTCTGGAAATGACCATATCGGTTGTAATTATAGCACCTGCGGCAAGGTGAGACCACAGGGTGATGATGATGACAGGTGTTACACAAAGGGTAAGGTCCAAAGTAAGGTTTCTTGGTCAATCGAGTGTTGGGATCCTTCTGAGTGGCAGGAGTAGTAGGTATAGCGGCTTATACAGGTATGGTTGTTGTAGCGTGATGTTTATCTTTCCTTTTCCTCTTCTTGGTTTTGGCAGCGGGGCACTTGATGACTTCTAACCATTGAGGTAGTTTAGTAGGATTTTCAGAGCCACTACAATTTAGAGAGCCACATAACTTTGGTTTTTTGGCAGTTTTAACCCCTAAGCTTTTCTAACCTTATCGTTTTATGTCTAAAAATAGTTTAGAATAATTTCTCATGGTTTTCTAAGTTTCGGGATACGCATAACGAGGTATAAAAATACGTATTTAATATATATTTATTTTCTTTTTATCCGTTCGTTCTCGATTTAACTCGTTAACCTCTAAAATTTTACGAGTGGCTTATATTGACCTTATAAAACACCAAGGAACATTAAAATATGATTTTTGAAATTTACGTGATTCCCGGTTATTAATGGAATTGCACGAAAAATGGTAAATTCATTTAATTGCTTTTTAATTAACAAAACTGATCTAAAATTTAATCAATTGGTTTTTAATGTTATAAAATGATTGTAGGATATTTCAAAGTATATATATTTTGAGATAAAAACCCCGAGATTCCCGATAAACGATAAATCGAATACCGAAATCGCGTAAAAGCACAAAATTGCTTTATTTTTGTTTTAATCAAATCGTTTAACTTAAAACTTTCCAAATTTATTACTTTGCTTTCAAAAATGATTATCGAGTATCCCGAACATAATTTAATTGTTTAGTTTAGATAAATTCTCCCGGTAATTGTTAAATCAAAACTTCGATTTGCGTGACAAGTTCAAATTCGGGTCGGGTTTTGTAATTGGGTCGGACACAGGTGTTACATTAGAGAGTAGAAAACGGGTGGTGGTTAAGATTGAGGTAAGGTAGAAGATTGATCGATGTCACGACGGACTTTCAGTCGAACTTTTTTGTTGCCGGTGACGAGAGATTTCTTCTTCCTTGGATCCATTTTTTTATGAGTATTTATTAGAAAAGGTGGTAGAGGTGAGGTAAAAAAGTAAGATGGATTGTTTGGTTATATAGGTGAGATGATGAATTTAAAAAAAAAAATAAATAAAAAGCTAGTAGCCGTTGCTCTCCAACAGTCCACTCCAACGTTCGAAATTATTCGGCAAGACTCGACAAATGTTTACCGAATTTGAAGAGTGAGAAATGAGAATGCCAAAAAGGAGTTGCCGAATGAAGGGGGTGTCAGTTTCCGAGGAGTGGGGTTTGCCGATGTGGGTTTACCGACCCACACCGCCCACCCTTACGTATCTTTATACGGGATTTTGAAAACAAAAACAAAATAGTGAAATACATTCTAATAGGAATAGGAAGTGACGAAGACAAACTATCCAAGATTAGGATTTCAAAACAAGTTCGATTGAAACGGATCGACCGTGACGGTGAGTATTTATTTGGATACTCATATGATTTAGACTAAATCAACATGTTTCGAGTGTATTTGAATCCATGATTCACTCTTTTATTTTCCTTCATCCTCCTGCTTTCATGTTTGCAATCTATGGTTCACTTTAAATCCTGTGTTCATCCCACGATCTTGTATATGTTTAATCTCGTTGCCAATTCCACCAAAGTTGAATTTTAGTAGAATCAGACCAGTTGATAGAAGCGATCAATAATAATGCTCAACATTTTTTAGGCGTAATTAGTAATTAGCGTGTATATAATCAAAGTTATAGGGTATTCAATCGAATCATAACATCATTACTACCTTCATGTCTTTCCGCTAACTTTCTTTTTTAAAATTTAGGGTTCATTTTCTACTTCATATTTACTGCTGATTTTCATACATACAGTTATATAGGTTAATGGCAGTAGTCTATTTATTGAAATTGTGGAACTAATATATAATATTGCATTGCAGGAATGAAGCTGACGGTTAAAGGCTAATTGGTCACAAGTCTTATAGCACAAATACATTCATTTTCAAAGGACACTAACCAGTGTTTTATTCTTCTGTTTTCTTTGCTGGTTTTCAGATATTTCTCAGGTTTGTTACAGAATCTTGCAAATAGATACAGCACATGATTGATGATTATATGAATACTTTTGCTCACACTTTATGCGTTTGGTACTGCAATTTAGTTACAATCTAAACAAATTAGGATTAAATTATGCCTTTAAGGGCATTGTGTTCACTAACCTGATGCGGAACTCTGCTCTGTTAGGCTACCTAGCATTCTTTTTCATGCATTTTTCTGCCTTTTTAAGGAGCTTACACCACACAGGCTATAATATTTAAGCCGTCCATTTAGTATAGGTTGGTATAGTATGTGCCACCATCATCATCTACACCTCTTATGCTAAATTCCGCTTCTTCAGCTTGAGCATGATCCCATTTTTGCCTTTTGTATCCTCATGATATGTGTTGACAATTTGATATTGTTACGCAAAGAGAAAAACACTAGATTAGAAGCAATAACTATGACATATCACATATGTTATCCGTAGTTTGATACTTTGATTGTTCGTGTCACTTGTAAAATCCAGTAATTTTAAGGATGTCAATACGACAGATGAAATCCATTGTTGTTATTAATATCTATCTCAGATGAAATCCGTTGATGTCATTATTATCTTGTAGCTCGTTGTTTGTTTTTACAATTTCTTATTTTGATGTTTCTTAGTCAACTGTGATATCTGTTGATGTTATAAAGGATAATGGTTCATTTTGCAAATCCGTGATGAATTAAAGGCCATCATTCTTTTTGTTCCTGTTGTGCACCTTTTTTTGCTAATTACTATGCCTGTTATCTTTTTCTTATTTTTACATTTTAGAAAGTATGTTATTGTTTGATGAAGGAAGGTTGGCTTCTTTTCTTCAGTAGGATTGCTTGTACATAACCTTGTATTCCTCTCATCTTCAGTTTTTAGGTTTTGGTAAAAGTTATATATGAGCAAGAAAAAAAATGTGATCTTTGACATTGATATAGATATGGTAACCATGATGCATCTCTGTAAAAAAGCTACATTTTCTCGCTTTTATAATGGCATAGATCTGAAATATAAATTCTGCCGCCAGGGGGGGGGGGGGGTGTTAGTATTGTATATGCAAATTACTGTTTGGAATATAAAAGGTAAAAAATATGTTGTGATTTGTTTTGATGAGGGCTTAGGTATAAGCATTAATGCACCAAGAGTATTAGGAAAAACTTTGTAGGCTTAAGGTGAATGGTTCTTGAATTAGGATTTTGATTGATACGGGTATATTTGATGTCAACAATGGATCAAACCGAGTCAAGAAGATCGCATAAAATGATCCCATTGAGGAAGAATGTTTCGTGACAGGGATGTCGAGAACGAGAAGAGTGTTTAGTAATCTCGACCTTTACTTCAGACCACTATGCTCTGATGGATAACACTTCTACCTTCTATTGCTTTTTAATAGCCATGGCACCTACTTCTTTGTTCAACTGCCCATTTATTGGTAAGAAGATGTAGAGTTTAGTTGGAGGACCAACCTTGTGTCAATGTTCCTTCAGATGGTGGTTTATTCTCTTGAGGGCTTGAGTAAAACACTAAATATTATGTTGTATTAATTAATTGATCAAAAACACGTAGATAAGATGCACATAGAAAACCAACTCTAATTGTTGTCCAATTCATGTTCTATCCTAATCTAAGTTTGTCTCAATCTAATAGTTTAATCATAAGGCTTAAAACTAACAATAATCAATTTAAGATAATCATGTAGCTGGCAGAAAAACACAACCCATGCAGAATTGACATTGCACAGTGGAGGAGATGTTGGGCCAAATGGAAATGAGATATTCAATACCACCAACCATGCTATGGAAAGAGGGGATATCATCAAGAACACCACCATCATGAGCATAAAACGAACATGCCCATTGTGTGTCTCTCAGATGTAGATTGGAGAGGTAAAGAGCATTATTTGTTTTGAACTCCTAAGAAGTAGCTAATGTCTCATGTTCAAATGTAACATAGATAGTCTAGGGATGCAGTAATTGATAAGGTTTTCACTTTGTGTTGGTGATATTGTGACCAGACATAGACCTCAGTATGCCCACAAATGCATGTTAGGGCAAGTATCAGACCAATCAGAACTGCCAACCTGCTACGTTGTTGCTACCGAGCTCGTGAACTGCAACTGACTTCGTAATCTGCAACTTGTCTGATCGGATCTGTTACGGGGCTGATTTGCTAATCTGGTAATCAGCTGCTGTCAAACAAGCAACCCCAAAACAGGTCCTGAAACACCCCTGCAAACTGCTGACTTAACAGCCCCTTCAACAGCAATGACGAATTGGCGACAGCACTGCTGTGCTGGTGAACATCAGCAAAACTTAGTCCAAACAAAAAAAAATGCAAACAGCGGCAAAACAGCCACAAATCAGTAGCGATCTGCTGTTGGTGATGTCTGCTGTGGGTGGCTTAAGGGGACAACTGAACTGCAGTCTAGATCGGCAGCGCAAACCCAGGGGCTACATTAAACACAGATCGCATGCGACACACACACAAACCTAAAATAAAAAGTGCATGAGAATTTACAAACCTAAACAGACTTACATCCACGGCCGACTAGCGTATCTATTTTATTCCTTTAGAGGCACCCCCCCCCCCCCCCCCCTTTCTTCTGTTATTTTGCTTAGCAGTGATACTTTTTACCCCGTTCCTCCAAATTTTTTTTTATATACCGAGTCCGGCTCCTCCTGATTTTTTGTTCAAGCTCTGCCAAACAAATTTCTAGACAAACAAATTAGGGTTGCTCAACTTGGAGACTAAAATAATCTTTGCCAAAAATAGATCAGGGTCGGTTGCCCTTTCTCTAATCAGCCTTAAAACTCAACGATGCACTGCTTCAAATTTGTTACTATCTGAAGTATGATGTTATTTAGATTGCCAAGAAATGTGTGAGACTGGTATATGGAGATATGATAGTGTTTCCTAATATAGGTATACAAAAACGGGCTTTTGTATCTGGTCTGATAAAAATAGAGGACGTTTTCCCTAGCCACAACCAATATGTCATATACTCTTATAAAGGAAACAAGGCTATTGTTGTGTGGAATGAATCAACCATTAGGTTGAGGATGCTTATTTGGAAAAATTGTGAAGTTTTTTCTTCGTGTTTTCCTGTTTGGTTTTCTCTGAATAACTCTGAAGGAAGCTATAGTGCTCTACACAATTACTGATGCTTTTCTTGTAGTTTACCCACTTAATATTTACACTATAGCCTGTACTAGGAACTCAACACGTTATTTTCTTATTTTACTTCTCCATTGACATAATAAATCCCTTTTCTTGCATTGGAATGTGTAATAAACTATAGAAACTAGAAGGAAGTTATATCTTCATTGCCTGCTATGTCTTCAGTTTTTTATGTGCTTTTTTCTACATTTACATTCATACATGATATATCCAGATTTAGTATGTTTGTTGCTATCATTTATTGTGTGTGCCTAACAAATACCTATGCTTCTCTAAATATTACAGTTTCTAAACAACAATGTAGGAAAAGGAAAACATAAACTTCCATTTCAAAACAGATGGCTTTTATATATAATTATATATCCATGTAAACGGCATAGTGATTTTCTTGATGATGAAGAAAAAAAGAAAGTAACAGTTGCGAACATTATCCTTTTTCTCAAGTCACTTAACTCTTAGTTTCTAAGATCAGCAACGCACTTTCCTTATTAACCCTCTAGGCCTTCGGTAGTTAAATGGTTGTAATGTGTACTTTGTTTACTTTCCTTTACCAGATCACTTCAAACTGAAAGTTTCGCTTGGTCATAGTGTTTACTCTCATCCCCCAAAAAAGTACACTGCAAGTTAATGCTTCCTTTTGAATTACCCTTGACCTAAGAGCAAGCTAAGCAATGAATCTTCATGTAATGTTGAAAGAGATTGAGGAATGGGGGGCTCACATTTATGCTCATGTGAAACTATCAAATGACTCATTTTGGTGGATGAAGAAAAATAATTAACTGTGCTCCTTTTATGGGTACTATCTGTTTAAGATATTTATGATGAAAATTGAGAAATAAGCATTTTTTTGTTGTACCTCATCACAATGACAACAGGTGAACAGTTTGTTACTGTACATCATCAAAATGGCCCCAGCAAAAAAAGGGAAGGCTAAAGCCAAGTCAACAGAAGTACCACCTGCAGCACCTTCTAGCACCAAATTCCCTGCATGCATGCGTTTCATTCCTCCATCATCTGTTGCTGTCACCATACATGCCAAGCCTGGCTCTAAAGTTGCCACAATCACAGGTCTTTTTTTCTATTTCCAACACACTTTTTTATCCCTGTGGAGTTACTATATTTCTTTCAGATATTCTAAGTGTATTGCAAAATTAGATTTCGACGATGATGCTGTAGGAGTACAAATTGATGCACCAGCTAAGGACGGAGAAGCTAATGCTGCACTCCTTGATTACATGAGCTCGGTGAGCCTTCTTCCACAACTCGATTAAATTATTGCAGCACACTATACCTTGATGACTATGTGCTTGTTTTGTAAGAATGAGCAAAACCATGAACTTTTTATTCTGGTTCTTAAATTCAAAAGCCTTCAGTATTGCTGCAGCTAGTGATGTTTCAGTGAAGCTAGATCTAGATGACTTCGTTTGGTCATTAAAATTTTTAAAGAAATAACATCACAAGTTTCTTTGTGACCTCAGTTAACAAGACCAGTATTTTTTTTTCTTCCCTTTCTTTCTTGGAAAAGCAATTACAAAACACAAATTCTCATTAGCAAATGCTTAGAATATATATATATATATATATATATATATATATATATATATATATATATATATAAGGGAGAGGATCATTTGAGAACCAATTTGATTTGAGAACTAAAAAGAACTAATTTGAGCCACATGTTTATTACATGTATCCCCCCTCCCATGAATTATAGTGGTCCCCCCTGAAATTTGTGGTTGAGATTTAGTTCTCAAAAGTTCTCAAAATAAAAAGTTCTCATTTGAACCTAACCCTATATATATATATATATATATATATATATATATATATATATATATATATATGGCATATGTGTCTTGCAAGATGACATAGGTAAGGAGAGAGTTTGAGTATATGGGTTGACGAGGCTTCATTGTGATAGTTGGTCAGCCAAAAGAGAGTTTGAGTAATCGCATATGTCTTGATTTAAAACAAAAAAGATTATATCCTTGAATGGGTGCAGTGGTAAGAAATCCACATTTAAAACTCATGTGTATTGTTGCGCAATCACTTAAAAGCACACAATACAATCTCCAAATAAAACTTGCTAGAAAGAAAGAACATAGGCATCTATGTAGTTCATCCAAGTAGAGAGAGGGTTTATTATGTTGATGTAGGTTTACAGTTACATGAAGTATATGCTTATAGGGACAAAATTAGAGTGAATTCTGTAGGAAGACTTATTCCCCAAAGCTATGTTATAGTTCAACAGGAAACTCATCCCAAAAGACTAGTGTGGTAGGTAAGAGAGCTCATTTGGTCCATAAAACTCGCATCGGTTGGCACATATAACCGATGTGGGACATGTCCCATACCTTGTAATGATTTCGATCCATAACAATCAACCCTCCTTAAGGACCATCGTCCTCGTTGAGCACGACTACCTCTTTCCAGGCTACTACTTTGAGTTGACTCTGATACCGCTCTTACAATCCAAACAAGAGAACTCATCCTAAAAGACTAGGTAGCCCATTTGGTCTATAAACCCCACATCAGTTGCCCATACAACCAATGTGGGACAAGTATCATACCATGAAATGGTTTCAATCCGTAACAAGCTGATATATGTGCCTAAAATTTTGCTTACCTAATTAAACTATACTAAGACTAATTTGCAGTGACCGCTATTCATCAATATTTAAAATTAATATTATGTGAGTTGTAACAACCAAACCACCTCAATTGATGTTGCTAGTGTCATAGACTATCCGACTTATTTGAATGAAGCATTTTACGGCCTTAGTGATCCTAGTTATATTTATACTCCCTTATACTAAGCAAGCTTTAATAAGGGAACACAAGATTGTTGTTGAACAGATACATGAATGATATTGAACTCTGGTAGTTTGTTCCTTGCATGGGATTCTTCAACGGACATTCTATACACACCACCCCAAATTCTATCTGCACCACTCAAAACGCGGCACATAGTCCTATATGCGGCATCTTGAATAAGACAAAAGTCTTATCTGGTCAAAAGTCAAACTGTTCCGATGTACTTTACTTCAAAACGCGGCACATAGTCATATATGCGGCATTTTGAAAAAGACAAAAAGCTTCAAAATGCGGCATTTAGTTCAAAACGCGGCATCTTAAGCAAAGACAGAAAACAAAATTCGTTATACTATGTTGCAGTTAAAACGTGTTCTTTTATCCAAAGCGCGACATTTGATAAAAAAATTATTGTTTTTGTTTATTTAAATGCTCCTTAATTTCTGGAACCGGCTTGTTAGATGATTGAAAGCCATCATACTGCTCAAGAAACACAAAATATTACTATTTTAAGATAAATAAATAAATAAAATAGTTGAAGAAACTAAATAGTTACCCGGTTTGATTCTGGAACCTACGTCGGGTTAGAAGAAGAATCGTCAATAAAATCGTCACCGAAAATGAAGTCATAATAAGACATTTTAACTGCTAATATTTGTCTTTACAAGTTAGACATACATGATACAACTAGAAATGATTCGCATTCATACGAATGAATAGTGCAAAAAAAAAAAAAAACAATGAACACTCATCTATTTATAGACCTCAAAATGAGGCATATATACCTAGATGGGGCATTTAACAAAATGACAAAAAAGAGTCAAAACGCGGCATCTAGGGCAAAGTGCGGCATTTCAAGGTATGTTTCGTACAACCAGTCAACCGAACCAGTTAGCTTTAAGGTACGCGCGTGTCTGCAACTAAAACGCCCCGTTTTCTCCTATATGCGGCGTTTTGGCATTTTGTCTTTTCTCAAAATGCCCCATTTAGTCATATATGCGGCATATTGAGTGGTGCAAATAGAAAATAGGTGGTACGGATAGTAGGACCCTTCTTCAAAGTAGATGATTACAATGTGTAGTTACTTGATGGTAAAATGGACCCAGATAGATATATGTAACAAAATACCCAAGACTAATACTACGAATACTAGGACAGCACCTAAATTTTAAAGTGAGGTTGACCGCTTGTGAATAACGAACTTGATACATTAATGATTCCATAGTATTACCAAAAGATGGTTTCTTATGGAAACCGTACAAGTTTGTAGTTTCTGAGCCTCTTCTTGAAAACCGCTTTGTGACCTATCATGCTTGAAAATCTGAGATACTTGGATTTACTTTCACTGGACTTTCTTTTTCTCATGCATGTATTTATATTTAGTTTTGCTTTTGTTCCGCTATATAGGTTTTAGGGGTCAAAAAGAGGCAGGTTTCATTAGGCGCCGGCTCAAAATCAAGGGACAAGGTTCTAATAGTTGAAGGGGTATCACTGGAGGCCGTGCACAATGCTCTGGATAGAGGATTACATAATCCCTGATGCAGCAGGAGATCAACCTAAGGTTTGTACCAATTGGGAACCACTATTTACGGCCAATGCCTTGTAGTTGAGAATTCATTGTGTCCTCTAAATATAGATAGCCTGAATATCTTTTCATAATCTTTTTGGTTAAAGGGTATGTGTTAGAGGTGGCAAAATGAGTGAGTTGGGTTACATGTGAAAACGGATAATCTTCATTGTGGTGTGGATCAAGGGCGAAACTATAATTTTTTTGGCTAGGGTTTGGGGGAAGCGCCCCTGAGTAGCGGGGTCCAAGGGGCGGCAACACCCCGAGAAAATTTCCAAACCCTCAAGTCTAATGGATTTATGAATAAAATTTATATCGAAACGTAAATAAAACTAAGCATGTTATATCAGGGAATCCAGTATGTAAACAAACACATTATTTTAAAAATAACTATAGATAAAGAGAAGTGATATATTAAAAAATCAATTTAAAAAATATAAACATGTCAAAATAAAAGTCAAAGTATATCGTATTGCTAACAACTCCATTTAAAAAAAAATTAACTACGTCGAAACAAAGCTCGGTTCTGTTTGAAATGAAATTTATGACAGAACATGTAACTAAAAAAACAAACAATATTTTTTTCCGAAAGCCTTCGTTCTTAATTTCATGAACCCTGAATTTCATATTAAGTTAATGTGGCCAAGGTAAAAGAAAGTTAAAAATAGTTTGCCAAAAAATTTGTTCATAAATTCTCGGAGAAAATAAAAGGACGTGAGATGCGAGGGAATTGATTCAAACCGAAGATCTTTCGGAATAAATAAATAACATCCACCATTGGGCTATAACCCAACTTGTTTAACTTTTTTTTTTCTACATGGTATTTATAGTCTTTTAAGGGATAACACATGTATAAAAACTAAAAAATTCAAATTTTCTTTTACTTTGCGTACGAGTTTAAGGAGTAGCACGGGATAACCATGTATTATACATTTACTAAAATGGATAAAAGCATTTAGTAATACATTATGCATAACCCAATTTCATATCAAGATAGTATCTCTACAAATCTAACCTAGGCATCAATGCCATATACTATATTTAAAGTTTTGGTTCTCTGATATGTATCCCGCACATCCGATAATCCAGCAACAATAAACATATTGAACTTAAAACCTTCTTTACTTGCAATAAAATCATCCACACACAAGTCCAAATAAACAAATAGAAAAAAAAACATAGAAAAAACCAGAAAAATTCCTTCCAAGCAAGCCTGAAAGGTATGGAACAAAGAATAGAGTCTTCCATGGCCATAATTAGCTTTCTCCACCAAGATAAAGACACAACATCTTCGCTCACATCGATTCAGACCAATAAAAATCATCGCAAACCATTTAAACATGTCAAATATCATTAAAACTTAAAAGAACATAAGATGGTGAAAATATGACAGTTCATTCACAGAAATCACAACCAGATCAACAATTAGCAACAGTAGGCAACAACATCAGAGTACGACGAGAAAGGTTCAGGGCCACGACAACAACAGCAACGACTGCAACCAAAAAACACAATTTTTTTAGAATCTATCAACCAACTAGCACCATCGTTACATAGATAAAAAAAATTCAGAGACAAGCAAACGAAAATGGGGCGCGTAGGGATACCCTTAAGCAAAAATTAAAAGAAAGGGTGAGTAAACTCAGGCCATCTCACCATAAAACGTGATAATGGTTCAAGGGCAAGGCCACAACGCCGGCCACCGAAGCATAGCACGACTGCAAAGGTGGCGACCGTTGAACCCAAAACAGTCTATATCTGAGCCATCTAAGGATTAGCCAACACGTCGCTCAGATCCAAAAGACAGATGAACCTATGAGAGAGAAAGATGGAGAGA
>JBCNJP010000019.1:19057868-19135986 GCA_039602395.1 Deinandra increscens subsp. villosa | reverse complement strand
ACAAGTTTATATTCTTTTTAATCTATATAATACATAAAATTCTTCTAAGTTCGAATATGATCCAGGCAACATATGTTGGAATTGAAGGATCTTAACCCTCGTCGAAACAACACATGGTTGCAAAGCCAACATCGTCGGACATTTATTAGCTGGTTTAAGAACGAGGTTTTGTTTTTATTCTTTTTTTTAATAATTTTGTTACAATCAGAAGATATTTTTTAATAGTTTTGTTTTAATTACTTTAACTTATTTTCAATAGGTAGAAAAACGATTGGCTAATGGGGAAGATATTTGCGATAGTGTTCGTTGGTTGGCCAAAGGGCCTAATTTTGTTGTCAAAGAATATAGCGGTTTTGTCATAAATGAGTATAAGTTCCATACAACCTCCCGAGATGAATCTAGAACCACTCAATGTAGTGGAGTATCCATAGTCGCAGATACTATGCAGATTGCTAGTGCAAAAGACTCAAATCCCGTTTATGGCGCCGTTACTTATTACGGTCGTATAAAGGAGATATGGGATCTTGATTATCGCACGTTTACAGTTCCTGTTTTCATGTGTGATTGGGTTGATAGTCGTGGTGTTAAAAAAGATGATTTTGGATTCACAGTGGTTAACTTTGGTAGGCTTTCTAATCAGTCTGAAAGCTTCATATTAGCTAGTCAAGCGAGACAAGTTTTTTATGTTCAAGATCAACAGGATAGGAATTTGTCTATTGTTGGCTTCACACCACATAAGATGTATAAGTATGGAGATGATGATGAAACTGATGATATGTTGGAATTTGACGCTACTGTTGATGTACAAGACCCCACTTTAGCAGATCTTGATGATGATTTTAATTGTACGCGCTCGGATAACGAGGGCATATTAGTTTAATCTATTTTGTGGGAAATAAAAAGTTAATTTTTTTGGTATGTTTTTAATTTTTAGTTCTTAGCTTAAACTTTTTTTTACTCTCATGTTGTTACTAACTATATATTCTATTTGAACAGGTTGTTTTTTGGGCAATGGCCAATTCGGATTCTGATCATTCACATCCTGAAGATCACGAAGAAAAACATTCCAAATCACAAAGAGGACCGACAATAAAAGCAAAAACTAAAAAAGCGAAAATAGTAATTACTTATAATAAAAGAGGTGTCCCGTATGGAGAGGGTGCAAAAAAACTATCTACTTTCGAGGGAATGGTTGCAAGATCTATGGTTCCCATAACTTATGACTCTTGGTTGGATGTTGGTAACGAAATAAAGGAAGCTTGTTGGAATCATGTTTTGGTAAGTCTAAACTATTGTGTATAATTAGCTTGGTATGCAGTTCATTAGGCTCTTATTGAACTGTTTTGCTATATATTTTAGGCAAATTTTGTACTTAACCCAAAGAGTCGGAAGCACTCTCTCCAATCAATTGGGACAAAGTGGAGAAACTTCAAACACACTCTTTACCAAAGGTTCATTTTGGAACAAAAAGATGATCCCGAGGCAGATTTACTCACTCCTCCTGCTATGTATCCATTCGTGAAAGAAGATGTCTGGAAACTTTTTGTAGCACAAAGAACTTCAAAAAAGTGGGAGGTTCGTCAATTTATGTCAAGTACTTTATTGTTAGTTTTTGTAGAAGAATATTTTCCTAACATAATTTTAATCTTTGTAATGCAGGAAAAAAGTATGAAGGCTAAGAATACTCGTGCACAAAATCAATACAATCATCGTTTGAGCAGAAAGGGATATGCCGGACTCATCGATGAGATAGTATGAATTAAGTTTTATCAAATACTTTACCCTTCATTTTGTTCTTAATTCACTTAGGTTATTCTTGGTAATTAGGTCAATGAAACCGGCAAGGAGGAAGAGGAGATTGATAGGGCACTATGTTGGAAGAAAGCAAGAGAATCGAAATCAGGAGGTTTCAACCCAAATGTCAAAATAATTGTTGATAAAATTGTAAGTTTGTAACATTTAAAGGTTTTGGTGATGTGATCATTTTCCATTGAAGCTTGGTATGACTTTTTTTGTGCAGGAGAAGCTAGAGAAAGAAGCTATATGTGATGATGTTTCATGTGGAACAGAGGATGTGCTCACGCAGGCCCTGGGTAATGATGAACAACGTGGGCGTGTACGTGGGATGGGTAAGTTTGTATCACAACAGCAATATTTTCACTTACCCAAGACCGTTAAGGGTTACTTGGACAAGGAAAAGAAGAAGATCAATCGACGGTTAATGAAAGTTGAAGATGACTTAGAAAGGTTGAAAAGAGCCGGTCTTTGTGCCACTCCTGTTTCAGAAGGTGCAAGTTGCCAAATAGAGGATGATGATGATGAGGCATTAAAAGAAGACAAAGAACACGAAGAAGGAACTATTCATGTAAGCAATTAAATTGTTTTCAAAGACTGTTTCTGATTTGCGGCTAACATTTTTATTTTATAGGATAAATCATGTTATCTTGCAGTTGATGTTCCCCCAAATATAGTTGCCAAAGGAACCGTGATGGATATTAATGGCTCGGGTACTTATTATTATTATTTTTTTTATATTTATATTATAAATTGGGATCTTACTTTTGAGATGCAATATTAGGTGAGAACATTGATGTCATGGTTCAAGCATGTGTTCAAGGAGAAGCTTTACTACCATTTCCACTTGTAGAGGAGTTTGTTGAGAAAGTCAAAGATGCCATTGGGTATATACTAAGTTGGCCGAGGCACCTAGTCATTCAATTCTCTGATTTGGTTGGTTTTTTTTACAATTTTTGCACCTGAACTAAAAGAGAATCTGTTATAAGATAATCTGTTTAATTATATTAATTTTTTGCAGAATAATATAGCGAAGAAAAAGATCAGAACAAACAAAGCCGAGGAGAGAAAGGATGCAAAGAAGGGTGAGAAGACAAAGGATGCATCAAGGAAGGATGGGGAGAGGCAGGATGAGTCTAAGAAGGAAATAGTTGATGCGTAAGTAAATAATAGAAATGCACAAATCATTATATTATATAAGGTACGGTAATACAAATCTAATTTTTTTCTGCAGGGCAATTGGCTTGTATAATGTACAAATTGGATCCAAGAAGACGAGTAAGCTCAAATGGGTCAACTCAACGGTTAGCATTTTTACTTATGTGCAATTCTGGTATATGCTTATGTTGCTGCTGGTATATGCAATTTGGTATGATCCATATGCTGATTTTGGTATATGCAAGTCTGTTAGAAACATTGTTCATAATTCTGTTAGCAACCTTGCTCACTAGCTAGCTGTTTTGGAACCCACATAAAAGAAGTTTAGCTATTGTGTCTTGGTGGGAAAATGGGTGATATCCCAACTGAATACGTTATCATTAAAACGTTATTTTATAAAGTATAGGTAGGGACTAAAATTTAAATCACAAACTTTGTATACAAAATATTAAGGGTAGGGTTTAAATTAAGTTACACTTAAACTTGAGGGGGCAATAAGAACTATTAGTAAAACGGGGGGGGGGGGGGGGTGGGGGGGGGCTAACAGCTAATATGTCAAAGCGGAATTAGTGTGAATTGAATTCACTGAAACCGTCGACTATCTTCCGGCAAATTTAATGTCCATAGAATTGCAATTTTGCAATGGCAAAATATTGAGGTGACAAACAGTAAAAAACTTTTTGACTGTGAAGGGTAACTATTAGTTTTTTCACTTTCAGTGTGTGTAAACTTTCAAAAGGACAGACCCCAAATTGAACCCAAGTCTGCAAAATGTTTTCAGTCTAGAACTGTACCAAATGATATCATGCTAATATGCTGTAATATTAATCTTGCCCGTTATTCACTGTTTTCTTCTTCTTCTTCTTGATCTCCATATAATTGCTGATGGATCTGGACATACTTGATATGGGATTTTGGGTTGAGGAACTTCAGGTACGCTGCAACCATCATATAATTCCAACAAAATATTTAGTTGAATAATCAAACACGTTAGAAAGTAGTCCAAACTGATTCAAATACTTGCATCTTATATTACCCTATTGTTATAATCATCATTTTGATGTGTTAACATAATTACAAAAATATTGTGGGTCAATTGATCCGTTCTGACCCAGTACACAGTGTACCTGCCCCGCCCATTTTCGACACTATAGAAGCCCTTGTTATTTTTAGAAAAGACTATATAAGAGAAGTAGATCTGAGAAAAGAGAGTTAACACTCTTATTTTATTGTTGACACAAGGACAGCATGCCACGTGCTGTTTTCCCATGGTATGAATGAGCTTGGTTACCTTCATGATCTGTGTTGACAGTTGACCCATTTTGAATCGGTCAACTCAGGTTACACTTTATTTCAAATGGGTAAAACTAAAACGAGAACAGGTCAAATAGGTTGAAAGTAGCCGAATGTTTATTTTTAATGCATGAAATCTTCTCAATCTGCTCTGCTGACTTTTCAACACCAAGAATATCACCGAGTTTTGAACCAGCAAGTTCCCAAAACCGTTGACGTGATTTATTCATACTCTGTTTTTCATGGACTTCACGAACAAGATTTGAACCTTTTCTTGAAATAATTGCCATATCTGATGTTGGATCTTTTAAGGGCATTATGGGTTCTGCTTGCTTAGTGAATAGTCTTTAGATGCCTTAGTTAGACTCATCTTCTTTTTAGTTAATTTATTCAGCTTAGAACCCATTAGATATTTTTTTAAACTATCAACCAAATTTAGCAAATTAAAGCAACCTGTAAACAAGTCAAAGAATGTATATATAGCTGCTGTTTGTGTGCTGTTTGTATATATAGCTGTTGTTTGTGTATGCTGTTTGTATAGTTGCTGCTCCTGTTAGAATATGGTTTGGGTATATAGCTGCTGTTTCTGTCCTGTTTGTAAATATAGCTGCTGTTTGTGTGCTGTTTGTATATATAGCTGCTGTTTGTGTATGTTGTTTGTATAGTTGCTGCTCCTGTTAGAATATGGTTTGGGTATATAGCTGCTGTTTCTGTCCTGTTTGTATATATAGCTGCTGTTTAAAATTGTGTCCAGCCATACATACACCCATGTAATATAGGACCAAAACACAGCCATGTATATTCTAACAGGTACATAATTGCATCTTTTATTGTTTGTGTAGTGTCCAATCCAGCCGGGAAATACAGAATGTGGTTATTATGTCTTAAAATTTATGAAGGAGGTCGTACGGCAGGGTGTTATAGTCCTTGAACATAACAACGTAAGTTTTCTCATATTCTAACTTTATGTTTGATGATCACTTTTTCTCATATTTTATCGATATTTTCACAGATTGGAGGAGATCATAATGCTTACACAGATGCCGACTTTGACGAGATTCGTGAAGAATGGGTGACCTACGCCTGCAACTTCATTTTTAGGGACGTGCATTAGGGATCGAATTGAATATTGTAAACTTTGAACATTTTACTTTTGTCGTGATCGAATTGTATGAACAAGATGAAACCGAATTATTTTCAGTTGTTATATGTATGAAATGCAGTGTTTTGCTACAGCAGCTATCATTTATTTTGTGATATATGTCATTTAATATGGAAATTTGAAATTTAATAAAAATATATTTAGAAAAAAATTAAAATAGATGACACGCAAAATGCGCGTCATAAAAAACATGACACGCACATTTTGCGCGTCATAAAGATATGACACCAAAAACGCATTTTCTAAAATATTTAATAAAATCATAGACGACACCGAATATGACGCGCACTTCTGGGTGTCATGGACTGAGCGTCATTGTTCAAGTGTCATTGTTCGCGCGTCAAGAAAGGGATGACACGCATTTTGCGCGTCAAGAAGCTTCTTGACATGGCCTTCCTTGACACGCAAATGCGCGTCATCTGACCCCTTTCTTGACACGCATTGCGCGTCAAGAAAGGCAGTTTTTCTAGTAGTGTCGATATGAACCACGTGAAAACTTTTTCGCATAGCACAATCACGAATCACATGTCCCGTTTTGTTGCAGTAAAAGCAAGCTCTACCATCGACCTTCTTAGGTGACATGAATTCAGATGACACTATGGGCTTTGAAGAAAAATCACTATCTTGAAGCTCTAACTTAAAATTCTTCTTTAACAGAAACTCAGCATCAGGTTCACACATGATATGATTCTCAACTGGATCTCCTTAACCTTGATATCCTCAATAATTTTGTCTATCTCAATCATATCTTTGACATCATTTCCAGCATGAACTTGCTCGTCTTGAA
Source organism: Deinandra increscens subsp. villosa (assembly GCA_039602395.1). Classification (NCBI taxonomy): domain Eukaryota; kingdom Viridiplantae; phylum Streptophyta; class Magnoliopsida; order Asterales; family Asteraceae; genus Deinandra; species Deinandra increscens. The sequence goes on along the minus strand of JBCNJP010000019.1, from coordinate 19,129,792 downwards.
CATTATTGGAAATTTCATCCGTTTTGCTGACAGCTTGAGGTTGAACCTCTTTGCTTTCATACCCAGACCACCATTCTTTTTAGATTTATCTGGCACATACTTAGGTTTCTCATGACCTTGTGAAGCAAGTCGAGAAAACTCATCCTTGATGGCATTCAGAGCATCTTTATTGGAAAGCAAAGATTCATCAATCACAATCTTTGAAAAGTTTTGAACTTTAACATGTCCTGGATTGCCTTCAAACACTTTTTCCTTATCAAGAAATGTGTTACTTGAGGCAAATTTAGTTCTCTTGCTAGCATCAAAATTTTCTTTTGTGGCTTTGACTTTTTCTTTTTCTCAGAAAGAATTATCAGCAAACTTTGAATAATAAAAAACTTCTTTCGTTGCTTTCAAATCATTTATAGATTATGTAATAACTACAGGAGGAGGAATCTGGTTAAGCTTAGCACAACCAAACACCTTTTGAAAATTCTTCTCAATACACAAGTAACTTGTGACTGATAGAGAATTTGTAAATTATGCAACTGCCTCCTCAGATCTAGAATTTCAATATTCAACTCGGAAATTTTTGTTTGTGCCACTGCTAATTCCTTTTGAGAATCAATGTACTGCTCAGAAGTGTTATTTGACACATATTTTTCTCTTCTTAGTTCATCATGAGCATCACGTGTCTCTTGAATAACCTTTTCCCATCTTCGTTTATAATTCTCAACATTTCTCTTCAATAACTTGTTTTCTTCAATCAATTCAGCTTTAGCTTCAACCAAAGTTGTGTTCTCATTATGAAAACTCATAGCTTTCGCAGCAGGTTCATCACATGTCTTGTTAAGAACATCAACTTTGTTTTTTGAATTTTGAAACAACTCATCAAAATCTCCTACAACTTCTTTAGCTTCTTTCTTTCATTTCTCCACTTCTTTCAACAAACCATCATTTTCCTCTGCCAGCTTAGAAACTTTCTTCACTAACTCAGTGTTATCTTTTGCAACTGAACTTCTGTCATAACTGCACAACCACCTTTATCAGACATCTCACAATTTGCACAAGATTTAGGTTCCTCATTGTCTGTCTCTTTTCCAGATTCATTAATTTCAGCATCACATACATTGATACATTTTTGAGCAAGAGCATCCCATAACTCTTTTGAAGTTTGTATACTGTTTGAATTGATAGAAGATCTCTTCAGATAATGTCCTCATCAAAGAATAATAAGTTGTCTTCTCACTATCATGAGTTATAACATCATCTTTGGTCATCCTTGATAATAACTTTGGTGGTGGTACTTTTCGACCCGAATTATTTAGAACAAGAAACTCATATCTATCTTGAATTGATTTCCGAACATATTTACTTATACCAACCATGAAATCTGCAAATTGACCTTTCCGATTGCGATAATCCTCAAAATGAAGAAGCATCAGAACTTCTCTTTCAATTTGTTGAAAATTTCTCAACTAAAAATATAAATAAGAACCGGCCATCTTCTCTTGATCACAACAAAAATGATTAAACACATTACTTGTCTATGTTTTTGTGAAATCTATATATATTTGTAAAAAAAAATAGAATTTTCTTTTAAGAAAGAACTTTGTAAAATAAAATGTTTATAGCTTTTGTTTTGTTTTCAAGTGAAATAAATAAACAACGAAAAATAACAAGGTAAAAACAAAAAACAAACGCAAACGTGTTTATGTTAGTTAACCAATTCAACAAACGCAAAATGATTCTGCATTCACGAATCAATCCAACGAACACAAAAAACTTGTGTTATATTATTATTATTTTTTTTAAAAAATATGTCATTTTTTACACCTTTTTTTGTGTTAAAAAACAGAAAAAATGGTTTAAAAGAAAACTTATATAACTTTAAAAAGAATCTCTAAACTTGATGGGCTGCAAATGAAATTTAGCAAGAAGACAGAATAGTCGATTTTTTTTTGTTTGATCCAGTGCTACCTTCATTTGTTAATCATCTTCATCACCTAACAACCTTTGATCCACAAGAACTTCTTCGATTCTCAACGAAAAATTAATTTGTAAGTTGTGTGAGATCCGTATGAACTACACAAATAAAACTAGCACCCTTGTTGATAGCTTTTGATCGATAATTCACAATAAACAAAGAGGATGAAGCTAGCGATTTTTTTTTATAAAATTTAATGAATAAATGCTCAAAATTTGATTGATATCTGTGAAGAAACTTCAAAATGGATTGTACCATTAAGGCATGTGGTATACCTCTAGCCAAGTTAAAGTTTAACATCGCCACCTCATCGCTGAATGGACTTTAGCACCACACAACATCAATGGGGTATAGTTCATGTGGTGTGGCGTTGTGTGGTGTAAAGATGTGCATGGTTGAATTTTAAAAGCTTTTGGATGTTTTAGTGGGTTTTGCGGCGTGAAATATATAGCGTCGTTGGTTTGGCGCACGCATTTGGGTGAGGATGAAGCATATGTGGGGTGGGTTTGGCGCCGCCATCTAGTGCCACATAGGCTTTAACGCTGTTGAGTGGGGTGTATGCCCCTTGCCCTGAGAATCACCACGTAAATCCCAGTGTGTAGAGGCCAGGATCAATCAAAAACATTGAGAATTAAGAATTCCACCATTGAAGAACCTTCAAACTAAGAACATGAACTTGTAATTTTCGAAATTGATCAAATTCGAATCAAATTCGATTTTGTAAGTTGCAATAGATTCGTATTGACAAACGGAAACTACTGGAATAAATCAATATCATAAACAAACACGGATTGAACTTCAATTTCATATTCAAACTTAAGAGTTTGACTCTAGAAAAGTCAAACTTCGAAAAATTCATTCAGTTTTTCAAATTTGAGCTCGATTTTCGATCAGAAATTGTGTATAATCACAACCTGGATTTCTCTGATACAAATTGTAGGCGCATTCACGGATCGGTTCTAATGACGGACTACGTCGGATATGATCAAAATCACAAAGAACTTTTCATAATAATGCTTGTTATTGATGATGGGATCAATTACAAGACTCACAGTAGACTCACACTCAGAATTATCTCTCAGACAAAAATACACCTTGAAAAACACAAACTAAACTCTCTATTCTAGTGAAATGTCAAAGACTTGATATATATATATACTCACTACGAGAGCCACTCAGCGAACCACCGGTTTGTTGCTTGGTTCGTTGCCAGTTCGTGAGAGAACTCTAAGACAAATTTCAACATATGCACAAACATCAAAGACCTAGCATCAGACACACTAAAAATGTCCTAACACACTCTTTCTTATTCATTTGCACGCTCCACACAATCTCTCTATCTCATTCATTTGCACACTACACACCCTCTCTCTATCTTTCTCTCTCATAGGTTCATATGTCTTTTGGATCTGAGCGACGTGTTGGCTAATCCTTAGATGGCTCAGATATAGACTGTTTTGGGTTCAACGGTCGCCGCCTTTGCAGTCGTGCTATGCTTCGGTGGCCGGCATTATGGCCTTGCCCTTGAACCACTATCACGTTTTATGGTGAGATGGCCTGAGTTTACTCACCCTTTCTTTTAATTTTTGCTTAAGGGTATCCCTACGCGCCCCATTTTCGTTTGCTTGTCTCTGAATTTTTTTATCTAAGTAACGACGGTGCTAGTTGGTTGATAGATTCTAAAAAATTTGTGTTTTTTGGTTGCAGTCATTGCTGTTGTTGTCGTGGCCCTGAACTTTTCTCTTCGTACTCTGATGTTGTTGCCTACTGTTGCTAATTGTTGATCTGGTTGTGATTTCTGTGAATGAACTATCATATTTTCATCATCTTCTGTTCTTTTAAGTTTTTATGGTATTTGACATTTTAAATGGTTTGCGATGATTTTTATTGGTCTGAATCGATGTGAGCGAAGATGTTGTGTCTTTATCTTGGTGGGGAAAGCTAATTATGGCCATGGAAGACTCTATTCTTTGTTCCATACCTTTCAGGCTTGGTTGGAAGGAATTTTTCTGGTTTTTTCTATGTTTTTTTTTTATATTTGTTTATTTGGACTTGTGTGTGGATGATTTGATTGCAAGTAAAGAAAGTTGTAAGTTCAATATGTTTATTGTTGCTGGATTATCGGATGTGCGGGATACATATCAGAGAACCAAAACTTTAAAATATAGTATATGGCATTGATGCCTAGGTTAGATTTGTAGAGGTACTATCTTGATACGAAATTGGGTTATGCATAATGTATTACTAAATGCTTTTATCCATTTTAGTAAATGTATAAGTATATGGATATCCCGTGCTACCCCTTAAACTCGTACGCAAAGTAAAAGAAAATTTGAATTTTTGAGTTTTTATACATGTGTTATCCCTTAAAAGACTATAAATACTATGTAGAAAAAAAAAGTTAAACAAGTTGGGTTATAGCCCAATGGTGGATGTTATTTATTTGTTCTGAAAGATCTTCGGTTAGAATCAATTCCCTCACATCTCACGTCCTTATATTTTCTCCGAGAATTTATGAACCAAATTTTTGGCAAACTGTTTTTAACTTTCTTTTGCCTTGCCCACATTAACTTCCTATGAAATTCAGGGTTCATGGAATTAAGAACCAAGACTTTCGGAAAAAAATATTTTTGGGCTTTTTTTTTTTGCTTTTTTAGTTACATGTTCTGTCATAAATTTCATTTCAAACAGAACCGAGCGTTGTTTCGACGTAGTTTTTTTTTTCAAAATCAAGTTGTTAGCAATACGATATACTTTGACTTTTATTTTGAACACGTTTATATTTCTTAAATTTTTTTTTAATATATCACTTCTCTTTATCTATAGTTATTTTTAAAATAATGTGTTTGTTTATATACCGGATTCCCTGAAATAACATGCTTATTTTTATTTACGTTTGGATATAAATTTTATTCATAAATCCATTAGACTTGAGGGTTTGAAAATTTTCTCTCGTGAGCGTTTCCCCCAAACCCTTGCCAAAAAATTTATAGTTTCGCCCTTGATCCACACCACAATGAAGATTATCATTTTTCACATGTAACCCAACTCATTTTGCCACCTCTAACACATACCCTTTAACCAAAAAGATTATGAAAAGATATTCAGGCTATCTATCTATATTTAGAGGACACAATGAATTCTCAACTACAAGGCATTGGCCGTAAATAGTGGTTCCCAATTGGTACAAACCTTAGGTTGATCTCTGCTGCATCAGGGATTATGTAATCCTCTATCCAGAGCATTGTGCACGGCCTCCAGTGATACCCCTTCAACTATTAGAACCTTGTCCCTTGATTTTGAGCCGGCGCCTAATGAAACCTGCCTCTTTTTGACCCCTAAAACCTATATAGCGGAACAAAAGCAAAACTAAATATAAATACATGCATGAGAAAAAGAAAGTCCAGTGAAAGTAAATCCAAGTATCTCAGATTTTCAAGCATGATAGGTCACAAAGCGGTTTTCAAGAAGAGGCTCAGAAACTACAAACTTGTACGGTTTCCGTAAGAAACCATCTTTTGGTAATACTATGGAATCATTAATGTATCAAGTTCGTTATTCACAAGCGGTCAACCTCACTTTAAAATTTAGGTGCTGTCCTAGTATTAGTAGTATTAGTCTTGGGTATTTTGTTACATATATCTATCTGGGTCCATTTTACCATCGAAGTAAATACACATTGTAATCATCTAGTTCAAAGAATCCCCATGCAAGGAACAAACTACCAGAGTTCAATATCATTCATGTATCTGTTCTTCAACAATCTTGTGCTCCCTTATCAAAGCTTGCTTAGTACAAAGGAGTATAAATATAACTACGATCACTAAGGCCGTAAAATGCTTCATCCAAATAAATCGGATAGTCTATGACACTAGGCAACATCAATTGAGGTGGTTTGGTTGTTACACCTCATATAATATTAATATTAATATTAAATATGGATGAATAGCTGTCGCTACAAATTAGTCTTAGTAAAGTTTAATTAGGTAAGCAAATTTTTAGGCGCACATATCAGCTTGTTACGGATTGAAACCATTACAAGGTATGGTACTTGTCCCACATCGGTTGTATGGGCAACTAATGTGGGTTCATAGACCAAATGGGCTAGGTAGTCTTTTGGCATGAGTTCTCCGGTTTGGATTGTTATAGTGGTATCAAAGTCAACTCGGAGTGGTAGCGTGGAAGTTGGTAGTTGTGACCAACGAGGACGATGATCCTTAAGGAGGGTTGATTGTTATGGATCGAAATCATTACAAGGTATGGGGCATGTCCCACATCTGTTGTATGTGCAACCGATGCGAATTTTATGGACCAAAAAATGGGCTCTCTTACCTACCAAACTAGTTTTTTGGGATAAGTCTCCTGTTTTGGACTATAACACTGCTTTGGGGAAGTGAATTATGTCCCTATAAGCATATACTTCATGTAAATGTAAACCTACATCAACATAATAAATCCTCTCTCTACTCAGGTGAACTACATAGATGCCTATGTTCTTTCTTTTCTAGCAAGTTTTATTTGTATGTTGTACTGTGTGCGTTTAAGTGATTGCGCAACAATACACATGAGGTTTAAATGTGGGTTTCTTACCACTGCACCCATTCAAGGATATACTCTTTTTGCTTTAAAGCAAGACATAGAAGTGCAAATATAAAACAAAATATAGAAATAATATTTTTTTTTAATGTGTAATCATATTTAGGATGATATTTATGTGCATTTTGTCCCAGGTAATCTAGCACCTCTATTTATTTTGTCCAAAATACTATTGAAAAAGAAACTAAATCACACTTATCCAACACTCGTCAACTTGGAGTATAATCATGCCTAACTAGTTATAAATAGAATTTATTTGTGCTTTATGTAACGGCTTTGTGAGAATGTGTGTAAGTTGGTGCTTGATCATGTTTCCCCTCAAATCTTTCATCATGTGGCAGTGAACCTCAATGAGCTTGGACATCTCACGGAACACTTGGTTCTTAGTAATATGGATGGTTGACCAACTATCACAATGAAGCCTCGTCAACCCATATACGATACTCAAACTCCCTCCTTACCTATGTCATCTTGCAAGACACATATGTCATAGATAATATATTCTAAGCATTTGCTAACGAGAATGTGTATTTTGTAATTGCTTTTCCAAGAAAGAGAGAAAAAAAAAAGCCTGGTCTTGTTAACTGAGGTCACAAGGAAACTTGTGATATTATTCCTTTAAAACTTTTAATGACCAAACAAAGTCATCTAGATCCTAAGCTAAAAAAATTTAGCTTCGCTGAAACATCACTAGCTGCAGAATAAAAAGTTCATGGTTTTGCTTATATTCTTATAAAACAAACACATACTCATCAAGGTATAGTATGCTGCAATAATTTAATAGGGTTGTAGAAGAAGGCTCACCGAGCTCATGTAATCAAGGAGTGCAGCATTAGCTTCTCCGTCCTTAGCTGGTGCATCAATTTGTACTCCTACAGCATCATCGTCGAAATCTAATTTTGCAATACACTTAGAAGATCTGAAAGAAATATAGTACTCCACAGGGATTAAAAAGTGTGTTGAATATAGAAAAAAAGACCTGTGATTGTGGCAACTTTAGAACCAGGCTTGGCATGTATCGTGACAGCAACAGATGATGGAGGAACGAAACGCATGCATCCTGGAAATTTGGTGCTAGAAGGTGCTGCAGGTGGTACTTCTGTTGACTTGGCTTTAGCCTTCCCTTTTTTTGCTGGGGCCATTTTGATGATGTACAGTAACAAACTGTTCACCTGTTGTCATTGTGATGAGGTACAACAAAAAAATGCTTATTTCTCAATTTTCATCATAAATATCTTAAACAGATAGTACCCATAAAAGGAGCACAGTTAATTATTTTTCTTCATCCACCAAAATGAGTCATTTGATAGTTTCACATGAGCATAAATGTGAGCCCCCCATTCCTCAATCTCTTTCAACATTACATGAAGATTCATTGCTTAGCTTGCTCTTAGGTCAAGGGTAATTCAAAAGGAAGCATTAACTTGCAGTGTACTTTTTTGGGGGATGAGAGTAAACACTATGACCAAGCGAAACTTTCAGTTTGAAGTGATCTGGTAAAGGAAAGTAAACAAAGTACACATTACAACCATTTAACTACCGAAGGCCTAGAGGGTTAATAAGGAAAGTGCGTTGCTGATCTTAGAAACTAAGAGTTAAGTGACTTGAGAAAAAGGATAATGTTCGCAACTCTTACTTTCTTTTTTTCTTCATCATCAAGAAAATCACTATGCCGTTTACATGGATATATAATTATATATAAAAGCCATCTGTTTTGAAATGGAAGTTTATGTTTTCCTTTTCCTACATTGTTGTTTAGAAACTGTAATATTTAGAGAAGCATAGGTATTTGTTAGGCACACACAATAAATGATAGCAACAAACATACTAAATCTGGATATATCATGTATGAATGTAAATGTAGAAAAAAGCACATAAAAAAACTGAAGACATAGCAGGCAATGAAAATATAACTGCCTTCTAGTTTCTATAGTTTATTACACATTCCAATGCAAGAAAAGGGATTTATTATGTCAATGGAGAAGTAAAATAAGAAAATAACGTGTTGAGTTCCTAGTACAGGCTATAGTGTAAATATTAAGTGGGTAAACTACAAGAAAAGCATCAGTAATTGTGTAGAGCACTATAGCTTCCTTCAGAGTTATTCAGAGAAAACCAAACAGGAAAACACGAAGAAAAAACTTCACATTTTTCCAAATAAGCATCCTCAACCTAATGGTTGATTCATTCCACACAACAATAGCCTTGTTTCCTTTATAAGAGTATATGACATATTGGTTGTGGCTAGGGAAAACGTCCTCTATTTTTATCAGACCAGATACAAAAGCCCGTTTTTGTATACCTATATTAGGAAACACTATCATATCTCCATATACCAGCCTCACACATTTCTTGGCAATCTAAATAACATCATACTTCAGATAGTAACAAATTTAAAGCAGTGCATCGTTGAGTTTTAAGGCTGATTAGAGAAAGGGCAACCGACCCTGATCTATTTTTGGCAAAGATTATTTTAGTCTCCAAGTTGAGCAACCCTAATTTGTTTGTCTAGAAATTTGTTTGGCAGAGCTTGAACAAAAAATCAGGAGGAGCCGGACTCGGTATATAAAATTTTTTTGGAGGAACGGGGTAAAAAGTATCACTGCTAAGCAAAATAACAGAAGGAAGGGGGGGGGGGGGGGTGCCTCTAAAGGAATAAAATAGATACGCTAGTCGGCCGTGGATGTAAGTCTGTTTAGGTTTGTAAATTCTCATGCACTTTTTATTTTAGGTTTGTGTGTGTTTAATGTAGCCCCTGGGTTTGCGCTGCCGATCTAGACTGCAGTTCAGTTGTCCCCTTAAGCCACCCACAGCAGACATCACCAACAGCAGATCGCTACTGATTTGTGGCTGTTTTGCCGCTGTTTGCATTTTTTGTTGTTTGGACTAAGTTTTGCTGATGTTCACCAGCACAGCAGTGCTGTCGCCAATTCGTCATTGCTGTTGAAGGGGCTGTTAAGTCAGCAGTTTGCAGGGGTGTTTCAGGACCTGTTTTGGGGTTGCTTGTTTGACAGCAGCTGATTACCAGATTAGCAAATCAGCCCCGTAACAGATCCGATCAGACAAGTTGCAGATTACGAAGTCAGTTGCAGTTCACGAGCTCGGTAGCAACAACGTAGCAGGTTGGCAGTTCTGATTGGTCTGATACTTGCCCTAACATGCATTTGTGGGCATACTGAGGTCTATGTCTGGTCACAATATCACCAACACAAAGTGAAAACCTTATCAATTACTGCATCCCTAGACTATCTATGTTACATTTGAACATGGGACATTAGCTACTTCTTAGGAGTTCAAAACAAATAATGCTCTTTACCTCTCCAATCTACATCTGAGAGACACACAATGGGCATGTTCGTTTTATGCTCATGATGGTGGTGTTCTTGATGATATCACCTCTTTCCATAGCATGGTTGGTGGTATTGAATATCTCATTTCCATTTGGCCCAACATCTCCTCCACTGTGCAATGTCAAATTGTCAATTCTGCATGGGTTGTGTTTTTCTGCCAGCTACATGATTATCTTAAATTGATTATTGTTAGTTTTAAGCCTTATGATTAAACTATTAGATTGAGACAAACTTAGATTAGGATAGAACATGAATTGGACCACAATTTGAAGTAATCTAATTCAAGAACAATGATCAAGTACAAGAGAAGAAGGATAACCAGAAGAAAAGGGGAAATTTTATTAGAAATTGGAAGAGATGAGGAAAGCATAACAGAGAGAGAGAGTACAGGTGGGAGAGAGAATAATTTCTCAATAATCATCTAACTACCCTCACACTCCACACACCCCTTCCTTATGATTACCCCTCATGGACCCCACTCACACATGGGACAATAGGATGAAGTCGTTGTAACGAGATGGGATTCTCTTGGGCCGGTCACTCGCTGGGTACTTCCTGTTGGGCTGCTGGAACTTGGGCCGGCTCATTTGTGATCACTATATACGATATATCGGTTATCTCGGTGAAATATCGGTGGGATATCGGTCATTTTAATATATAGTTATATACATTAAAATTATATATATATATATATATTGTTAGAAAAGTGTGTGTGTGGAATGAGATGTTAATCTCAAAAGGTTACACATATCCCACATTGGTAGGTAGACAAAACAAAGTATGGTTTAAATGTGTAGTCGTAGTCATCCAAGAAAGATTTAAATCTTGTGCTATGTTTTACTCCGGCTACTACCCTCGCGCAGGGGGGGGGGGTGCAGAAATTGGGAATTTGGCTTGTAAAAATCAAGCTCGTGCCTGTGCGACCTGCGGACACGAATGCAACTAAAAAACACGGGCCCGTGCGAGACTCGTTTTTTGGTGTTATTTTTATAAAAAAAAACAGCCCACCGATATTTTAACATTATATCACCGAATTTTCAGTCAAAAAACGCCGATATATCGGCAAATACGGCCGATTTTGCTCGGTTACCGTAATTTTTCCCCTAGGTCCGATATCCCGGTGTGGATATCGGCCGTATTAACTGCCCAACATTACTCCCTCCCTCCAAGTGACACCTTGTCCTCCAAGGTGGAATTGTAGAAATTTTTGTGTAAAGAGGCGTCATCCTCCCAAGTAGCTTCGGATTCCGGAAGGCCTTGCCACTGAATGAGACTCTGAGGTACGACGTGATCAGCCCGCCGAATGGTACGATGTTTAAGGACTTTGAGAGGCTGCAGTAGAAGTGAAGCATCCTGAGCCACGAACTGTAAGGGTGTGACCTGCTGGGAAGGAATGCCCACACACTTACGGAGCAGTGATACATGGAAAACCGAGTGAATTTGTGCGATGGTGGCAGATTAAGTTGGTAAGCAACAGTGCCGATCTTTGCAACAATCTCATAGGGCCCAAAATACCGACGGCCAAGCTTGTGGTGGCGCAGGAGGCGAGCAGAAGTCTCGAGAAAGGGTTCAAGCTTGACGTAAACCCAGTCACCAACCTGAAAGGAAACCTCGCTGCGGTGCTTGTCAGCAAAAGACTTCATTCGATTCTGAGCTTGGGCCAAGTTGAACTTGAGAGTGTGAAGGATGGCATCACGGGTTAACAACTACTCCTCCACAAAGGGATTACCGGTAGAATCCCGAATGTAACGTGAAATAGTGGGAGGCTTGCGGCCATAGAGGACTTCAAATGGTGTTAACTTAGCTGAAGTCTGATAGGATGTTTTGTACCAGAACTCAGCCTAAGGAAGAAAACGCAGCCAGTCTCGAGGTTGATCCATAACGTAACACCGGAGATACATTTCTAAGCATTTGTTAAGGGCCTCGGATTGTCCGTCGGATTGTGGATGGTACGATGAGCTAAAGGACAATGTGGTGCCTTGTAGGCGATGTAGCTCCTTCCAAAAATCCGACATAAAACATACATCGCAATCGGAAACGATATCGACGGGAATGCCTTGAAGGCGTACTATCTCAGCAATGAAAACAGAGGCCACCGTGGTGGAGCTAAAATTGGTAGGTAAGCCAATGAAATGCCCATACTTAGATAACCGGTCAATGACCACCATAATGACAGTTTTACCATTAGAGGAGGGAATTCTGGTGATAAAATCCATGGCTATGCTTTCGAAAACCAATTCCAGAATGGGTAGGGGTTGTAAGAGACCTGCTGGAGGCTGAAACGGGGCTTTGGTTTGCTGGCAGATTTGGCAGGCAGCAATGAAACGTTTGACGTCTCGGCGCATGTTTTTCCAATAAAAGTTGGAAGATAGGCGATGAAAGCAACGCGTAACGCCGGAATGACCTCCTGTGAGTGAACAATGGAATTCTTGCATGAGTTGTTGGCACAGTGGAGAATTGGAAGGAACAACCAGCCGCCCATTTAAAAAAGATTAACCCGTCTTTAGTCGAATAGGTGGGTATTGACACGGGGTCAGCAGCTAATTTAGTGAGTAAAAGTTGCATCTCCGGGCTAGTGGAAATAGCTAACCGTAAGGCATTCGCAAACATTGTATGTCGAGAGGAATACGCCATGAGTTGAGCAGCAGGTAGCCGAGAGAGGGCGTCAGCGGCACCGTTGAGTTTACCCGGGCGGTAAAGAATGTCAAAGTCAAACCCCAACAACTTACCCAACCATTTATGCTGATCCGGGGTCTGAATAACCTGATCTTTTAAATTTTTCAAGGATTCCTGATCGGTAATGATAATAAATTTCCTACCGAGGAGGTATTGACGCCATTTAGCTACCGCTTGAGTAATGGCAAACATCTCGCGCTGATAGGCAGAGGCTGATTACAGCCGAGGACTCAGTTTCTGACTAAAGAATGCAATAGGTTGTTTTGCTTGGGATAAGATTGATCCGATGCCGAGGCCAGAAGCATCAGTCTCGACGGTAAAAGGTTGGGAAAAGTCGGGCATTCGCAGTACTGGGGCAGAACTGAGCAACATCTTAAGACGTTCGAAAGCGGTGGTACAAGCGGAAGACCAAAGAAACGGTTCCTTTTTAAGTAAATCTGTTAAGGGACCGGCAATGGATGCGTAGCCCTTAATGAAACGGCGATAATATCCGGACAACACAAACCCCGCACCTCTTTCACATTGGAAGGGGTAGGCCAAATTTGGACAGCAGCCACCTTGTGTGGGTCAACAGAAAGCCCCTCTAGAGAAATCACATGCCCCAAGTAATCAATGGACGTTTGAGCAAAGTGACATTTGGAGAGCTTGGCAACCAAGGCATTATCCAACAAGACCTGTAAAATTAGCCGCAAATGGGATAAATGATCGGTCCAAGACCGATGGTATATGAGGATATGTCAAAGAAAATGAGAACAAATTTCCGTAAATAAGGGAGGAAAATGTCGTTCATGAGCCGTTGGAAGGTGGATGGTGCGTTAGTTAAGCCAAAAGGCATAACGCGAAACTCATAATGCCCGTTGGATGTGTCCGGAAGGCAGTCTTGGATTCATCCCCGGGCCGAATTCGGATTTGGTGGTAACCAGCCAATAAGTCCAATCTTGAGAAGTACTTGGCACCATGTAATTCGTTAAAAAGTTCATCGATAGATGGAATAGGGAACTTATCCAGGACAGTTAATCCATTCAAGAGGCGATAGTCCACACAAAAACGCCAAGCACCATCCTTCTTTCTAACCAATAAAACCGTAGAAGAAAGGGACTGGTGCTTGGTCGAATGATCCCTTGTTGTAACATTTCTGTGACCTGCCTCTCAATTTCATGTTTCTGAAAATGCGGGTAGCGATAGGGGCGAACCGACACCGGAGGCTGGTTAGGAAGTAAGGTAATAGCATGATCTTGGGCCCTGCTTGGAGGAAGACCCTTCGAAGATTGGAATACGGCTGCAAAGGACATTAACAGTTGCTGGACCTCAGGTGGGTATGATGGCGGGTTGGAACAATGCATTGAGGAAACGGACAAGTGAAAAAGTTCCGTGACAGCCGCCGAATGAACCAGTTTGCACAACCCATTAAATTGTATGCCATGGGCAAGAGGTCTGGGAATCACCTTTCCAACGAATTGAGAACTGAAACAGATTATATATTAGAATCTGATCAATTACATGAGGGGGTGAGAACCCCTATTTATACAACTCAAGATACAAAATATCTATGTATAATAAATGTATATCTACCAACTACCAACTACCTATAAGAAAAATCTAGATAGAAAGATCTAGATATTATATTATTTAACACTCCTCCTCAAGTTGGAGCATAGATGTTAATCATGCCCAACTTGTTGCAAATAAAATCAATCTGGGTCTTCCGAAGGGGTTTAGTAAGAATGTCTGCAAGTTGAAACTCTGTTTTAATATGTATTGGTTGAATCGATGGAGGATCAACTTTTGTCCCTACTACTCGATCTCTGATTAAGTGACAATCAACCTCAATATGCTTCGTCCTTTCATGAAATACTTGATTCTTGGCAATATGAATAGCTGATTGATTGTCACAATATAGTCGCATCAGATCATCAGAAATAACCCCGAGTTCTCTAAGGAGGCGGCGAACCCATATCATTTCTGATGTGACATCTGCCATGGCTCTGTATTCCGATTCAGCGCTTGATCGAGATACCGTGTGCTGCTTTTTACTCTTCCAAGATACAAGATTTCCACCGACAAACACACAATAACCAGTAGTGGATCGTCTTGAGATAGGACATCCTGCCCAATCTGCATCAGAGAATCCTGATATCCGTCCATCTCCCTCCTCTGTAAAGGCACCCACACGACAGTGACCCTGATCAGAATATAAGATTCCAAGACCTGGTGTGTTTTTGAGATACCTTAAAACACGAAGGGCGGCATCCCAATGTCCAGTATGTGGTGTGGCCATGAATTGACTCAAGACACTAACTGCAAATGAGATATCAGGACGGGTAACAGTCAAATAATTAAGTTTTCCAACCAATCGTCTGTACCGTTCTGGATCCTTCATCGGGCTCCCATCCTCTGGAAGAAGCTTCCCAGTAGGAAGCATTGGGCTATCAACCGGCTTACAGCCCAGTAAACCACACTCAGATAACATATCAAGGACATACTTCCGCTGAGATAGAAGTATTCCTTGTGGAGAACGGGATACTTCAATGCCAAGGAAATACCGGAGTCGACCTAAGTCGCTGATCTGGAACTGAGACTGAAGAAACTGTTTCAGCTCAGAAATACCGGTTTCGTCATCCCCCGTGATTATGATATCATCCACATACACAACCAAAATGATCCTTTGGCCTTGACGGTGTCTGAAGAATACAGAGTGATCATAGGCACTTCGAACCATTCCAAATTCTTCCATAACACCAGAGAATCTGCCAAACCATGCTCTAGGAGACTGCTTTAGGCCATATAGCGATCGTCGTAACCTGCATACCTTCGAGGCCTCCTCCTTAATCACAAATCCGGGTGGCTGCTCCATATAAACCTCCTCCTCAAGAACACCATGAAGAAAGGCGTTCTTGACATCAAGCTGATGGAGTGGCCAATGATGAATAGCCGCCAGAGAAATACAAATACGAACAGATGGCATTTTGGCAACCGGAGAGAACGTCTCGTCATAATCAATGCCATAAGCCTGAGAATAACCCTTAGCAACTAGCCGGGCCTTCAAGCGATGTAGGGAGCCATCGGGATTAAGCTTAACAGTGAACACCCAACGACAACCAATAACACGCTTCCCTGGAGGAAGTGGCTCAAGATCCCATGTATGATTTGCTCGAAGGGCCTCTATCTCGTCTTCCATAGCCTTTCGCCATCCTGGGTGAGCAAGAGCTGTCATCACATCCCTGGGAACCGGGTAAGAATCAATAGCAGTGGTGTATGCACGGGATTCCGCTGAGAGATGTGCATAGGAGACATGATGTTGAATAGGATAACGGGTGGATCGTTGTCTAGTCTCTTTGCGGAAAGCTATGGGTATATCAGGATATGGTGCTCCAGGTGGATCATAAACGGGATGCTGGCAAGGGTGAAGGATCTGGCAAGGGTGTAGTAGGAGTAGTCGTGGAAAGCGGAACTGAGGGCATACCAGAGTCATGGGCTGGTTGTGAATCATGTGTTTCTATCGTTGTGTCCTTATGCCTTCGAGCATATGTGAAGAGAAGAGGCGGGGGTGCTATCGGTAGGCCATCTGTAACAGGAGCATGATCTGTAGTGTCGGAGACCTGGGGGACAGACGAACCAATGGAGACAGGAATGGTGGGAATAGTGATAGACTCAGGTGTAACATGATCAGAATCATCAGGAAACAGGTCAGGGACAGGAGGGGAAGACGTAGGAAAGTAAGGACATGACTCATGAAAAGTGACATCAGCACTTGTAAAGTATCGATGAAGAGTAGGACTGTAACATCGATACCCTTTCTGGACACGTGAGTAACCAAGAAAGACACAACGAATGGCTCGAGGTTCAAGTTTAGTAACACCTGGCCGATGATCATGGACGTATGCAACACACCCAAAGATTTTGGGTGGGAGAGGAAAGGGAGTTCCTTTAGGGAACAAAATAGAAAACGGAGTTCAGCCATTACTGGATTTCATTTGCCGCATTGGCATTCCTTAACATTACTGGATTTTACATGTGACACGAATAATCAAAGTATCAAACTACGGATAACATATGTGATATGTCATAGCGATTGCTTCTAATCCAGTGTTTTTCTCTGTGCATAACAATATCAAATTGTCAACACATATCATGAGGATACAAAAGGCAAAAATGGGATCATGCTCAAGCTGAAGAAGCGGAATTTAGCATAAGAGGTGTAGATGATGATGGTGGCACATATTGTACCAACCTATACTAGACGGATGGCTTAAATATTATAGCCAGTGTGGTGTAAGCTCTTAAAAAGGCAGAAAAATGCATGAAAAAGAATGCTAGACAGCCTAACAGAGCAGAGTTCCGCATCAGGTTAGTGAACACAATGCCCTTAAAGGCATAATTTAATCCTAAATTGTTTAGATTGTAACTAAAGTGCAGTACCAAAGGCATAAAGTGTGAGCAAAAGTATTCATACAATCATCAATCATGTGCTGTATCTATTTGCAAGATTCTGTAACAAACCTGAGAAATATCTGAAAAGCAGCAAAGAAAACAGACGAATAAAACACTGGTTAGTGTCCTTTGAAAATGAATGACTTGTGACCAATTAGCCTTTAACTGTCAGCTTCATTCCTGCAATGCAATATTATATATTAGTTCAACAATTTAAATAAATAGACTACTGCCATTAACCTATATAACTGTATGTATGAAAATCAGCAGTAAATATGAAGTAGAAAATGAACCCTAAATTTTAAAAAAGAAAGTTACCGGAAAGACATGAAGGTAGTAATGATGTTATGATTCGATTGAATACCCTATAACTTTGATTATATACACGCTAATTACTAATTACGCCTAAAAAATGTTGAGCATTATTATTGATCGCTTCTATCAACTGGCTGATTCTACTAAAATTCAACTTTGGTGGAATCAACGAGGCAACGAGATTAAACATATACAAGATCGTGGGATGAACACAGGATTTAAAGTGAACCATAGATTGCAAACATGAAAGCAGGAGGATGAAGGAAAATAAAAGAGTGAATCATGGATTCAAATACACTCGAAACATGTTGATTTTAGTCTAAATCATATGAGTATCCAAATAAATACTCACCGTCACGGTCGATCCGTTTCAATCGAACTTGTTTTGAAATCCTAATCTTTGATCGTTTGTCTTCGTCACTTCCTATTCCTATTAGAGGGTATTTCGTTTTTGTTTTCTAACAAATTTAGGTAAGACCATATTATTTTGAGGCGATCACCTTGATGATGTTCAAAAGTAAGTGACGGGGTTGTATCCTGCTCTAGTGAATTTTTTTAATAAGTGGGTATTTTTTAGAAGGAAATAGCAAATTAGTTTAAAAAGATTATTAATTTACATTGTATGAGATTGTGAGTGACTATAATGTGAAAAAAAGGAAGAAAAAAAAGAACAAATGAAGCATAGTTAATTTATAGGGTTATTGGAAATAAATAATCCTAACTATCATTAATTGGCCAATAATAATCCCAACTCAATAAATGTTTCACAACCGGCCAAACTTTCAATCTATTTTCTTCTGCCCGTCCCAACGTAACAGATTGTTAACGGGGTTAAATTTTGATGACGTGGCTGGTACATGTGTCATTTTTTTTATCTGTTTTAAGTCCACGTGGCATTTGACTTTGGTTGACCTTCGTTCCATTTAATCCCATTAGAACCCTAATTCTCACTTACGAATACCACCGGAGAAGAAAGAAAGCTTGAAGCCAATGTCGTCGTCTTCATCAAGCAAATTCAAGGAGAAATTCAAGGTCGATCTTGACGGGAATCTCTACTGCTACCACGATGTCGTGTCCGTTCGTAGGACTGCTGGTCTGAAATCAAAGCATTGCGGGGAAGAATTTTATGGTTGTTCTTATTGGCCGGTAAGCCTAATTCAACCAAAATTACCTCCTATTTAACCCTAATTTGATCCTTACTTCTGCTTTATGATTTTAGAAGAACGATTGCAAGTTTTTCCTTTGGAAGGCTGATGTCGACAACATGTTTATGGAGATAACCAGTCAATCAGGTTCAGCTGCAATGGACAAATTGAAGATCAAGAACTTGGAATTGGAGAACTATATCTTGTTGGATGAGAACACTAAGTTGAAACAACAGATATCAAGATCTAAGATGTTTAGAAATGTTGTAGGTTTCCTTTGTGTTGTTGTTCTGGTGTTCCTAATCATCATGTAATGAAATTTGTTATGGAATGAAACCACTGTTTTGTTATGTTGAAGGTCTTATTGAACAAACCATGATGCTATATAATGACCATGTGCAGTCATGGGTTTTATGGTCAATTTTATACCCCATGTCATCGATTATATGGTCTAATTTCTGCCCCATATGCATCTTAAACACTGAACAAAACACAAAACTGTCTAAGGGTCAAACATTGTCAAAAGTGTCAAAAGGTCAAAATTGTCAAAATTGACAAAATTGTCAATCCAAAACACAAAACAGAATGTACCCATACCTATCTTTTGTGCACTAAAACCCTGCAAACACAGTTGACTTTTCCAGTCAACATATTTAGTCAATCCAAAACCTATATTTGCCATGTTCACAGTTGACTTTTACTGTCAACAGATTTTCATGATTCATACATATAGAAAACAGAATATGAGAAACTTAGATAATCAAAACAAGCCAAAGTTGCATACCATTAATTTGGACCAAAATTAAGTTTTAAGTTTTGTCAAACATAGTAACAAAATATGACAAACACAACATAAAGGTTTTGTCTAATAAATAACATAGGTAATAAACATGAACTTCATCCTTGGCTTGGTGTTATCACTTGGATGTTTGCATCTGCCTGACTTGATGTAGGTTCACTGCCCATGCCCATGGCTGCTCCCCTGCCTGCTCCCCTGCCCTTGCCTGCTCCCCTGCCCCTGCCTCTGCCTCTATTAGCAGATGGTGTTGGTGCTTGTGGTGCTTGACTGCTTGATGTAGTACCAACCTCAACTTCATTCACCACCTTCTTTGGCCTGCCCCTGGGCCTTTTAGCTACTGGTTCAAAGCTACCAATTTTAGGACATCTACTTTTATTATGCCCCCTCTCTCTGCACACACTACATGACATTACAACTCCATGCTTTTTCAGTTTACCACCTTTTTTGGGATCCTCATGAGGGTCCCTTCTCCTGTTTTTCTTAGGTCGTCCAGGTTGTATTTTGATAGGTGGTGGATCAAGTGGAGATTCAACAATAGGCCAATACTTTTGACTTGGCAAAGGTGGGATTCTATACTCATAAGCCCTCATGTAGATTTCCTTAGTGTAACATGCATCAACATAGTCTTCTGCTACTCTGTGTATGAAGGAAATCACTGCACATGCATGTTTGCAAGGTATGCCTGTCAAATCCCATTTCCTGCATGTGCAGGTCCTGCTAGCAAAGTCAGTAGGAGGTCTTAAAATCGGACCTTGCTGAATAAAGACTTCAATAAAGGCAGCCTTGCTAGCAAATTTCATAACATCATCATCACCAAACAACCTCTTGAATAGTTTATTTTCAGATGTGCAGCAGTAAATGTGAAAATCTTTGGTGGTGTAAGACCCGGTTTCCATAACATAATCAACTAATTCAAAGAAAGATACCTTATCGACTTCAATTTTGACTGTAATTGCTTGACCTCCGACATACCTCAGATTTGGTATATTTGGAAAATGATCGTGAAAGGTACCTCCATGATTAATCTTGAACGTGATATACTCATCCATCTGTAACGGCCTGATTAGGTTTCGATATCAATGTGAAGAAGATGATCGGAGGTTCAATCGCCGGTGGTGTTTAGACTTAGGGTTTTTTTTTAAATGCTTCTTATGTATCAATTGGGGGTTTTTAAGTAGTCAACCAAAGTCAAATGCCACGTGGACTTAAAACAGATAAAAAAAATAAAAAAAAAATGACACATGTACTAGCCACGTCATCAAAATTTAACCCCGTTAACAATCTGTTACGTTGGGACGTCCCTGTGGTTTGTACCAAATTACTATTTAGGTCCCAAATTTTCAATTTCTACAAATCTGCCCCTGTGGTTTCCGATTTATATCCAATCACTGTTAAAATTTTCTGTTAAGTTTTGGTGAAATGACTAAAATACCCTTAACAGCAAATTTTAACAGTGTTAGCGTCATTTCATCAAAACTGATTGGATATATCCAATCATCGTCTGAGAAATAAATATTAAGGGTATTTTAGTCATTTCATCAAAACTTAACAGCAAATTTTAACAGTGTTAGCGTTTGGGACTTGATTGGTTACAAATCGGAAACCACAGGGGCATATTTGTTGAAATTGAAAATTTGGGACCTAAATAGTAATTTGGTGCAAACCACAGGGACGTAAACAGTAATTTACTCAAAATAGATTGAAAGTTTGGCCGGTTGTGAAACATTTATTGAGTTGGGATTAATATTGGCCAATTAATGATAGTTGAGATTATTTATTTCCAATAACCCTAATTTATAATGTAGCTTCTACTTAAGGACGACTGTAATATTACCATCAACTATACTCTAAAAAAAGAATGAAAATAAAAGTAACAAATTTTTTTTTTGAACGGCAAACTCTCGGTTACTCGGGGGTCTCATCCTGGCAAATGATGCTACCCACGACACGCTGCGAACACAGGCCGTGCGAGTAACCAAGACCCTCTATGTTGCTCATCCATCCCAGAGGAAACCCACCCCACTGTGGTAAAGCCTCTGACCCATCTTTATTTAATTCATCATTCATTTTTTGTGTCTGGTGGGATTTAAACCCTTGACCTCCACATTGGAAGACAAGGGTATATCCACTCCACCAAATGGTGGGATAATAAAAGTAACAAATGAATCATAGTTAGTTTATAATGTAGTTTTTACTTCCCCGGTAAGAATGATTGTAATGGTACCACCGCAGCGTGCGATGATACCATTGATGGCCGCACAACAGTTAAACCTAACCCTTAGATGCTAATACCATTTCATAATAATGATAACAATAATATAAACACTTACATCCTCTAACACAAAGCTAAACAAAAACAGTGGTATAATGGTAAAATTCTATAATCTCCAAACCGACGTCAGTATAAAAACAAAAACCATAACTGAAGAAACTACACCGTGTCCACTAGCCAATGAGCCGCTGCCGCTACTCTCTCCCGATAGGCTGCCACCCGTGGTTTTCCGACTGCACAAAATTTCATAATTTTATTAATAATTAATAATTAATAAATTATTAATATTTCACATGCATGGGATACTCATCGATCAAAAAACACAACACGCTGACATCCCCACATTTCATTTTGTTTCTTCTTCACATTATTATTCGTTTTATATATTTTTCCTTCACCCACTCTCGGAGCCACTCTATTAATCATCCTTTTTTTTACGAATATACTATTTTTTTAATATTTGTTGAAGTGAATTATATAAAAAAAGATATGAAAATGACAAATGACTATTTTGTACTAAATGACAAACCACGATTACTGATCTTAGCCCGAAAGAAAAGGACATATTAGTAAATATACCTGTTCGCCGGAGCAGGGCAGAAAGTGATGACGTAGTTGGCGGAGGAGCACGTGAACGTGCTCGTTCCGTCGTCATACGCGTAACTGTAAGCCGTTGGACACGCGGTTTTGAAATACTCCGAATACGACGTCGGATTGCACGTTTGCGGAGTCGAATACGCTCCGTTACAACAATACATTGGATCCCCAAACGCCTCACACGCGCTCCTACACGCAACCGATTCATCTCCGCCGTCGCCGCCGTTCGATCCCGCCGCCCTCAATCGGAGCTCCGACGGACAGTTTCGGTTCAAATCAACCAAACATCCGGTAACATTACAGTTCCCGCCTGATTCACCTTGCGGCACAATTATCATTGGGAGATTGTAACCGTCAACGAGGCTAACGTCGTAGAAATCCATTCCGTTAGCTCCGTTAAGTGTGAACTCCGCTAACGTCGCCGGAGGTGCGGCGCCGCCGCCGTTGCACTCCACCGTTCCGGATCCGCAGTCGCCGGTGACGCAGGTGAATCGGCCGTCGGAATCGGTGGAGCAGAGTGTGCGGCCCCAGACCCGGCCGGACCAGCTGGGAGGCATGGAGATGGAATCCGATTGGCTCGGTTGGAGAGGGAGGCCGGTTGTAGGTGGTGGAGGAGTGCCGGCGCCGGAGAGAAGGCCGGCCCAAACCGGATAGTTGCATTGGTTGGTGAGTGTGAATGTTGCTGATTGAATTGAATCAAATGAGGATATGAGAGATAGAGTTAGAATAGCGATGGAGAATTGAAGTTTCCCCATTTTTGAAGGTTTTTTGGATTCAAATTGATAACGTTAATGGCGATTTCTGATCAAATCGTCGTCGTCGTCGTTATACAGGGGATCGCTTCAAATTTCTGAGAGTATAACCGCCTTGGTTTACATGAAGATATTTATAGTAAAGAAATTATCACTTCGACCCCTCTTTTATATACAAATATCAAACTAACCCTTGTTATTATAATAAATTGAAAAATATTAAGCAAACCATTATATTTTTGGGAGCGGTCTTGTTATCTTATAGGAAAACGATAAAGTTTATCCTCGTCTCATCCTTCGTAGACCCTACTTCAAGTGTGATTTGCTTAGTACGTTTGTTTAGTTAAGATGAAAATACCAACACTCCGTTGATGTTTATAATACGTTTGGTTTATGTCAAAGCTTTGGTAATTAGTATTGTCTTAGCTCCGATTTAAATGATTTTTCTCGGTGTTAGCCCTTTGATTACATGTCACGTTTTATATTAGATCAATATAAAAAGATAACTTTATAATGCATGTGTGTATTCAGTAGCGAATCTTGAAAAAAAACTCGGACATGACCAAAGTCACGACGCCGTAAACCAAGAGGTCATATTCAATACATACAAAATTTTCGAAAAAATATATACTACTAAACACTACTGAACGAAAAAACCACAGGGGTCAAGGCCTAATGTTAATATTAAACGGTTATTATGTCATAGTTAAATTAATAAACATAATGCCTAATGTGATTTTTACCTTTTTCTACTTAAATTAAATTCAATACTTATAATATGAAATTATAAAGATCGGTGTAATAATTATTGTGTAAATGAAAAATGTAATAAACAACATATAAGTGGGCTTTTGGGCTATGATTGAGGCTCCGCCAAGGGTCGGGCCAAAGTACCATGTTCAGTCAAACACTCAAACACAGCATCTTCCTTTCTGTATTGTTTTATTTATATATAATAGACATATATGGGTTATTTTGAATTTTCGAGAAGGTAAAACCCATTCGCCGTAGCAAAACGCCGGCGTTGTGGTCGTTTTCATTACATATCAGTTATCACCTCTCCATTTTTTCTTCTTTTTATATAAATCAAAACCATGTTGGGTAAACCTAAAACATTAAATTAAATTAAAATCATAATGCAATCATCACAGATTTTTTATTTAAATATGAAGCGGGGAGCCGGGGAAGGTATTAGAAATTTTAATTAACCACTAGTTATTCTAGTGGCAAAGGTGTATGACCTCTTAAGTAGAGGTCTTGTGTTCAAGTCCCACTTGTAACAAAAATAATAAAAATGGGGGTTATAAGTTGGGCCAGGGGGGTTTCTCACGAGTGATGAGTTTCCTTCTGATGGGGATTGGAGATGATCGGGTGGGTGGTGTAATGTCCCCGTCAGTGATCCAAATTTGCCGTTCAAAAAAAAAAAAAAATAGCTCGGTATATAAAAAAAAATCAAAGTAAATGAGATAAAATTTAACATTAGGAAGCGAAAAAACAAGTGGGGTCAAGGCCACTCTGACCCATAAAAAGATCTTCCATTCAATACAATTGCATTTTACAGATTTAAACTATGACCTTTTGGTTGGAGAGTCATCATTTTACAACCAAGTTTGGAAACGTTTAAATCCTTACATTAAGTGGTATTTAGGAGTAAAAAAAATAGATATTTGAAAAAGGTAAGAACCACAAAGAAAAAGGTTAACTTAATAAATGTGAAAAGATAGGGACTGAAAATGGCGTTAATTGTAAGTATGTACTTTTGGGATTGTTGTGTTCATGATAGAAAGTGTGAGGACGTAAGTGCACATTGTCACTATGTTGTTAAATGTTAAGTTGGTAAAATATTTAAGGTAAAGAACAATATAAGTTTTTTTTTAACAGGGATTTCTCACTTGAACCTGATGCTCAGTGTATCTGAGTGTGTCTCAAGAAAAAAACCCCGTCCCCAAAGATTCGAACCTCGGTCACAAAAGCTTCCCAAGCCCAAAGAGCTTTGAGGGTACCAAAGTAGGTGTAATCTTTATCTTGTAATCTAATCAAATGTTTAATCAATCTTCAATATTTCTCAATTTGCTCTCTCTCTCTCTCTATACATATATATATGGTTTTTCACCATCGGGATTGTGTTCTGATTGTCATTTTAGAGTTCACGTGGTATCAGAACTTCATTCGTCATTTATGACTACACTTGATTCGAGTAAATTAGTGTCATATTCCCCTAAAATTTGGGTTTCTTAATGCCCTTTAACAAAATGATAAGCTTAGTTCACAAAGAAGCTAAATACTACTTAATGCTTAATGATCCTTTACCTAATGTTGAAAGTGCATGTGCTTTTATTTCAAGAATTAGAGTCCCAAAGGCATGTTTTGAACACCTTTTGTGCAATCCACATAATCTATGACATTGTGTAGTAACAGATGTTAAAAGAAAGAAAAGTGTACCATTCTATTCTGTGGGTTACAAAAGGCACCCTCCTGAGAGATGTTGGGAGAAAGTGGGCTATCAAATGTGGCATCCTAATCATAAACAAAATTAGGAGGTGTTTAAATCAAAGTTAAAGGTTAAAGATGCTAAAGAAAACCCAAATTTAGTAATGCTGACTAGAAAAGGATTGTAGCTGGTGTTGAAAGTAGTAATGTGGTGTTCACATCTAATGATGTAAACCATTTGGAAAACTTCAAAAGTTGCATATTGTTGGTGTAAAACATCTAAGCCCTCGTATCAACCAATATTGTCCGTCTTATTCATAAGGAGCTTATATGTTGTTTGTTTTTTGCTGTCATAGTGGAGTTTCCTATAAAGTTACCTAACATGGATTGTTTTCGGTCAAACACCCTCAGATGTTGAGTTTTTCTTTCATCCACAGTCATTATTGCGGTCATAACGTGTTAATGATATTTGAGGGGACAGACCATGACGGCATGAGATTCACCTAACATGTCACTTAGCTTTGTTAAAATCAATTAGGAACAAACCAAAAGCAAAACAACACTTCAAAAATCATTTTTAAAGTTCGACAAGGATCAAGATTCAAGCAGGCGATACTGCCGGTGGTTCCAGACATGGTAGATGGCAAGGAGTCCCAACTCGAGACAGTAAAGGAACTAGGTTCGATACCCATGAAGATGAAGAAGTTTGAGTATTATCCCCAAAACATATATGCTTGAAATGAGGTGAGAAATGTTGACCATTCTTGAAAGCGAGTCGAGAGTTTGGTATACATTTGATAAATAACCATGTCTTCCTCAAATGAAAATACAAAAGGAAAACTATAGAAACATGAAAAGATCACCCTAACACTTGTTCCAATGCAAATCAAGATCTCTGTGGAGACTAAAATGTCCACTGTTAGGGAGAATAAATCTTTCTTGATCACGCTTTTGAAAACATTCGTGGCATTGTTTTTGGTTATTTTCATGTGATTATACGCGAAGCCATGCTCGCAGTTCTTAACAGCCTACGGAACTCTGACAAGCTAATCTTACCATCTTTGTCGATATCAGCTTCTTCCAGAAGTGGATCTATAGAGCCCTTTAAGCCCGTATGCTGTAATTTATGAAAGAAAAAAAAAAGTGGATTATTTTGAAGGGAAAAAAACAGTTTGACTTTTGAAGTCAAAGAGTCTAGCTTCAAGTTTTAAGTTGACTTGACAAGACTGTTAAAAGTTTTTGAAAATTTGTGATGCTTATATTATATTCTATTAATGTATTAATCAAACATTAAATTTGTGGTATTGTATTAGTAGGAATATAATTCTAAATCATGAATTCAGAAATCAGTCTTTTTGACCTTAAAAGTCAAACTCAAAGTTTTGTGTTTACTTTTGGAAGCTGCATCGGTGCTCAAATGTGTAAATAAAAAACTAAAAGCAACCGCTTACCATTCTGAGTTCTTCTGGAGTTATATATCCATCCTTGTCGACATCAAATTTCTCAAAAGCCGACTGTGATAAATGTTGCCATTTTTCAGTGTCTTGTTCCTCCAACTGATGAACATGAAGAGTGGCTGCAACAAATTCTTTGAAATCAATAAGTCCATCTGTGTTCCCATCCATCTGAATCACAAACACATAGTTTTTTTATAAAAAAAGGTAATTTAGTAATTGTATTTGCCTTAGATGATCGGTTTTTTTACGATGGGCTTACAGCTTTTAGTATCTCTAAAACACGCGATTCTTTCATCTTCCAAGGAATGTCTTTAGCAAGGGCCTGCCATGAAACCGAGCTATATTAAAAATTAAAAAGTATAAGTGCAACTATTATGTTTTGACTTTTGTGGTCAAACATACCTCTTTCATTTCCTCAAGACTAATAGCACCATTTTTATCTACATCAATTGCATGAAATTGATCTTTCAGATCCAATAGCTCCTCTTCATCAAGTGTGCTAGCCAAAGCCTATGCAATAACATCAAGTCTTAGAAAAAATTATTTGTGATTACTTTGTATGATGTGAGAAAAATAGTTACCCGTAGAGCAAACTGTTTTAAGCGACTGTATTTCAAAAATTCACGAATGTTGGATAGAACAGAAATGTCAAGAGGAATTTCAGAAGCATCTCCACCTTCTCGAACCCACGGGTGTGCTATAAAATGCAAACTCGAACATTAGCTTACAAAACGATTATGAAAACAGAGTTCAAATATGAAAAATCGACATCTAAGAGATGTTTGAACTTTGAATGTGTGTGTTAAAAGTGATGATGTGGTATTAAGAAACAATTAATAATCTTCGTTTTTCAAAATTCGAAGATTAGTTGATAAATAGGATTATAAAATATTATGTTTGGAAAAATTGTATGATGAGTTGTTCTTGTAACTCAATGGCTCAAATGCTCAACTGACAATTTCAACATATAAATAAACATGAAAAAGGAAAAGAAACATACACAGGGCTTGAGCAGCAGTAAATCTTGTACTAGGATCTTTCACAAGCAATTTCTGTACAAAATCTTTGGCACTCGGACTTATGTTTGGCCATGGTTTGCGCCGAAAATCAGGCTTGTTTCTTAACACCTATAAATTAATAACAATATTGTAAAAAAAAATATATCACCAACATACATTTTACCAAAAGAAAAAAAAAATCACCTCTTTAAAAATCCCATTTTCGGATTTATCCCAAAAAGGGCGGCGTCCACATAGTAGAATGTATGTGATAACGCCAATGCTCCATACATCTGATTCGGGCCCTGATTTACGTTTTAATACTTCAGGAGCAACATAGTATGCACTACCAACCATATCAGTAAACTTCTTTCCTACAAAAATACAGAAGATTTTGGTATAAAAATACATCCATATGACCGAATAGGTCTGTTGGATATATAACTCTTGTCTATTTCACTAAATAGTGATAATTATAACCTAAATATGCAATAATTGGTTTTAATGTTTGGAGAACATATTCCACTTTAGATAATCTGATTACCAATGGGGCCAAATAATCAGTTTCATAACAAGCTAGTTATCTAAGGGTATAATAAAATTATTTATTTAGCCCTTCATTACTCTAGTTCGAGATTTCTCGAGACTTTTTACCTTCCTTTCCCAAATACATTTCTCATGTGTTCACAAGAATGTCATTTTTTGGTTATTTTATCCGTCAGTTTAACGTATCAGAATATACCAAACACTTAAAAAACGTATTATCTTACCATAATGACATTACAACTTCAAACAGCAGAAACACATCTAAACATTGTGTCACACAACCTGGTTTTATTAAAATTGCTTTATCTGCTCCTCCAAACACCCCTTAGTGTTGTTTTTGTATTCCCGCAAATCTTGAGTTGTATTTATTAAAAAAATCAAATATGAGGGTTGGAAAAGATTAATGCTAAAACAGAATACAAAACCAGATATTACACATTCACACTAACCTGGTCTTATAAAGTCTGATAGACCAAAATCTGTAGCTTTTAGTTGTGAGTCATCTTCACACGACTTGAAAAGAAAATTCTATAAAAATAAAAAAAAAATTAAAAACCAAGGCAGGGTAAGCATCATCCTAAGAACATGAGGTCAATGTAGGACACCCCGTATTATGTGTATTCATACCTCTGGTTTCATGTCTCGGTGTACCAAACCATGTAAATGGCATTCTGCAGCAACTTTAAGCATTTGCCTTACAACAATTGCTGCATCTTTCTCTGAGTAACAGTTATCTTTCCTGTATAAAATAAACTCATGCTAAGTCTTAATGTTCTAATTTTGTAGACAAAAGGATTAGCATTCAACTTGACAACTTATGAGTCAAACCACACCCCCCCCCCCCCCCCCCCCCCCCCCAAAAAAAATATTTGATGCTAAATTTCCAATACCTATAGGTGTCAAGTTCATCATAAAATCCAAAATTACCATTTTATTTAATAACTGGCAAGTTTGACCACAAAAGTCAACCTTTTATTTACAAGATGGGAGTTCTTACTTTCTTAAAATCCGGTCCAACAACTCACCACCCTCGCATAACCTGAAAAGTGTAACCATAAAGTCAAGTTCTTGACAACTGAATCTATGAAAGAAAGAAAAAAGGCAAGTCTGTTATTCGACATACTCCATAACTATGTACACATATGAGCTGTCTTCATATGCATTATGGAACTGAACCACATTTTCATGACCACTTAAAGCTTGCAATATCTTTACTTCTCTTTTTACATCTTCCACAGCAGCCGGAAGAGACATCTGTTGAAAAGGCATAAAAAGTATCTTGGAGATTAAGTCCATACTTGCCAACTATATCAACTTTGTTGGTCACATGAAATATTATGTAGGTTTTGAGTCTTGGAGTTTCTTGGATAGTCCTCTCAATCACGTGAATCACTTTCAGACTAAACTTAATTTGATGATTCTTTAAAATGTTTAACCGGATGAGAGAAAGGCTCCCAAAATGTTTAACCGCATGATTCTGTCATTTTCAGACTGAACTTATTTTGATGATTCTCCAAAATTTTCAGACTAGACTTATTTTGATGATTCAGTAAAATAGTGTGAATCAATTTTAGATTAAACTTATTTTGGTTTTTAGAACAAGATCAAAATATATGAGGATCTTGCACAGCCTGCAGCCATGATTATGGTGATACGTTTGTAGTTTATGTGCAAAAATTCGATATCAAACTGAAATATCAAAGAGAAGTATGATCAAGCAGTTTGTCATTTGTAGCATTCATTCACACATGATCTTTCTGAGCTTCAAAAGTTCTAAGAAGTACTGATGCTACTGAGCTAGAAAGAAACCAACTTTCACCTAAGAATCAAGAAACTAAGCAAACCCCTAAATACAGAAATTATCAAATTAAGAATCTAAAGTATCAAATTAAACTGACAAAAAGGTACCTTATTTTTGTCAATTTTCTTTACAGCAACACGATCTCCATTCCCTTGATCTATAGCAACATATGTATACCCAAATTGCCCATGACCCAACAATTTCCCAATCGAATATCTCCTATCAAAATCCTTAAGATACCCAAAGTTTGTTCTTTTCCCACAAGAAACCGCTCCCTTTCTTGAACTAGACTTTTCTTTCCTCTTCTTCTTATCATTCCCCTGAAGTTGGATCTTTTGTTTCTGTTTTTGATCAATGTGGCATCCATCGTGCTTTCCGGCGGCGGTTGCCGGCGGACGGTGGTCGGCGGTGTTGCTGTTGGAACCACTGATCTTGGTGGTTGACAAACAAACACCCATTTTATGACAGTTGTGGAAACTGAATCAAAAAAATCGAATATTAGGGAATGGCTTTGTGGGAACTAATACTAAACTCATTGCAAGTTACATGTGGGGTATTAAATTAAGATGCATAACGTGGAGGAGATAGAGTGAAAAAAGGTGGAATAAAATAAAGAAAATGTTTCTTTGTGGTAAACAATGTGGAAGGGTGAGAGAGGTTGAGAACCCCCATTTGATCACAATTTACACATACAAACAAAAAAATGTTAAATTTTGTCTTTTTATTTCCATGTTTGAAGTTTGTTCACACCTCACAGGCTCACACACAATTATAAAGGAAAAATTGCATCAAATAATCCCAAGTTTTAGTCGTTCGTAAATAATAATCTCACCTTTTGAAATTGCATCTGACAGTCCCAACTTGTCATTTTTTTTTACCCAACAGACCCTCCGTTAAAAAAAATTAACGCCGTCAGGAATCGATGACGTGTAAGCCTATGTGGATTTTTTTTTTGTTTTTTTTATTTTCTTTTTCACACGTGGCACATTAAACCGTTTACCCCCCTTTTTACCCCCAAATCATCAAACACATTTCCTAACCCTAAAACCCTAAATCTCCCAAATTCTGATTACGCAAAACCTAAATCTGAATCAAATCAGTAAATTGATACTTCCATATGGCCGGATTCCTCTTCGTCAACCTCCATTATGGTGGGAAAATCCTCCAGAACCCCACCAAGTATGTAGGTGGTGAAGAGAAGCTGTTCGAGATCGAAAGGAACAAAATGTCATTAATTGATCTTCTGGACATCGTCTTTAAGACTGATAGGTATTCGTTCAAGGAAAAAGAAGAAATCTACATATATTGGAGACATCCAGATATGACCATTGAAGACTACCTATTCCGATTTGTTAATGACAAGGATGTTGAAGACATGCTTTACCAAATAGGTGATTATAAAGGTATGTTAGATATATATTCATGCGTTGCTGAATCTTCATTGACTGATGTATTGTGTTCAATACCCAACACAATTACACAAGAGGTGATGGCACAATCACATGAGTCCAATTCCCCTATGGCCCATTCATCTAAGGCTCATTCATCTGAGGCCCAACCACTAGAGGCCCATGTATCTGGATCTGATACTGATGTTGAATCTGGTCATAATTCTGGATCTGGATCAGATGAGTCAATAGCTGAAGAGCCTGAGGTGGTGAACAGGGATGTTGTACTGGGTTCTGAATCTGATTCAGATGATGAAGAATGGAAAACAGCAGCTGCTGCTATAAAAACTGTTACCCAAGAAGATAAGAGGCAAGAACAGATATATTATGCAAAGTTTATCTCACTTTCTCAAGATGAGCATGGAAATGGATCAGCTGCTGCTATAAAAGATGGTACAAAAGAAGATCAGAAGCAAGAAGAGATATATTATGCTAAATTTATCTCACTTTCTGAAGATGAATATGGAAAGAGATCTAGATCTGTTCCTGTAGCTGAGAATATTGGTGAGACTATTGATGCAGGAGGATACAGCAGTTATGAGGAGTCAGATGCAGAAGTTAACTCACCTGGAGAATCAGAAGATGATGATATAAGAGGTAATAAACATAAGTTATCTGTTCCAGTTGTTACTAATTCAACAAATTGGGAGAAATGGGAATGGGTAGTTGGAACCAAATTTGCAACAAGAAATAGGTTCAGAGAAGCTGTTAGGAAATATGCTGTGTATAATGGTAAAAATTTGAAGATATCCCAAAGCAATAAGAATAGAAATGGTAGAATAGGTGTAAAGTGTGTTGAAGGGTGTCCTTTCAAAGTCTATTGTTCATGGCATGCTACTAAATTCTGTTACATGGTTAAGAGTGTGGTGAGTGAGCATAAATGCATTAGGAACATGACCAAAAACAGGCAGTTGAATGCCAGATTCATAGCACAAGATATGTTGTCAGTCTTTAAGTTAAGGCCAAATTGGCCTGCCAAAGATGTCCAAGATGCTGTTAGAGAGAAATACAGAGTATTTATTACTAAGCATATTGCATATAGAGCAAAGGAACATGCAGTTAAGTCTTTACATGGCTCTATGAAGGAGCACTATAGTCAGATTGGTTCCTATTTGGCTGCTTTAAGAAAAGAAAATCCTACATCCATTTTGTGACTTCACTGCTGGTTTTTACCAAATCACCAAATCAGAAACAAGTAAATGGATAAAGGAAAGGCACACCATGATGGTTTTTAACAAAATCTTTGTTCCATACCAATTCATAGTCATTACAATCATAGGAAATACACAGAAATTAGTCTTACATTTTCATCAAAAGATACATTCCAATTAAAATCATAACAAAAACACCCCACTTAAAAGACAAAGTTGAATTCGTATTTTCAAGCTTCATCTTCAAACTGCAGATTTCTTGCATCAACCTAAGCCTCTCTTCTTCAAAATCTTCCCTCAAATCAGCTTGTGCTTGTACCAGAACATGCTCAACATGATCTCTCCACAGGAAGTAACCGCAACCATCATTTTTTAAATCGTTAACATCACACAAAATTCAAAAATTGTTAACTAAGATTTCAATAAAACAACAAATGAATATCAATTTAGGTACTTACCGGCCACATACAGCAACCATAAAATTTTCGGCCTGGCCTTCTAGTACCAACACCTGAAGTACGAAGAACAGTGGGTAAATCATGTGCGCAATACACATTCCCATCCAAACCTACCTTGATCAGCCGTGGTGTTCTTCGGGTGGTGTTTGATGCGGATGACGAACTCATTAGGTTAAACAATTTGGAGTCAATTTGGAATGAGATTGATAATTGGATGCAACTTCTGGTTTAGGGCTTATTTGACCAAAATTGAAGATTTAGGTCATATAAAATTTGGGGGTAAAAAGGGGGGTAAACGGTTTAATGTGCCACGTGTGAAAAAGAAAATAAAAAAACAAAAAAAAAATCCACATAGGCTTACACGTCATCGATTCCTGACGGCGTTAATTTTTTTTAACGGAGGGTCTGTTGGGTAAAAAAAATGACAAGTTGGGACTGCCAGATGCAATTTCAAAAGGTGGGATTATTATTTGCGAACGACTAAAACTTGGGATTATTTGATGCAATTTTTCCAATTATAAATAAATAAATAAAAAGAAGAAGTTGCTTAACCTATGATATCTTATTTATCATATTTTCTGTTTCTATCTTGTATACAAAATAATTGAAATTGATTTATTAGACAGTCACACACGTCTATATAGATAGATGAATTTTGGATCTTATAAAACAAAATCTAAATTTTAGAGATAGTATTTCTATTGAAATGAAAAATAGACGATAATTTTAGTAATGAAATAGAGATGAAGACTCGGATTGAATAGTTAAGAACACTCGTAACCCATTTTCAACATTCATGTGCATTTACATAATAATATTCATTTATGATTCAGGCTTCGATCAATTTGAATTGAGTTCAAATTCATATTCATTATAATTTACTTTGATTCAAGATTTTAGGTAATTGATGCCAAAAAGTTTATAAATGGCTTTACCGTTAAAAAAATGTAGTTTATAAATGACTCGACTAGTTTACATAATACTCTTTAAGTCATTCTAAATCAACTAGATTCATCTAAAACCTCTACACGTGAATCACATAAATTCTCCTCATGTTACATGACATGTTCCTCATTTCATTAGGCTTCATAAGTCATGTATTAAACAATGTTCTATTCACACATGTTATGTTATACATCGGACGATTAGATAATTACTCAGATATCAGGGTTGGTCGCCCAATAGGCATTGCTTCTAGTCTCTTAGGTGTATCATTTGGGAGATCTCAGATTTAAACATGGACAAATGTAAATATTTACGTCTAGTTTAAAAACATAAGTAAGATAGATCGTTGTTAAAAGAAAATGTAATTAATTGGTCAATGTAACGAATAACATACAAATATCACATATAGATAATAGAAAAAATCTTAATTAATTAAATTAATTTTAGAGTTCGGTATCTATTAGTGCCAATGCTAGAATGAAAAAGAAGTTTAAAAAATAATAAAATGATAAACTATTAGAGCTTACTAAAATCTTGCAACTCGTAGAAGACGCATGTAATACATTTATATAAACGGGTTAATAGTTTGTAGTCAAATTCTAAACAGGTTGTAACACATTTACCGTTGTTGGTTTATCCTAATGGTACCCTCAGATCACTATAATGGGAGGTCACTGCGTTCACGTTGAGTGATGTTTTACTCAGTTACTTGAGGTTTCCTCTAATAGTGTTGGTATGGGTTTGAGTCCTGATAAGCGGAAATGCACGATGATACGGAACCGCCTCTAAATAGGATCTCGATCCAAATTTAGCCGTTAAAAAAAATAAGTTATAATAAATAGGTCATAAATAGATTGACAACATAAATAAAACACACTAAATATGACCCGTTTAATTAAACAAATTAGAGTTATCATCTCAAACAACATTTCTCCATCAAACAAATTAGAGTTATCATCTCAAACAACATTTCTCCATCAAACGAATTAGACATCAAGAATATCCTATTATTATTGTGTATAACTAGATTTTTAATCCGTGTGTTTTTATAGGATAACAAAGATACACGAAACAATTGTATTGTTAACAAACTAAAACATTTAAAGTATTAAACTTAGATACCTAAAAATTAAAATTATGTTATATGACTTTAGAGGTTAGATTATCAACTCATACTTTGAATTTGCGATGTTTGGATAAGAAAGAAAAATAATAATGTTCATCGCCAGATGTCAATTATGTAGACACGTGAACCACTAAATCCTCGCACATGGACCACTAAAATCCTTTTGGTGTTCAATGGAGCATATAATTTGTTGTATAGATATCCGTTTTCTATTTTTCTTCATCTGCTTTATGTTTGTCACCATACAATCCTACGTTTAGTAAAATTAACCACTTTATATATAAATTTGAACTTAATTAAAATGAATACTTCCAAGAAAAATCATGTCAAGCCTTCAATCAATCTGACTAATCGATTAGCAGTCTTTAACCGATTGCCGATTAATCATACCAAAACAATTAATGCTGAATAATCTATGATTAATCCTTAATCCCAATCGACCGTCAAGCGTTTTTTACAACCTTGCTTTCCCGTCAAGCGTTTTTACAACCTTGCGAAGTTTGGATAAGAAAGAAAATAATAATATTCATCATCAGATGTCAATTATGTAGACACGTGAACCACTAAATCCTCGCACATGGACCACTAAAATCATTTTGGTGTTCAATGGAGCATATAATTTGTTGTATAGATATCCGTTTTCTATTTTTCTTCGTCTGCTATATGTTTTTCACCATACAATCCAACGTTTAGTAAAATTAACCACTTTATATATAAATTTGAACTTAATTAAAATGAATACTTCCAAGAAAAATCATGTCAAGCCTTCAATCAATCTGACTAATCGATTAGCAGTCTTTAACCGATTGCCGATTAATCATACCAAAACAATTAATGCCGAATAATCTATGATTAATCCTTAATCACAATTGACCGTCAAGCGTTTTTTACAACCTTGCTTTCAAGTGTGTATTGGGCCACGTGGCTCTATATTTTACTTTAGATGTCACGTGTCAGACTTTATTTATTATTATTATTATTATTATTATTATTATTATTATTATTATTATTATTATTATTATTATTATTATTATTATTATTGTTGTTTTTATAGCTATTTTTATATCGTTTTTAAGTGTTTCTTTTGTTTTAGTTTCAGACTCATGCCTTTAGATTTCTAATTTTGTAGTATGCGTGACAGGTTTTATAATTGTTACTTTTTTATATTATTTTTTAGTTTATTTTAAATCGTTTTATTGGTTATAATTTTATATCGTTGCCTTTAGGTATGTATTTTTTGTAGTGTTATACTTAATTATGCTTCTAATTTAAACGTCATTGCGTAGTCTTTTTGTATTTTCATTTTTTACTTTGCACTTTAACAGTGCAATTGTTTTGTGTATCTGTGTTATTCATGCGGCAACACACAGATAGTTAAATCTAGTTTATATACAAAGTAGATCTTCTTTGCAATTAAATCCCTCAAAGATTGAAGGTCTAGCGATACAATTTATTCACTTGCAACCATTCTATTTTGTCTCATAACTAGATTTCGCAACCTGCACAGTGCTGCTTGGATAATGCGAGTTCACAAAACCATTATATAGCTATAACGCTACGTAAAGAAAATAAAAAAAAAATTAAAAGCATGTAACGACCAAAACACATAAAAAATACTATGCTACACGAGTGTACCTAAGAAAATCCACATGTATCTATTACACCACCAACAAAACATAAATTCATTTGCTAAACTCAAATGACTATACCAATTATACAACCAAATCATGTGTTAAGTTACTTCCGTTTGGATAAAAAAAGTTAATGCCCACCACGTGGCGGCCTCAGAAGTTACCAATTGACATAAGCCTATGCAAGATGGCTTCTAACAGAGAAACACATGAACTCATTTGGTGTATTGATGAGTCATACCTTACGCAATAAACTTATACCAAAAACAATAATACTTATACAATAAAGTTGCATTTTGTATATTGTATAATATGCATAAAAAACAATAAGACGAACCATACTTCAAAGTGATGTTCACATATAATTTCTTAATTTTTAGAACACATTAAAGCATAGGCTTTAACATCGTCATACCGTATTTTTATTTTCTTAACTACGTTGTGCTTTATCAATACAATTGTTTTATATACATGTGTTATCATTGTGAAAACGTGTAGGTGATAAAATCTAATTATAAACCAAAACTAAAGTATTATTCAAACATGTAATGAATGAACTTAACTGGATTTTGTTACCAGCGCGTCGCTCCGAGGATATCACGTGTACACAAAACATTTACATTGCTAGAGCGTAACGTAATAAACGGAAATACAAAAAGACCGCGGAGCTGTGTTATTAAAAAGCTTGAGAAATGAAAACAAAAAAACGATATGTAAACGCAACAGTGTAAATTTAAAACCAAGGAAACATAAAAGAGAAGAAAAAATATTACCGAAAAAATTAGAAGCCAAACGGTTAAATAATCGAACCTATAACCCAAAAATTATGTTATAGGGCTCTACCCCATATACTACATATGTTGCTTTACACACGTTTATCTACCAAGTAAACACTTAAAAAACTAACGATGCCAACGTTGATCTACCAAGTGAACACTATAAAAATCTAACGATACCATGTAATATCCAACCAATTGAGTCACGTGGCCAAATAAGAGCTAAGCACTATCCATCATTATGAAAATCGTATGTAGTATATATAATATATTTTTATTCATGATAATAATTTGTTGCATGCATAAAACCAAATAATTAAGGCTCAATGTTTATTGGTTTAGTTTATAATTAATATCATTCAACTTGCATCATTCATAATGTTTATTGGCATCTAAAGACATAAGAAGTGAGAGATCTTGGGTTTAAGTCTTACCTGTAAAAAAATTAATTAGGGGTCTAGGTTGGATCAGAAAGTTTTCTCACCTAATGAGTTTCCTCCTAATAGGGATTGGAGATGATCGTATGGAGGTGGATAATGCCCCCATCAGTGATCCAAATACACCGTTCAAAAAATAATATTATATTATCACAATAAATTATAACGAGGTGTCAACCGCGCGTTGCAGCGGTTGTGGGTTCTAGAACTGAAGTGCCACTTATATGTCCAACTCGATTTATGTCGAGACCTGTACAACTGAACCTTTAGATGGAAGCGAAAGAGTTATCCCTTTGTTTGTAGTATTGCTACAGGTTTTAGGATCAATGGCATTTTCTGCAGCAACTGAATTAGCATAAGCTGAGACAAGTAGCATGTGACCAGTATCGTCATAGATTATTGCATTCACAGATCCCGTGGAATCTGTAAAGGTAGCTATAATATGGTACCTGAAAACCATAAATGTTAACAATTTAATATTACTTGCTGCTCCTATTAAGAGTCCCTCTGTACAGGTGTACAGGTACACTTGCAAAGAGTTCATTATTATTTCTGAGTTTCCATTAAAAAGAATGAAGCCTGCAGTTTTGTTACTTTTAAAAGCTGTTTTTTTTTTATTTCTTATAATTTAGATGTTAGCATGAACTCTAATGTATTTTGAGGCTAAAGCATTGAGTGTTGGCGTTAAAGAGTATTATTAAGTGGATCATATGTTGAATCATGAATGAGCAAGGATAATGTATAGAAGAAACTTTTTATTATGCTCATGTGATATTGGTTAAACACTTGAACTTAGAAATGGAGTAAATAGCTTGAGTACCAATAATTCAAACCACGTCTGTTTCTAATTATATATAATCTATAGGCATGAGGTTTGAGTTAAGCTTAGTTTTGTTGGGTACTTATTTTTTTATCAGCATATGCAATCTGCGGGTATAAGGTATCTTAATTAACAAAAGGAAAAGCAATCTTGATGTTGTCTGCTGTAGTGGTTGCATAACAACTTTTATAGTACATGAATTGTTGTCTTTAAGTCCTTATACATTTGATGTGTATTCTCAGACGTTGATGCCTATACATCCAGAGGTAGAGAAAGTCTCTCAATTGTAGATGTTGTGGTAACAGAAATAGGTGTTGACTTGTTAGCATCTAAAGCGTTTGTAACCTGACTGTAATGGCAGGAGCTTATATTTTGCGTTGAGGAAGGACGTCGCTTGCGTGAAATTTTTTGTTGCTGCATAATCTATACGGAAGTTCTAAAAAGTTTCTAGTCCATATTAATGAAACAGTTGCAAAAGAAAAAGGAGGCAGTTTAAAAAATTAACTATTGTAGAACCTTACAAAAGATAGCAAATGTAGATGTAAGCATAGAGTAAAAGTTTTTGCAAAGGTAATTGTTCAAAAATGTAATAAATTTTGGTACCGCAGTTAGTAGAAACTATAACATAAAATTATACTGAAAAATGAATTTCTAAGATCACTTTTTTTTGCGAAATCAGAAATAAAGTTAAACATATTTCTTTAAACATTATTCATCTACTATTTGTGTTTTGGTATATGTAACATTATGTTTTTTGTTAAACAAAAATAAGATTGTCAAAAGCTTGAAATGTGCACAAGCAGTTCAGAGTCACAACTGTCGTGTCTTTTTCATCGCTTAAACGATATTGGACAGGCCTAATGACAAAGAGTAATCTCATACCAAACCTCATGCTTTAAATCATTCAAAAGTTCAGTCTATTGTAAGTGAGCATCTAACAAAAGGCTTTATTACTGTCTAAGGATGCTAATCTCATACAAAACCTCATACTTTTAGCCATCCAACAGTTGTGTCTCTTTTAAGTGAACACCTATCAGAAGACTTTATTCTTGTCTAAGAAAGTGATTTTAGCATCTAAAAATTAAAGGTTCTTCTTTGTATTTTCGAGATCAGAAGCAAACTTAAGCAGGTTTCTTCAAACATTATTCATCTACCACTTGTGTTTTGGTATATGTAACATTGTGCCTTTGTTAAACGGAAATTAAGACTGTGAAGAGCTTCAAATTTACAGAAGCAGTTCAAAGTCACGACCCTCATGTCATCTTCATCGCTTAAACGATATGGATCTGGATAATGACAAAGGCTAATCTTATACAAAACCTCACACTTTAAATCATCCAAAAGTTAAGTCTCTTGTAAGTGACATCTAACAGAAAGACCTCATTGTTGTCTAGTGAGGCTAATCTCATATAAAATCTCATACTTTAACTCATCAAAAAGTTTTGTCTCTTGTAACTGAACATGTAACAAAAGCCTTCATTATTATGTTTCAATTAAATACATTTCCTTATGAATCATGCTAGGTATAAGAATGAAAAATCAAAACAAAATTTAACTTTGTTCGTATACATGATAAGCAATGACATAACAATAGATTAAAGGAAGAAAAATTATAAAGCATAGATTGGAAAGTGTACCTCTGTTAAATGATAAAGAAGTAGAAGGTAAGACAACTACAAAATCAAGCGTAAACATCAGAAGATTAGATATGAACAAAAGAGACTGAACAAAAAAAATTAGCGGCGGATTTTGTGTTAAAGAAAGAAACAAAAGAAGGACGTTAACATAAACTGCAACGTGAAGATCTAACCTGCAGGAGCACGGAGATTCGGGAAGATTGAAATCGGAACAAAAATTCCGAAGAAGAAAAAAGGGGAGAATTTTGTGCAATAGAGGTTAAGGAAGCTATAAAAGCAAAGACGGTGAGTTGGGGACGGTGTAAAAAATGGCTTTTTAAACACGTGACACATACGTTTGAGTAAGCATATGAGTCAACAGTTTAAAAAAGGGCCCTCTTTCTCGGTGGGCATGAGAATCGAACCCAGGTCTTAGCATACACATATCAAACCCTTAACCGTTAAGACCAAATCGGTGATAATTAACTTTTTCATAATCATATTATATATATAAAATCTTTAGTAGTAAAATAAAGTCAAAAAAGTCAAATTAAGTTGTCTAATCTTAATCATAATAAAGCAATAAAAATTGTGACACATGTCTCATTTATAAAGAGTCTACATCACTACGCCACATGTCAAGTTCACATTGAATTACCAAATTTAGTAAATCATCAATTAAGATAATTACTAATTTTATCAAAACTAAAATTTTATTTTAAAATTTTGATAAAACTAATGTAGATTTGATTAATTACTTAATAATTTTAGATTTTTTTTTGTGGTAATCAATAACTTGGCAAACATAATAAATTTTTAAATATATTAAATTATTATTTAATATATTATGAGAATTTTAAATCAATCATAATTTTTAAATTTCTTGATCATTATCGTTTTCTTTGTATTTATCTAATATTATAAAGGGAAAAAGACGAAATTAGCCGGTTTGACCACGGCTGGACGAAAATAGCCGGCTGCACGGTCGCCCTAGCCGCTCAACCACGGTCGGACGACCGTTGGTTTCCAGCAAATCACCTTGTGACGCGTATATATTATTGACGGTCGCCCGACGGTGCGACTGGTCGGCACGACCGTCAAAACATTCTCTCTGCAAAGGTCGGCCCGACCGTCTGACACACTGTCGGGGGCGTCACGACCGTAAAAAAAACTATTCGAAAAGCAAAATATAGATGGTTGTCCGACCGTGGGGTACACGGTCGCTCTCGGAGAAACCATGGTCGTCCGACTGTTTAACCAAATTTTTTTTTTAATTTTAAACAATTAACATGATTTTTTATTTTAATGGTGACATTATTTTTATTTTTACAAACAATAATATATAATATATAATATTCTCATTTTTACACCTATAAATACCACACAAATTACCACATAGAGGTCGTGGAGGCGACCGTCATGGAGGTCGTGGCGACCGTATTAGTATTTTTTATAAATAAAATTAAATTAGAGTGTTATAAATACAAAAGGTGTTATAAATACAAAAGACATTAAATTTAATTTTTTTATAAATAAAATTACATTGTATGCATTGCATAGAGTTCATCAGCCATAAAATGTCTGAATCTTAAACAGGCTTCTTGTAGATTAACTTCTTCCCACACCATGGACTTATTTTTAACTATCATTCGTAATAACATACAGATTAACACTCCAGAATCGGATCCTATATGCCCTGCATTGTAAGGCCACACAGTGTCCCCAGTAAATGGTATTTCTTCGATCTTCGCATGCCCTGAGTGGTGCCAGTATGATATACGATTAAGAAAATTTAGATAAAAACTTTCAAATTCACAGACAATTCCGAAAATAATCTTATAAATGCACTTTGAATGGCAAGTACTCTGGGAGCAATCATACGGGTGAAATACAAAGATGTTGAATGTATCCATACAGATCTTTAGCAAAAACCAATTTTCAACATCAATAGATATGGGTAAATAAACCTGAATGACAAAATATGATATTATAATGTGGGACCATTAATATCAGTATTTATCTAAACAAACAAACTTTACAAATAAAACGTTACCGTATCAACCTCCCATAAAGAAGGATATAGGTCATCTGTGTCATCACAATATTTATTTGCATCATCTGATCTTTCATATATTAGTTTAAAAAAATAGGTGGGCAGAATCGTCCAATGGTTCGGACCTTTGGGCAATTCATTCGTTGTTATTATTTCTTCTAAACGCCAAGTCATTAGTCGATATGTCCAAGCAGATACGTGCTATAATATAAAAAAAATACATTTAGGAACAACATTTATATTTAAATATACGTTTTAAATTTAAAATAAAGAATGACATACACTTGCTCCTATACGAGGATTTCCATGCAACGCAAGAAGTGAGCCCCAAAATTCTTTCGTAAGTGCATAGGATCCCATGTAAGAAATCATACAAAACGAAGAATCCATACCACTATAAAAGAAGCGTAAAACATTTGGAGCCCAGTTTTCTTTACTTTCAAAGTTCCAAACTTGTTTCTCAACAGGTGGTGGAATTTCGTCAACGGTTTCAAATGTGTTAAAAGAAGAATCGATTTCACGAGTGTTTCTTTTTTTTCGTCTTGATGACATTTTTCCGATTTGATGGTTGTTTCTCAACAAGTGGTAGAATTTACCTCCTATTTATAGAGTTGAAATAAAATGAGTAAAAGTAAAAAAATTAAAAAATTTATAAAAAAATTAAAAAATAAATAGATAAAATACACACGGTCGGACGACTGTAGAAACAGTCGTCGACGACCATATATACCACGACCGTAGAAAATAGGGTGTTTTGAATTAAAAATATATATATTTTCCACGGTCGGGGCGCCTCCGACAACCGTGTCAGACGGTCGGACCGACCGTGCCAGGAGGAATGTCGGAACGGTCGCTGGGGCCCGGAGAACGGTCGGACGACCTTGGACATCGACTTGTCCGACCGTGGAATGATGAGGTGGCGTTTTTTTATTGGTTCTGTGGTATGGTCGGACGACCGTTGATAGGTGGTTGTAGGCGACCGTGTAACCGGCCATTCTCGTCCTTTTTTTTTAAAGTGTGGACATTCTCGTCCAACCGTGGTCAACCCGGCTAGTTTCGTCTTTTTCCCTATTATAAATTTATATTCAGCCCGTGTAGTACACGGGTTACTAACCTAGTGTGTTAATATAATAATTCGAAGACATGTTTAAAGATGTCTTAACTAGACACGTGTCTTTATTCCTTTTAGAAAATTCATAAATATTGAAATCTACATCTACATAAAGATAAAAATAATTTAATATGAATAGAATACACACTTAACTTTCTTGGTGCGGATAATCGTCACCACTCATGATTAATTTATCTCTATGTTTAATTATTACACGTGATTAGTTTTATATGAAAAGTTAAAGAGTTCCGAAGCTTCTCAAGAAAGCAAAATAATAGATCAAATCTTACATCCCGAAATTAAAAGTATTACTAATTTATAATAATAAACTAGCATGCTTACTTACGCTTCGCAACGGGAATTTCGTATGTGTATGAAAAATATGACATGACTTGGTTTTAAATATTACAATGAAGACAAAAAGAGATGTCACAAAAGTATATTATCATATTATATAGACCATTATATTTCAAAAGTTAAAAAAGGACTCCAACACGATTTAGTTGGAAACAAATTCAATTTTAAGAGTATAATCATAACAAAAACATTAGATGGAACAAAACGTTATATATCTTAGAAAAGTCAAAAAAGGATAAGTAAATATACTTCAGTTTTA
Organism: Deinandra increscens subsp. villosa; assembly: GCA_039602395.1. Lineage (NCBI taxonomy): Eukaryota > Viridiplantae > Streptophyta > Magnoliopsida > Asterales > Asteraceae > Deinandra > Deinandra increscens. The sequence continues at coordinate 19,085,473 of JBCNJP010000019.1, read as the reverse complement.
TTATAATTAAAATAATTAAAAAATTATGGGAAGCGCGTATATCCCCGCATTTGAAGCAAAGAAACATGTTTATATATTTCTTAAAAACACAAGTTTTCAATACATAATAATATACAATACTTTTTTAAATATGATTTGAGGAAATATATAATTGACCCTACAAAATTAAAATAAAGAAAAACGTTTAAAAGTTTTTATAAATACATGTTTATAAGCCGGTTCATCTACTAAATTGATAATATGTAAAGAATACAAAAATACGGTCCGGTTTTAAATAGAATTCATATCACATGTTGTAAAAAGAATGAAAGGCAAATAGGTTTCAAAATTAATTTTAAACAATAATATAATATTTTAAACCCATTCCTAATGAAACAAAAAGGAAAAAGAAAAAAAACTTACATCATCATGTTAGATTCAAGACCACCCAAAAAAAATAATGATGTGCGTGGGGTCAGCGAAGGAAAAGGAAGAAAAATATAAACATTTTTAAAATTAAAAGAAAAAAAAAACCAAGTGACGTTTGCTTGAAAGTAGAAACCAACCAAAAGGATATTGTGCTGTGGGGAGTGATTAATTCTGTGAGTGATAGGTCACCCTTATTGTCACTCTACATAATCATACATGAGATTTCGGAAATAAAAAGTAAGCACAACAGAATTCAATAAAAGTATCGAATATTATCGGTTACTCCTTCATGTATACAGAAATATTAAAGGGTGTGTTTGTATTTCGCGGTATAAAATGTATAGTGAAAGTAAAAGATAAGTAAAATAAGAAGGTCACAATTGTAGTTTCAAAACTAAAAAACTTTACTTTATTGCATATAGAACATAGAAATGTATTATATTCCAGATGGGTTTAATTTTAATTTTGAATAGAATGTATACAGAAATGTATATGAAAACAAATAAGGCATAGCAGTGTATTAGTGAGAATCAAGAAAAAAAAAAGCATCTTTAAAGAAAAGGGGGGAAAACATATCGGCGTTACACAAGTTCGATTTAGCTAGTAACTGATTCGATTCAAATAAAACCAACGATTTCTGAACAAATTTATATCAAGAAGTAAATTAAAATAGACAAGCTTTTACAATCAGGTATAACCCGTCCCTTACACTCGAGCCTAACATGGTACTTTATTACAATCCCATGAAAATTTTAAAACCCCATATGTATTGATGCAGTATAGATGGAATACAATACATACAATGAATACATTCAATAAATAGATAATCTCATAAATGGAAAAGAGATGAGGGAATATTACGAGTTTAATGAAAAGAAAAGGGAAAGATTTTTATGCACAAGGATAACATTTGCATTGGGTCGAGTAACTGCTTACCAAATTGCGATTATAAATCGAAAAAAAAATATGATCAAAATGCTAATGTTCTCTGATTCCAAGCCGCCAATTATAAGCGAATCAAGTCCAAGTCAGGTCAAGCTTTAAGTTTGCATATTTACAATTCAAAAACTAGAATGTAAATCTATATATTGTATGCATCTAACCTTGTTGCTGAATTCAAAACCAGGGATGCCAAGTTGGATCCATCATGCATAAGTTTCTTGGAGTAAGAGCTGCTTCGACGAGTTCAATTACACCTCTTTGCACCGACTGCGGTGGATCCACTGAATTTTCATCCTAAATCCCCATCAAATAAATAATAATCAAGATTCAAATAGTTGAATAGAGAAAGAGATCAGATGGGTGAAAATATACCTCTTCTGATATGAACTGTGGCGCGATCCCATTGATCCGCCCAATCACTTCCTCCACATTTGTGGTGATCTTTTGTCTAAATTCAACAGGATTCAAACTACCACCACCAACCACTGGAGCCAAAGGCATTCCAAGAGGTCTTCTCCATGACCATGACAACAGTTCATCACGGAAAAACATAGCTAAATGATGCCATAGATGTTGACTTTGCTGCAATTCACATGTAAAGTCAAGTTAGCGCCAAGTATCAGTGTGGCTTTTAACGCTTAATTTTTTTTGACAAGTCACCTTGGGAGAAACAACAGCTTGAGCTGCTGCACACATGGCAGACACGATGAGACCCTCGACGCCAAAATGAGAAAAAAATGCCTGCAAATTTCTGGTCAACCGAAACGGGACTGGTTCGTTAAACTCAATCATACCATTGGCGTCATATGCTGGATGAAAGTCTGTTTGGAATATCTTCCCGGTGTTCTTGGCAAATAATATTTTGTTAGGGGACCTTCCGCCAATTTGTAGCATGAAAGAAGTAAAACTTGAAAGTGCCAGTTGGATGGCAAACTGCTTCTTGAAAGCCCACATATGATTTCCACTCAATAGTGTTTTGTACATGTACTGAGAGAATATACTGTCAAACACATAATCTTTTGTAATGTGGTTGTAAGCTTGTAGACGAAGATCTACTACAGTTTCAGGTGGTATTTGACCCGAAATTGCTTGGTTTAACTGCTCCTTGAAATACGCAATTGGTTGGTCAGCCTCTTTATTGTTTCTTGAACAGTGGTTTTCATATACCTCCAAAAAAGTACTGTATGTTAAGTCGTCTTCTACCATCCGAACCTGCAGAATCCCATACAACAGTGTAAAGTTTGGAAACTCATAAATACTATAAAATCTTGATTCGCGAATATATATTTACAGATATCATACCTGAGACCAGACGGGGATTATGATTGGTGTGTGAATGTTGATGTGGCGGCGTCTTGATTCTTTGTGCTTATCAAACATACGATTCATCACACGAAAAAGTTGTAATATTCTCTCATCACTTCTGGCATTTGGGGTCAAAGAAGTTTGGACAATAAAATGGCGCTGGGACCCATCGGAGCCTATGAGGGTCAATCGTCGGAAACTGCTCCCATGCCTACGCACAATTGGGATATCCGCCCCCACTCTGTCCAGCTTCACAGTATGATCAGGTGCAACTTCCTGCAGTCAACAAAAAGGTGAAAGTAAAATAAGAGTGATAATAACTAACAAGTATATAATGTTTGTAATGAACACGTTGGGTTTTTAACTTACTTGATCAGTGAAGTATTGTCCAGGAACCTCGACTTCAACCACATGGAAGTCACGCAACACTCGGCTTTCTTCCTCGAGTTTTAAAACGGCTGGAAAACGGTCTTCAACGTTGCTTTGAAGAATGTTTTTCCAGTGTTTAAGCCTTTCAGTGAGATCAGATAGGGTAGCTGGGAACGTAGAAGTGCTTTCGGGATCAAGGTCACGTTCAAAATCCTGTTTGTATTCTCGTACAAATTCAACATGTTTGTTAACGGCGTCTGCTGAAAAACACGCCCTGCAGACACCCGAGAGCTCCTTTTTAAGAGACTGGGGTACCTCTGCGGTTGTGGCAGTTGGATACTTATAACAACGGTGGAGTAGAGCATTAACCACCGCCAGGAGCCGCTCCTCTGGTAGGGTCACAAATCTTGAACCGATTTCTGTCAGTAAACTCTGTCAAGATGAGAACAAATGTCAGCAGTTAGTAAGTTAGAGAATTTTCATTTATATCTATTCAACATTTGCCTCATTATACCTCAAGTTCACTAGCTAAGTTGGTGTGTTTGCTTCTAAGTGCTTCCATAATATCTTTAGCAGCATCAAAAGCAGTAGAAGCAGACGCAACTAAACCCATAGCATAATTACGCCTTATAGCATTCTGACCACCATCATTTACAGAGGAAGGATTTTGCTGGTCACTACCACCAAGCACACTGCCTTCCGTAACTGTAGACCGTTCAGGTTCTTGACCCTGGGAGCTACCACCCTCGTGGGACCCAACAGGTCCCGTTGACTGGGTTCCTTGATGACTCTGATTGTCTGGGGCTGAAGAACCGCCAGCTCCACCAACCATGTTTTGTTGCAGCCTTTGCTGAGCCATTGCCATTCGACCAAATTCAGATTTATTTGCAACGTCACGCCGCTCAAGCAAATATGTCCGCAGCCAGTAATACAACGCCTAAGAGTGAAACATAATAATTTAATCAATCTGACATAAATTATATAGAGTTTAAGAAGTTATATATTATATAACATATTTATTTACCTGAGGATATACAGTTGCAACTTTTAGCAGAACTAACTTGCAATGTGGGGCCTCAGATCTTTGTAAAGAGAGTAATAGCTGGGGAATCCAGGATAGCCAGACCCAATGAGGTATTTGATCAACATATTTATCAAATGCTCTACCCACAGGTTCATTGGGAGTGTCAAAGCTGAGAAGGTATAAAACACGAGCAAGATGGCTTCTGGAATTAGAAATGCCAAATTTAATACCTTGAAGAAAACAACTAACAGCATACTCTAACCAAATCTCATCATGAGTCTCTTTAAAAGCCTGTAAAACAAAGATTGTAAGACTTGATAAATGAATTAGCAAGATTGGCAGCACAGCAATCGAAATTATTATAAATAATAAAAGAATACCATGTCACAATAGTTTCCCCAGCTTATCCACCCTTTAGGCAGATTCTTAAAAAGGCTAATGGCATTTGAATAAGAAAGATTGGCTCCTTCACAATCATGTAGCTTCAACAAAAAATCGCCTTTAATACGGTAAATTTCGGCTTTGTGTTTGACAGGAAAGTATTCCAGATTAGTACTATTAATCAAATTAAGACCACTTGTAAGCTCTCCCTTCATTTCTAGATATGCCTTTGCTTGCTCTCTTATCTTAACAAAAGCCTCCTGCAAACATACACAAAGAAAACAAATTACATTTTTGCTTGCTTCAATTTGCAGATTCTACTTCAGTAACAAGAATCAATAACTAAAACATATAATTATATGACGTTATACCTGCACTTCCATGGTAGAGTGGCCATACATTTTTTCCAAAATGGTCACGCAAACATCATGAAGACCCTGCTTGCGGGCCATGTGGGCAAGTTTATTAACATTCCATGCCTTGTCACGGTAACCAAGGTGATGAAGTTGAGAATTTGTGCTTGCAAAATCTTTAAATGCATCAATTACTGAATTGTACATTTCATTCCTCCACTGAAGCAAGTCATACCAAACAGATAAGTTATCCCAGTCATTTGGTGTTCTAAGCCTCCATGTTTCAAGAATGTCTTTCAAATCAGCATAAAGACCACCGTGTCCACCTACAGAAGGATTTCCACTTAACTTGTTGCCATTAGCAATATCTACTATAACTCGAGCAGATTCTTGAACCTCAACTAATTGTTGGAATTGCTGCAAAAGAGGAATTCTGGCATCAACAGACATCTCAGGCAACTGCCACCATTGTTCTAAAGCAAGGTCAACACCTTTACCGACTATATTTTCAGCATCACCAACGCCATTTGTATTTTTTTCGTGTAGAGAAAAATATGCTTGGATTATACGAAGCTTTGGAGTTTCCTCAACTTGAATCTTTGGAATTACATTATCTTTCATATAAGCCCAATCAGGCTGTTTCCAGAGACTGTCGAGTAATATTTCGTAATTATCAACAAGTTTACCAAAGTCTGACAACACGTCCCATTGACTGAGTTGACTTGCACAATTTAACCATTGTTCCTCCCAAAGACACATCTCAGCCTTGGGTACAGTGTTATTGTAAGTGCCTTGGGTTGCCTTAACCATGGCCTGGTAAAATAGACTTTGAGCCCGTTGCCAGTAACCATGCTGAACAAGTGATAGCCCGACCCGTGTTTCAGCAGTAATTGATCGCTTCTTCCATAATCCATATCTCATATCTTCCTCATTTAGCAAACGGTAAAGTTCAGCAAGAGATTCAGAGCATTTTGTGTCATTCAAAAACAGCATCACGTGACTTTCTAGAAGATTTAATGCAATGTTCCATGCATTGTAAGTCTTTCCAATATATTTTATGAGTTCACTAGGCATTCGAGGTTGTGGGTGACTTAATTGGAGTCCCTCTAATAGAGCTTGCACTACATTTGGCCTGTTACCCTGCTGCTTTTTATGGTAATCTTTTGAGAAGAGAGAGATTATTGGCTTAGCAAGTTTTACTTGTTCATCCTTGCATAAGGTCACCCAAACAATGGGAAATACCAAGACCCATAAATGATATGCAACATTTGCATCTGTATGAGCGAGCTCTCTCAGTGGAATTACAAGATCGCCTACCTGCAGCAGAACAAAAGAAGATAAACAAAATACCAAGAATAAGATTGTATGTTGCTTCTTGTAAAGACATTATACCTGAAGCCGACTCATTTCACTCATAAATTTTGCATGCTTTGAGACAAGTGAATCAACTGTTAAGGGAGCATCTTCTGCCACCTCAGATCCTTCGGTAACCATAGATTGTGCTCCAGAATGTTCTGGAAGAGAGCCTGCAGCCAGAAGAGACGTAACTTTGGCAGAATTTGGAGGAAGTGTAATAGGCTTACTCTCAACTAAGATGGCAAGAAGAAGATCAAGCCCTTGTTTCAGCCAGAATACATCACTCAAAGCTTCCCAGTCTTGAATTTGAATAATGTATTGTAGCCGTGTGAACAGTGTTTTCTGAAGAGATTCATGATAAAGAGAAAAAAAATTCATCCTTGTTTCAGGATCTTTTGCTCTTAAACCTTGTAAAAATTGTCTCTCTACCTTCTGAAAAACTTCTTGGCGTAAGGCCAACGGATATCTGTAAATCAAGCAAAGGATGTAAGCTTTAAGGGGTTCCTTCACCAATATTTTTTTGTATAAAATTCGAAAGTTTGTGCTTACTTATTTGCATCTGCACAAAGCCCGTAGAGGAGCTCGAGATACTTCTTGTCCCACTCTTCAAGAGAACTTGTGGAGAAGTTCTGTTTATCAACTTGAGAAAGCTTTTGAAGGAAGGATACGACTTCTTTTGGAGTAAGAAAAGAAACAGAAGTAGTAGTCATTCCAGGCATACCAAAATCTTTATCAATCCATCCCTTTATTACATCAAGGATGCAAAGAAGCACTGTATGGTCAGTTCCTTTTTCAGAGAGTAAGGAACTTAAAATCTGTGTTATCGACTTTTTGAGGTCAGCCACAAGCATGACCCGTTCACCAATGAGTTTCATGACAGATTTAAGATTAGCAATAACCACTCCAACATCAGCACCTTGACGAGAAGAACTAACTGCAGAATCTGGATCTGTTCTTTGGCCCTGGAAGAAGAAATTATTACCAACTAGCTCTATACAAAAATAAGAGAGTAAAGTGTTGAATCAGATATTAAAGGCATACTTGTCTTGCATAGGATCCAGGTGCAGATGCCAAATCACGTGCTAGACGTTGGAGAACACGAACCAAAATGTAAGGATCAAAGACATTCTTCTGCACTTCTGCTAGTGTTTGTATGATATACAGTAAAAAACTAATCATAGAAGCGGAGTTATCTTCACCAGCTGTTTGAGGTGCTGCAACAGATGCAAGGTGCTTCTGTATAAGCTCCTCAACTTTTTGGTACAGTGCTTTAACATCCTGTGGGGTACTAGAAGCTTCTGACGGGAAAGCAACAGAAACCATTTTCAGCAAAGAACACATTGACTTTCCCGCATCCAACATTTTATACTTGAAACAGGGCTCAAGAACCTGCAAAAAGAAACAATATCGATAATTACTCTTAGACCTTTAAGCATAAATACACAAGATAGCGTATTTATATACTTACTTGAGAAATATGAATGATATTATTACGGATGAACAAATGCGGCTGTTTCTCCAAAACTTTATTCATCACATCCAAACCCTGGGCCAGAGCAGTGGATGGGTCCTTTGACTGAGTTGGTGGGATGCTGCTCAGAAGCTTCTCCAAATAATTGAATTTTACATTAGCATTCGGCCACACTTCTAAAGCTTGTGATAAGAGCTCTAAAGCCTGCTTATACATGAGACTTGCTTCCTTGTCCTTGGGCTCTATAACCAATGCTACCTGTTAGGTATTAAAGTATATATTAATCAACTACTAACTGACCTTATATAAATTTTCACAAAAAAGTTTATAATTTAAATAAACACTTACCCTTATCAGAAAGTTGATTATCATTTCCTCCATTGCAGCATTAGGCTTAAATTCCTCATCTGGTTGTCCAGTAGATCCTGGTGTTTCTATATTTGGCATTGAGGAGGCCCCACCAGGTGACATGACACCAAGAGACTGTAGACCAGGCTCGACCTTCAATCGCTTAGTAGGATCATCAGAAAACGTGGGTCCATCAATTGATCGTTTGGAATCAGCGCCAGTTGAACCCAGGTTTAACCCATCATTACTCTGACTAGTGCCTTCACCATCATTGACTATTTTCATCTCATTTTGTCTTTGCCTCTCCCAGTTGACAACCAACCCAGCAAGTTCAATTGCAAGACGTCGGTTCTCTGTGGTAGTATTATATGGTAAACCAAGGCGACTGAGAGAATTGACCATTTGAGGTACAAACTGAGCCCTACAACTGTAGAAAAGATCCGAATGACGAACAATGAGTTGGAAAATATGGATAAGATTAGGAATCGAATGTCCTTCCTCCACAAGAATCTTTTTTGTGTAGCGTATCCAAATTGGCATACGAGAATTATCACCAATTGGCAACCTTCGTGGAAGTGCTGGCATTAATATATCAAGGGCTTGTTTGACCAACATTTTATTCTCTGGTTGGCATGTCCGGAGTAGGGCAACAAACACCTGCAAACTTAGACGTGCAATTAGTATGTGACTATGTTCCCCAATTATAATCTCAATCTGTATCATTTTCATGAATATACCTGCAATATGATCTTTTCTGGAGCTTGATAGGCCTCCAAAAAGTGGCATACATTGACAAAGGCCCACTGCTTGCTAGCACTGTCTTCGCGTTTCAGGTGATTCCACCCAAACTTTATGAGTTCCTTTCTATGATGAACAAGGTCAGTCTGGAGATATTTGAGAAGTAAAGTAGCAAGTTGTAGTAACTCTATCCTCAAAGGCTCGTCATAATCAGCAGAGACCTATGTGAGTGAGACAAAGGGATTAGTGGGAGGTGGGGGTTATCGATTTGAGATGGAGCAATTTGTGCCACTAAGTTAAAGACAGAAAAAACTCCATAAGGGATCAGTAATTAACCTCTTCAGGAGGGTCCAAAAGCTTGTCAACAATAGTTTTAATGATGGCAGTATCTATAACCTCCCATGTCTGCTCATTCTGAAATGCATGAGCCAGCATGGGAAGAATCAGCATTTGCATGATGACCACCAAGTGATCATGACCCATTTGTTTTGATTGAAAGATGTTTAAAAAGTGCAACATGAGGGTTTTCTTCATACTGGGTGTGTATCCCTCAGCCACCTAAATGGAAATGATACAATCAGACTTAACTATTTACAAACATAAGCTTTATGTTTTTATTCGGAAGATATTCCAAGTTTTATATGCAGTCGCCATCCAAAAATAACCGTACCTCAATTATGTAAAACTCCTTCAAAAAGGTAAAATCAATGCGCGTGTGGTATAAGAAGATTGAAAGGATTTCAAACAAGACATTGACTTCAGTTTTATCATGGCGTAAATAGTTCAAGAAACATTTGACCAGCCATTTGCTCTCTTTCACCTGCATTTGGTTATGACAGAAACACGTTATATGACAACCAAGAAACAAGGAAGAAGTTTGTTTTTACCAACCGGCCAGAGTAAGCATTAATTCAGTGTTTTGAAGGTGTCAATAATACTTACCTGCACCAGACTCTGTTCCTGCTTATTCTGCAGCCGAGATATCCTTGCAGGAGATTTCCACAAAAGAACCAATGAATCAAAAACAATGCGGTTACCCTGCAACCATCCAGGAATGAGTTTGACCAGTGTTTTTATAAGAGCGAGACCCTGAAAATAAGCATCCGGCAGGACGTTTGGAGCCGTGGAGTTAGATGGAGGCTGAGTGTTGTCATCATCCCCTAATGAAGAAGTTTCTAGAGAACCCTGGGTCATTGATGACTCAACTTTGGGAATGAACTCAGGGAATGCACTTGAGAGAATCTTCTTTGGTGACTTTGCAAGTTCTTCTCTCAAGGGCTGACCAGCATCTGACCGTATGATGTACATTAATCTGGATCATGCTCAAATACACAAGCTAAATGAGAATTTTACAAAAAAAGGAAGTTTAATCTCAAAGGTAAACAAGCTTGAATCCTACCGGCGGAAATATTTTGGTTCACATAATCGAGCAAGAAAATAATCGACAGCATCTTGTGTATAACGGTTTAAAAACTTTGTCAGTGGAAGACGATAAGGACTGTTGATCTCACTATAAAACTGTCCAGGTGGAAGGGCTCCTTCTAAATCAATGGTCAAAGTCACAAGTTCGTCAAGGAACTTCCCTGCTGCACTTGGGAGTAAGTGAAAAAGCTCGATGATAGCTGCATCAAAATTAATAGGAGCATATTTAAATAATGATAATTGATTCTTAATTTATATAGAAAAAAGATGTCTTTGTTATTGAAAGCACAACCCACCAGCTGCTATTTTTGGTTCTTCACCACTTTTCCAAGATTTTTGAATCTGTTGAAGTTTTTCTGGTTCCAACCATCTCTTCAAATGCTCCAACAGTTTGCCTCCCAACGCCACATTAAACCAGTTTGCCAAAAGTTCAAGGAGGCGGGCTAGACCCTGCAGTAGAGGCATATTGAGATTCTTGGTATGTGCCAAGTTAACTAGTATAGGCCTCAGACTGCTTTGGAGAAGTTCTTTAGGCATTCGTTGCTGCAAAATAACCTAAATTGCAACACCACAAAATAAAAGGCAAGAATCAGTTGCTTAATAGGATAAATACTAACCACATGTAACAAACAGTCAAAACGCACGAAATCCTACTTCATTGCAGTAATACTAATAATGACCATAAAGATTTCAAAAAATACCTGTCTCAATCCCTCTTTAGCAACAGCTACAATTTCCGGTGTCCTGCTGGTCAAGGACTTAAAAAACATGGAAATTATTTTTGCACGTAGCTCGGAGTGATTTTGAGTCTTAAAATCTGCCCACGCCATTGCGGTACAAAGAAGTTCGATGCAAGCTGTGCGGAGTTTGGTTAAAGACATGGCAACTTTAGGGTTCATAAACTTTGCGACCCACACAGTCTCATCAGCCTCAGCAATCTGTAATGCCTCTTGAAGAAAGTTGACTAATTCGGGAGTCAACTTAAGAAGAGGAGGCCTCAAGGCAAGGCAAAAGTTCAAAGCTGTCACAGTTCCAACCTATTAACACACAAAGAAAGTTAAACAGTAGAAGCAAAGAGAACGGATGATTAAGTAAAGGGAGCATGGTGCTCACCTGTTGATCAACATTCTTTGACCTAAGAGGGCGCATCAGAAGAGACTGAAGCAAAGGCTGGTATAATGGTTCAAGTAACTCAGACACCTCACTGCCAGTTCTACTAGCTAAAAGTGCCAAACATGACTGCACTATTTTACTGACTTTTACAGTTGCATTAGTATTTAATAACTCTGAAGCAAGATACTCAACAACTCCTTGAAAACTCTGTCTGCGTGCTTCACTGTTCGCTTCATCAACATTATTAACCACTCGGAGGACCTGAGTCAGCACCTGACTAGTTTCTTCTTGTTCTTTTGCAGCATAAACAGGGAGTCTTTTTAGAACAAATACAAGCCCTCTCACAACTCGCATTTGGAAAACACATAGAGTATCAACAGTAACTTTCCCTACTAATGCACCAAGACCAATAACCCCACCCATTTGAGCTTGCCAAGTAGATCCATAACAGCAATGTATTAAACGAGGTAATAACTGATCAAAGATCTGAACCCTGACACTAGGAGGTGGTGAATAAACAGGACTCATTGATGGACTAGAGACAGTCATAGGAGTACCAGGACCCCCTCTTGACATGAGCACATCAGCATGCTTGGATCGGGCTAGTAATAGAAGGGTTTCAGAAAATATATTTAATGCATTAAGGGCGGCTTTGGCATGAAGTCTGTTTTCATCCGCAAGCACTTCAACCAGAGCATCTAGAAAGATCAGGGGGTCCAATTCTTTTAGATTTGAGCTGTTACCACTTCTTGGTTTCAAACTGTTACTTGTGTTTGATGACAGTAAAGGACCACCAAGAGGAATGGCTGAAACAGGGGCATTGGTAGAAGAATTTTCCAAGTGAAATATGATTGCAAAATGGTGGCAGATATGAGCAACGTATTCATCTTTAGGGTCAGCTAAATCAGGCTCCGCACTAGCAGCAATAATGGTCATGAGAAGAATCTTGAATACGGATTTTTCAGTCATTAGTTGTGTTTTGGTCTTGACTCCAAGGTCAGTCTGCAAAAGAAATTAATAATCATCAAACTATACATTAATCATGTTTCCAAAGTAAGAAAAGATGCTTAACAAAAGCATAATTATCATAAAACAGATAAAGGATAAAAAATGATTAAATAGTCATATTCAATCAACTCTATGATTGTAAACTATTCAGCTCACTACAATGGTTTACGTTCAAATCCTAAAAGTGAAAGTATACCTAATTTTAAACTAAAATCAACTAAATTTGACCGCCTTTGCATTTGAATGTCTGCAGAAAGAGGATGTAATATATAAGAATGAAAATAACCAAGTGGTTCAAGCGTGAATCTTCTATTAGGTCATAGATAATGATAAAAAAATGGCATGGGTGTTATAAGGCGGTTAACAACACTGAATAAGCAATATGCATACGAATTAACATGAGGAAAAAAGGCAAGATAGAGAAAACAAAAATTTATACAAACCAACACATCTGAAGAGGAGTTGCAATAAACTATATTCATAAATAATAATATCTAACATGAAAATTGCTGTCAGAGAGCAGAATTTTTATCGTTTTGTGAAATTAGTTTAATAATAAATACATATTGAGGGTATAAATGATTCGAGTCTGAGATGGACCAATGCGCTGCCCCCTGGTTCGAATCTTCTCAGCCATGTTTTTACCGCTACAATTTTTTTAAACCAGCCCATGTACTTAATGTGTTCTAAAATGACCAAACAGCCCCTGAAATTATACAAAACCTCCAATATGCCCTCTTTTACATTATACCTTTTAGGTTTTACAAAATTACAACTAGTTTGTATATTATATATATTAGAAAACCTGGTAAATACACACAGTTAAATAGATTATTAAGATAAATTATGCTTAAGTTTTTGTTTTAGGAAGGGTTTGGAAGATAGTGTTTCAATTCAAGTATGTCAGTTTGATATAATAATAATAATGATGAGATAATTAGTTTTTTGAGTGTTTGGAAATCAAATTATGTAATTACTAAACATGTAAATGACCAAAGAACAGTATTGAACTAATATATTTAGCATATAAGAGATTATTTTTTATGAAATCTAACAATACTTTTCATACAATATTTATCAAGAAATAACTTAAAACATATTTAACATTTATACATGAAATAATTATATTTTTTCCTGATAAAAGTATCTATAAGTTTCATCTTTAAGTAAAAGTGCAACTTAAAAAAAAAACATAATTTAAAATAGTATAAAAACAATTCACCCATGCATCATGAAATATGAGGTAAAGGGTGCTCCAGAATGCAGAAACTGTTCCAGGCAAGAACTTGCAGCGGGTATTATTAAGAGTGTTTGGGTACTTTTGACAGGCTGAGATATGATGTTTTTTGGTGCAAGAGGGATCATGCCTTTACATGACTGTGTTCTGATGCTCTGGCAACACAAATGAATATTTAAATTTAATTTTGGCAAACACTATAAACAGATTTTTGCAACTACCAATCACAATAATCTGAAACTAACTCTAAAAACGTGATCCCAAGCACCTTCTTAATTGCTTATTCTCCGAGTGCAAATTGGTGTAACCAAAAATATGGAAACACGCTGCAACATGTGGCAGTTAGGCAAACACGCTAGTTTTTAACTAAAAGAAAACCGCCAAAAAAAAGAAAACAACAATGCAAGGAAAATCATATACAACAAGCATCAATAATGAGTCAAGATAGAACTTGCGATTAAACCAACCTTTACATCAGATGCTTCTGGTCTTCTCCAAGATGGATCAACTGATGAGACCAAAACAGTAGATAGGTGCCTAGATATCAACCCATCATCAGTTACACGACCTGGCAAATCAAGCTGTGATGATAAGCATACTCTAAGAAACTTCAAAGCTTGCTTCCTATAAAAAGCATCCATGCTACTGTTCTTGTTCATAACAGCTGCTATAGCAAGATTAATACATCGATCCAAAGGGACCAGAAACGGAGTTTCAGGCTCAAATGTAAGAATTAAGCGAAGTCCATGCTCTGGGTTTTCCTTGCATTCAAGTGCAAGTGGCTCTTTAAGGAACCGCCTATTACGGCCACCTAACTTTCCAAGTAGTTGTAAAGATTTGCCACCCCATGGGTATGGTGCGGGCCTTAAGTGAGACCATAATGCTAGAATCACATCAGACATCACATTTGCCATACTTGGTTCAAGAAAATCAGGATTTAAGCTATCAATCCAGAACTCAAGTGTTCTTAATGCTAAGCTGACTAGTTCATCACTCCCATTAAGACACATTACAAGTGGCTTCATCAGTCGAGGAAGGTGAGGTAACAATGAACTTAACCGTGCAGGAAGTGTTAAGCAAAGCTCTAGTAAAAGGTCTCCCATTTCTTCAGCTGTAGGGCCCTCGAGCATTGCCAACAACATATTTAAGCAGGGTTGTAGTGTGGGAATCAAGTCCCTTAATAAAAGCTCAAATTTACCACCACCTAATGCACGGAACATTGTTCTAAGAAGTTGTAAATAACCAAGCGGCCTCTCAACTTCACTGGTGTTTTTCATGCAGGCTTCCACAATAACGGGAACATGAGGCTGCAAAATACGCTCACAATCTGCAGGAGCTTTGGCTACAGCACCAAAAAGAAACCGGAAAAGATGTAGAACAAGTTTTGCTGCAGGGGAGTCTGGATGTTTCAGAACATCAAGTTTGCTGCTAACAAGGAAATTAACCAAGACATCTGCAAATGGTCTGAAAACCTTGGGTGCTTGAAGTAGAGTAGAAAATATGTGCACAAGCTGCGTGTTGGATATCATGCATTCAAAAAGTTCTGGCATGCATAACGAGAACATATCCATAAGATCTCGAGGTTCCATAATAGCCAAAATTTGGGAGAAAAGATGGATCATTTCTCTCTCTTCATCTTTCTCCTTGAAGAGAGCTAAGCAACGGACACCGCTCTTTAAGACACCAGAAGCTCTCCATATCTACCAAAAGCCAATTCTCAAATGAGTATTAACAATCATGTTATTCTATAATATAATTTATTGTATAAACAATAAATACCTCTTCTTCTCTCAACCCTTTAAATGGCTGGCCTATGGATGAATTAGGCGGGGTTGTTGGAAGCATTTGTGGAGGTGTCCCATGAGTGGAAGGTGAGACCTGTGATCGGGGTAGATGTGCATGTGTGATACTCCATATTATTGTTTTCATTCCTGGAAATAAATAAATAAAAAGTATATGAACTATTAAGCATCGAAGAGTTGTCATTTTGCGGCAAACCTTTAAGATTTTTAACAGATATGACATCAATAGAAAAAATAATTCAAGGTAATCTTTAAAGTTTGATTGGCAGGTCAGCTATAAAAGAACAGAAGAAATTAAGATTTTTACTGGATATGACATCAATAGAAAAATCATCCAAGGTAACCTTTAAAGTTTGATTAGCAGGTTGGCTATAAAAGAACAGAAGAACTTTACCCATAACCAAGGTCTTGATCAGATGCTTACAATCACTGACTTCTTTGGAATGTTCTACCGGAACCTGGATGTTTAGAACAGCCTGCCAGATAATTTGCATGTTCAATATGGTGTCAGTGTGCCACATATTATCACAAACACGAATGTATAACTCGATACACCTAAGCTATGTGTGTAATAAGTCAATATACGCCATCTCCTTACAGTATGTTTGTAGGTTAATGAACTTTAAAAAGACTTGTTGTCTGGTAGATTCCTGGGTCAACAAATATCTTGCTACAAATAACTACAAGAAATTGTATATACAAAATATGCTTTACAGCAATTGGATTCTTTTACAAAATATGCCTTAATCTATAGGTAACATGAAGTATGTGCGGTTAGACGTTAGTCTACTTGTATCAAACAGTTTCAAAGTCTTACATAGATGCGCACCACATATCATAAGAAACACTTGGTTTACATTGGGAAAAAAGGTTAGGTTGATTAGTATAACCTGCACGGGCAACTCAAGCTTTGCCTTTAAGGTAGATCGGTCCTTTCCTTCCTCTCCATCCTCCAGAAGCTGTCATAGATAGATGATCACAATCAGTGGAAAGATGCAAGAGTTATCAGAATGGGGAAAAAGCAACTAACGGATATATCCCCCATGACATGGTCACTTATTTATTTTTATTTTCATTTACTTTTGGTTAAGAAACTTGTCATACAAGAACTGATGAACAAACTGAGTTAGGCATGATAATATCACTCCTCTACATCAACTATTAGCTATGCTCACATGAACTGAACAAAAAAAATCCAGTTCCGACTTCTTATAGACCGTTTCTGCCGTTTAAATATCTTCCGACAAATTACTATTTGCTTTGTCTTGACTTCATTATTGTTCAATTTCCCTCCCTTTTTTCACTGGAGAAGCAAATAAGGATTATGAATAACGCCATACACCACCGGAAAAAAAAACTCTAATAATTATTAAGAAAGGCATGACCTCTTTTTCATTTTCTTTCCTAATTAAATTTAGATTTTTACACCTTGTGAACCTACTCAATTTAGTCAAACTAAGGATTTCTTGAGTATCAGCACACTTAATCTACGGTTCATATTTTATTGATAAGGCATTCCTACATTACTTGCTTTTATTGTGATAGTATAGGTAGAAAGTCTATGAACTTTTATTTTGACTGGGAAGACATACTATAGTAATTGCTTATACCAATAATTAAGGGTGGCTACACAGAACTAAGCAAGCCCCTCATGGTAGTAGAAACGAGAAATTGTGAAGGGTAGTAGTTAGTAGTCATGTCCCTATAATAACTGATTAACGGGTAGAAACTACAAGATTTAGCAAAGTGAAATATACCTGAGGGATACTTCGCTTAAAGGTGCTAAATTTCCCAACAAAAGCATCCAATATTCGCCCCTACATATAAAATAAGAATCAGCTATCATTACTCTAAAATTAAAAAATAGCATGAAATTGCCAATGTGGGAAATTGCAGCTCCAGAGAGAATAGCATATAAGAAGCCATATATAATCTTACCAATAAGATCCTCGCTTCATCCATGGATGGAAGATCAACGCCTTTCTCAAAGATCGGCTCCACCTATACACATATTGTTGAATATAAACTTATTATAAAGAAATGTGAGATTGAAATATTATTGACACATTAAACTGAGAGATCCAGGCTGTACCAGATTCAACATTAACCGTGCACATGTGGTGTGAATACTGAGAGATAATGACGCGTCATGCATATTACTTGAAAATAAGTAGATAATCCGTGACAACTGCGCAAAATAATAGAACACAATAGTAAGACGTGTAACACATAATGATGAAAACAATACTTAACTACACATCTGTCATAAATGCATCAATACTGATAAGTATGACTACTGTTGAACAAAAGATGAAGCAATAAATGATTTTAGAATGTGAACAAAAAATAAAAACAAGTTAACACTTTTAAAGGCCAGATGGGAATAAAACCACCAAACTGAAACAAGTATATATGCATACAAGATAGTAAATGTGAATATGTGATCTAATCAACTAGTAAATATAAGTTGTGCTGCAGATTGAAGTTGATCAACTAGGCACTTCAAAGTACATATACCTCCCTCCTATGTATCTTTCATCACCCACTAAACTAGTCTCTAATGTTGTTTAATTATCCCTCTACTACATTGAACAGTGTTATTTCCATTTGTGTAATTACTAATTAGCGACTTTTTTGCAGATAAAGTATAAGTTAAGAAGATGCATGCATGCAGTCAACTGATAGAACAATAATATATTTTCCGAACCCAATAAATAGTAATGAAATCTGGCAATAGCCTCGGTGTCTCAAAAAAAAGCTATAAACCTGGGACAATGAGAGATCTCCCCGAACATGATGAACAATTTCTGCCAAAAGACTATATGCCAGTGGCCTCAGTGTCTCAAAACAAGCCCGGCCAATTCCCACGAGAACCCTAACATAGGTCACAAAATTGTCAAATCATGCTTTAGATGTTATGTTTAATGCAAAACACTATCTGAAGAAATTAAAACTTTAAAAGCAAGTTTCTTAGTAAAAAGAGCAGATCCCTTTCACACATTTCCTGATCAGGGGCAGAACCAGGATTTCTAATGCATTATTTTGCCTTCTATAAGAACTTTTCGTATTGAAGTTGCATCTTATCTCATAAAAGTTGTAATACTGTTTTGCGGGTCTGGAAATTTGAAACATTCTTCTTTTTGGAACATCTCCATTGCAAAAGTTGTAATACTATTCATCTCATTATCATAATTACTATGCGTCAGTGGCAACGATTTGGGAATTCCAATTAGTTAAAACAGAATGGAATTACTTAAAATAGGCGTCAAGTTAAAATTTGCAGTCTTATTGAAACAGAGGGAATACATAGTTGCTTGTTAGCAAAAAGCAAAACTATATTGAAGTGGCTCAAAGAATTTTTGTTTTATTAAATGTATTTAGATATTTGATAGGTATTAAATATATTATGATCAAACTGTTCAAAAGAATATGTTAAATCAATACATATATAAAAAGGTGGGTCCATAGAAGAATTAGCTTTTATAGAAATATGTGAAAAACCAATGTTGAACTTTAATGGCAAAGAAAATCAGAAAACAAAGTTGGTATGCCAGTTATTTACAAAATATCAGTGTTTACCTCTCATCCAAGAGTGTATCGATCAGAGGAAATAAGCCCCTCTTAAAATCCGTTCCAAGGACATGTTTCAATGCTATCAATAATTCCTGCACACAACAAGTAAAGTATATATACAATTCACAAACAATGTAAGATACTGTTCATTAAGAACAAACAGATCTCTGTCATCCTATCACCTTTCTAATGGAAACAGAGTCTGAACATGTCACAAGCAGGTTCACAATGCTTTTACATATACTTTCTTCATGTGGCCTAATATAATCAGCAAAGCTCTTCAAAAGGTAAGTCAAGAATGAGACTGTCTGCAATAATAGGGCCAGAAAGAGATAAGTATACATGATAAAACAAGAGCTCAGTGGTTAAAGGTTTTAGGCTTGTATGTTGTAATAATTTCATTATCTAGTCTGTATCACTTGCATACAGTATTGTTTAAATTATTGCACCATAATAATCTCAAAAGTATGGTGTGTTAAGACTTGAGCATCCACGGTAATTCCACAAACATTTACTAGCACATGAGAGGGTATAATACTTCAAGTATGAATTCGAAAGGATGAATATAAAGATGATCTCAAAAAACTACCTTTACTTGAGCCCCTTTTAGCTCTGTGAAGTGGGTCTTCAAATGTGGTGGAACCTTGTCAGGACCCGCGACTGAGATGGCAGAAACCATCAATGGCAATAACTGTGGGATATTAGTCTGAACAAGCCGGTTGTACAACTGAAAGAGAAACATAACTACCAGAGGACTCTCTGTCACAATCTTGAACGACCTAGTACTTGGATTAAGTTGTGCAGCCCCAGTGCTTGAGGCAATGGAAGATCCAGCTTGATCCGACATCTCCATCGGCTTAACATCTTCACCACCAAGCGACGGTAACGCTGACATTGATGAAGGCGGCGGCATCGGTGGAGCCACAATTGCACCACTTTCAAAGAAATGACTAACCGTGAGCCTAAAGTTCTGGTAAATTTTACACACGAAGTCAAGGAAAGGCTGCACTTCCGTCTCTTGGGTTGGTCTAAAATTCCTCAAAAGATCAAATATAATACGAATGCATATCAAGCCGTTCTCCTCATTGTCGGTGGTAAGAACATGCATTGCAACTTTGAGTAGCTCTTGAACAAAAGGCCTTAGCACTTCACTGTGAGGAAGGCGGTTAAGGATTTCGATAATAATGTTTCGCAACTTATGCTCAGGGTTGTCAGTGAACTGTGGCTTTGTTATGTTACATAGAATCCCAGAAAACGGGCGGAAATAACACTTTAGGAAATTTAAGTACTCCCCTGTATGTGTAATCTCTAAACTATCACGCACCTCCATCGCCATTTGTAGCCTGTTTTGAATAGCTGCACAAAGAGGAAATAAGTAATCTAAAAAACACAGTATCTCATCATAAAACACAATCATTCACCAGTCAAACATTCTTATCATTACTTTACATAACTGATATTTCAATAAGGAAGAATTGAGAAACAGTTTATAGAACTTCAACAAAAACTGTAAAGAGAATAAGGAATAGAATGAGTACGGAGGTCAGGTTCCATGAGATGGCGAGAATGCTGCTCGAAATTCTGGATAGGACTCATGACTTGATGAAACCCTAGGTTCTACTCTGAGAGAAATATTGAAGCGAACGTGAAGAAACTTCGAACTTGAACTTGAACTTGTTGATTTCTAGGGCAAACAAATTTACTGCAAATTTTACTTTTGTGCCTGCTACTAAGACTAGAACTGTACGAAATTAGTTTTTGCAGAGTGATTTTGCGCAATTTACTACTGGTTTGAAGAACAGGGGGTATGAAACCGATGCTTGATTTACGTGATCATTCAAGCAGGTCTCGCCCAACTCACGCACATTTCACAGGACTTTGGCGAAGTTTATAGAAAGAACAAAGTTTCAGTTCGACGGGATCGCTGATGAATTTTGTAGAGGAAGTTGCATAATAGCCCCTTTTACTTTGAAGGTTATGTAATACCATCTATCATTTAGGGGGAGGGTGCTGAATATAATTGTTAAATAGTATAGGGGTTGAAGTGAAAAGTTCAGTTTTACGTATAGATGGGTCGTTGAGGGTAATGGATCATTGATGAATTAAAAGCAATGTTCTTTTGTGCGTTTTTCTTTTCTACCTATCTTTTATCTCCAAATCTTGATCATTGTTTTGTACATTGATAATGGTATCAGAGCTCTTCAAGTTCTCAGACGTGGGTTGTTAACAAAGCAAGAAAGACATTTAAGCAACAATAGAAACAACGGAGGCGATTAGTGAATCGTACTAAAAAATGTCACGAAATGTTGTCGAAGTGAAAGCAATAGTGTATAGTTTCATGATTGAACAAGGGCTTACAATGAAAGAACTGGATTCAACTAGGTTGAATCAAGATCGGTAAAAAGAAGCACATATTAATCATGGTCTGTTTTGACCAAAAATTATTTAGTATAATTTTAGAGTCAAATTAATTTGTAACGTATGATGCTTGAACAAATACGTAAGTAAAATCAAATGGAAGTTGCAAATGACTCGGGTTGTTTACGAGGAAAAGCCTTTGGTCTCTGGCATAAAAACTTAGGGGTGTGATGTAAATCACCCACCTTAGACAGTTTTATTACAAAATATAATTCGAGTACAACTTTGAATGGCTCAAGTGTTAGTGAGTGTGTGAGTACAAGTGTAGCTGGTGTTGGTCGTGTGAGAGAGTGGACTTGGCCCTCTATTTACAGGATTACATTCGTAACTAATTTTCGTATTATATCGCTAGTCTTTGGTGTGTTGAGCAGAAGTGGTCCAACCGATTCTTCGCGATTCTATTCAACTGAATTGACTCGACTTGGTCTTTTAAGTGGTTGGAGTAACTTGCACAATAATACAAGTACATCTATCACATGCATAAAAGTATATTAATCGGGATTCAGGATCCTTGAGGATTTCGGGCATCAGGATGCTGCAATGCAAAATTTAACCTCTAACAAGGTCGATCAACAAAAGTATACGTAAATCACAAAGGATTAATTAGGTTGCAAATCCATTTGTTGAAATGGATTCATTGAGTAAGATTACTTCCCGGAACAATTTTGGTTCTGCTAGTGATAATGAATGGAGTTTTGATTTACACGATTCTTCTGGTCTCGCATAAGTTGAGCATCTACCCAAGGTGTTCGATAAACTGTCTAGTAAGAATGAAATTGAGATTCAAGAGTTGGTTAATCTAAGAATGAAAATAAGATTCAAGAAGCAATTAAGGATGAGATTCAAGTAAATATTCTAATAATAGTAAGAATGATGTGCCTCGTATTAATCTCTTTAATGATGTACATGAAAATAATGGTTTAAATCATGATATGAGACTTGGACTAGAAGTGATTCTCCATGATGTAATATTTTTGAATCAAGAAAAATCAAAGATCAAGGTAAAGAAGGCTTGTGGTAGGGTACAACCGAGTCTTGAGTTTAACCATGAGATGAGATTGGGTGAGCCTATAGGAGTCTAAGTTTTTAGACAAGAAATAGGTTGGTGAAAGAAGGAAGCGACGATTAAATTGGATGGACACCAGTTGGTTTTACAAGATAGGATGTAAAGGTAGTAATCTTGAAGATGCTACTGGCGGATTTAGTGGAAGTAACACTAATGGCGAGACCCCAAGAACTAATAGATATGATGTTGTAGAAATCCGGAAAAAAAAAGAATTAGAAAAGAACCATGAGAAATTGATGGAAATAACCACTCCAACATCAGTACCTTGACGAGAATAACTAACTGCAGAATTTGGATATGTTCTTTGGCCCTAGAAGAAATAATTATTACCAACTAGCTCTATACAAATAAGAGAGTAAAGTGTTGTATTAGATATTAAATGAATACTTGTCTTGCATAGGATCCAGGTGCAAATGCCAAATCACGTGCTAGACGTTGGAGAACACCAACCAAAATGTAAGGATCAAAGATATTCTTCTGCACTTCTGCTAGTGTTTGTATGATATACAGTAAAAGACTGTCACATGCCTCGAGGTATAAACCCCCACATGTGAAATTTTGAGGGTATGACACCTCGTGCGTTTTTTTTTTTTTTTTTGCTAATTATAACTATCACCATCATGGCTATTACCTGGGTGATGGTATTTATCAAGACTATCTGGTATTCACCAAAACGTATATAAAACCTTATGACCAAAAAAGAAATCACTTTAAAATTGTCTAAGAAGCTTCAGGAAAGGACATCGAAAGGTGCTTTGGTGTCCTTAAGCAATGTTGGCATTTTATGAGAATTCGTTGTCGTTTATGGACAAATGATAAAATAAAAGATACTACACGTGCTTGTGTCATTCTACACAACATGATCTTGGAGGATGAAGGCAAAGCTATTTGTCAGGATTATCATACGAGTGACATCGTCACACTACCACGAGCATCACCATAACAAAGAGCGGAAAACGAGGCGCACTTACGTAGTAGGGACGCACATCTTGCTCTCATGGAGGATTTGGTAGAAGAGGCATGGATGACTCGTGTAAATCGAGTTATCAATAACAATGCCAATAACGTGCAAGTGGCGTTTGAGGACGGAGATGAAGACAAAGACAAAGACGACGACGACGAAGAATGAAATTTTATTTATTTTTAATGTCTTACTTTTATTTGACTTTTATGTAGTGTTTTAATTTTTATGTAAAAATTTTCATGAATTTTTATGTTTAGTTTAACTAAATCATATTAGTATTTAGAATGAAAATAACAATAATAATAATAATTGGGTAATGATTGGTGGAGCTTTATCTATTACAATGTTTTTTTGCTATAAAACCCCTTTGCCACATCATCTGTCACATTTCGTAGAATCCCCTCATGTGGGCTTTATACACATTTACTATTACACATGGTCTTAGAACAAAAACGATGACGACTCACGGGTATGAAGGCTCAGAAGAAACAATAGTTTATTTGAATGTGAAATCGGAAAGAAATGAACAAACGCAACATAGAACAAAAACAAAGTTGAAAAGGGTGACGACGGTGGTTATGGCACGCCGCACCGTCTAAGGTTTAACTCGGCGGAGAAGGTAACTAGAACCTTAAGACTCCGATATCATGTAAGATGGTGAAACACTTGAATAACTCATTAATCAATAGCGCACACATTACAATATATAAAGAATCGAATTTAATCCCTAGATACCTAATGAACCCATGAGCCTCATACTAATTAATAAACCATAATAATATATTTCAATAAAGTTTACGTATGCATCTCCATTTAAGCTTGATAGTGCGGTAACACTCATATAAAGCTTTATCAAGTAATGCAGCAGTGCGTAACCGCAGGACAAAGCAGGCGACCGCTCTATCTAGTTTTATACTTAAAGATAAAAAAATATAACATACCATCTCAGAAAGGGTTTAAACTTCAAAACAGGGGCTTGGTGTTGTAAAGAGAACCATGGGTTCCCGATCTTATTTCCATTTAAATATGATAAATTTAATGAGAAAACAGTTGTAAAATAAAACAGCAAAAACCGTCAAGGTAAAGCTTTGAATCTCTAACATAAGACTTTAGTATTGTACGAAAGGCCGCTAGACTTGTCTTTTTTTTTTAACAGGACTCGAGACTCTTCAGACCCGTGCATAGTTGATTTGCCATGATGATTATGTCCTAATATTAATGTCTCAATAACCGTAAGTAGTATTCCTCATTCTGATTTTGCTTCTAGAACAAAGTTATATAAAAAATTGACGATATTTTATATAATACACTACTTTTTTTTTTAATCTTTCTGATGCGACATTGAAGATATTTATAACTAACCCCGCTAACTTTAAAGAAGATTATGAAAGGCCACCAAAACAATTGATTTACTTTTCAAATATCACACTTATCCTTTTTAGTGTATTGTATGTAATCATGATTCTTCCAAAAACAGACTATATAAAAGAGAATTATTATCATACTATAAAAAGGTAACTTTAGATCCCACTAAAAAAAGGGAAAATGTAATGTAAGTACCCAGTAAGAAAAAGGTAAAAGGTAACCTTGAATCCCAGAAAGTATTGAGATATTCAGATGTTACATGCAAACCACACTCTTATATCACTCCATCCAAATAACATCTAAATATCATAATACTTTCAGGTCAAAATGTTGACCGGAACGTGCCGACGACACCTCGGACATGTTACCTATCGAAGAAAAGCATCTAGAGTGTAGTGCAGTGTGAAGATGTTAGAACATAAAGCTATCACATAAGAGTGATACTAAAAAACAAAAGTGGAACCAACATGTCCAATTCCCATTACAAAAATTCCATGATTTTATGCAAAACATTCATCACTGAATTACTTACAGGCTCCTTATCTTCAACTTTATGAGTTCCATGATTACATGAATGCCGGAAAGCTCAGCAACTGAAGTGGTGGGAACACTCATCTGATGGTTCAAATATAGTGTGAGGGGTCCACTGGTGCTTCAATCTATATTAAAGAGAGAATAAAAAATCTGCATGAGTGTGAGGGGTCGTTGAGTGTTGTAATATAGAAGAAGGGTATAACCGACCTTTTCGTGGAAAGCTTCGGAGACCACTGGATTCTGCTTCAGGATTTCTTCTTGAATTATCACAATCTGCAGTTTTAAAAAAAATTAAATAATTTCATTAGTTCAATGGCTAGGCTATAAGCCTATATCTAACTTTTACATTAGCAGTCAAATAACAGGATAATGTAAAACCAAATTTATATACATGCCACACAGGACACATAGATGTTTATTACTTGACTAAGTGCTTCTTTCCTGTACTGGATTCATGAAATTATATCTGCTAAAGTAAAACTTAAACTCACTCCAAAATCATCACACAAACTAGACGTGTTTGAACTAGCAGTTTCTAATTGTATCTCTCCCGAAGACTTGGGGCTCAATTGAACCGTTGGTGATTCAACACGTGAAACATCTGTATCAGTGTCCTTTAGCTCGCTAGGGCTTGATGAAGGTGCCCCAACTGGGCTATATCTCGAGCTAGCGTGAGACATCTTATCCAGATTACCACCGAATGGTTCCAAACCAATAACCGTCGTCGCCTATATATATTTTTTAGTAGAACCTTTGATAAGTCGACTGGGAAGTGGTCGGCACTGGGATAAGTCCAAAGCATATCTTTTAATTCTTTGTGTTAGAACACAATATACCTGAATAGATTCGTCCCTATTTGGCAACAGATCACTAGTGCCAGCAAGACTTAGTATTGGTATAGTAAGAGTGAAGTCTGCAATGTAGACTATGCAGTCTAAACGGGTTGTTCCATAATCCAAATGTACAGTATATAAAGCATTTCTCTTAGCATTTTCCTATTAAAAGAAGCCCAGATTGAGATAATACAGCGACTTGATTAAAAAAAGCATCTTCAATTCTAGATACAACATAGCTTTTTAACTCTAATGTTTGTGTTACATTGCCTTGAATCAGCATCACTAGGAAGCGACCGTGCTTCACTTTCAGAGGCCCATAATTTCACTTCACGATTCAACGGGCTCTATGATAATATAGCTTTTTAATCAAATTCAACATTGTTATTTATAGAAATCAAGAAAAGGAGAGAAACAAAAGTGTTTGTGGGTCGGCATGGGTCATTTTTCTGTACTAAACAATTGTCATTTGACCCATTTTACCCAACCCGTCCGACCTACTTGTTTTGCCACCTCGAGTCCTACCATATTGTGGTCTCCATATAAAAAACTTAATTAAGAAAAAAACACGAAAACAAAAAACTGTTTCAGCGCATACCCCTGTGATTAGTATGATATGATCTGGGTCCTGTGGAGCGGTTACGAATGTAACAAATCTAACAGGAAGGTCATCATGCGGCCTCAATAACGCAATAGGTGACTCCTTGCCATCTTCCCATATCTTAATCTGTTCAGCCAAAACAAAGGTCTTGTTACTTTACAAACTTCTAAAAAAATAGAACAAGAAACCAACCATAATTTATCTTACTCAATTACAAAAGAACATGAAGAATATAAAAAATTCTATAATATGTGCACATCTATAATGTTTACAAGGTCTGATAAGAAAATACGTTTTCTTAGAATTAAGATATAAACTAATCTGCTGTCAATTTGTGCATCTTCTTTTAGTAACTTTATACATCGGTTCTTTAAGTGTTTTACCTCCTTATTTGATGGTTAAATTTTGTGTTTACTTCTTAATGGAGTACACACATAGATGTTACACATGATATCGATCATATTAGGCAAACCTTATGAGGTGGTACACTCTCCTAACTACTTGATAATTTTAAAATAAACGATGCATAAAACTATCATTATATAAAACTATAAGCACGTTGTGTACTTGTGTACACTTATAATTTTATATTTAATATACATGCACGTCCAAAATAAAATTATAACAAAGAATATAAAATAGTAATTCTAACTACATAAATCTTAAAGTTACTAACCACGCCGCTTAAGAAGGAACTAAAGAACATGCTGCCTAGCTTTATCCTAATGAAATCTATATCAATTAAACTAAGTCATGGTTCATAAAAGTCTAGTGCAAAAGAGGCATATATATCAGGTTTTAACCAATTTGAACAAAGAGTCCATGATAACTCACCAATCCATCTACGAAAGCAGAAACTAAACGAGTGGTCATCCATTGACAGATGGATAGATCTGTAATTACACCATCATGCTTACCAACTTATTTACAGAGCATTTCATATGTTTACCGGGGCAGAGTGCACCCGCTTTCAG
>JBCNJP010000019.1:18970613-19057368 GCA_039602395.1 Deinandra increscens subsp. villosa | reverse complement strand
TTTGATCCATGTGCAGATGTACACAGTGGCGGAACTAGAAATTTTTTTAAGGGGTGGCACGATATTTTTTTGGTTAGAAGAGTTTGGGGGCAACGTCCGCGAAAATTTTTATTTTGAAAAAATTGCTTAATGAAATAACACATTATTTTTTTCATATATATGCTTTATTGTAAGAAGTTTTATAAAAGAGAATTGTTAGCTTGGTTGGTGGCACATCTGAATTTAGTTTCTAAATACCGTCAAGACGCAAGTTCGAATCTTGCTTACTACATTCTTTTCTTAAATAGAACTATAAAAAGTTAAAAAGACGTCCAACACGTCCAAACCAAGGTTCGAACACGGGACCTTCACATTATAACATAAGCCGCTTACCAATTGCTCCCATTGCACATTTGTTAAATGCTTTGAAACATTAGTTATTTAAGGGGTATCACAAGTATGCTAAAATGTTAAAAACCTAAAATTTAAATTTTTTTCCCACTTCGCGTACGAGTTTAAGAGGTAGCCCGTGCTACCCCTGGACCCTATAGAGGTCCGCCCCTGGATGTACATATGAATAAGTAAATTTGGATTATATTTCTACAGGTCCAGATAGATGATTTCACAAAAGATGATCATGTCAAATGGGTCAAAAGTAGCCACTTTGGTTCATAGATCCTCTGGAAATCAATTTATTTGAAAGAGATAAAACATTAATTGAAATAATATAATACTCGTAAATATATTTAAAATAAATATTATATTTCTTGGAATAACATTACTTGTTTATCGCAGCGCCAACAAATCCGGGATGAACAGGTCATCTTACTCCTTCAATTTGGATAGCAAGAACTATTTCTCCAGTGAACTTCTGTGGCTTATCATCCTCATCGAGAGTTTCTAGAATCTTTCGTACATAGACTCGCTCATCCATGCTTGCACTGCATACAAAAAATGTCAGTATCACCGGGAGATTATAACAAGAGACTAGATAAAGTGATAAAGTATAAAGCAATGAGTCCTACCTGGCAAGAAGATGAACATCCTCTGCAAGAAAAGACATATCTAAAACCCTATGAGGAAAAGAAAAGTAAAATAAAACGTTAAACTACGTTAATTTACAAAAACATACTTGAACAAAAAAATCACTTTATGTTTTTGTAAGTTAATGTAGTTTAACATTTTATTTTAGTATTCTTTTTCTTTTTCTTTTTCTCAAAGAGTTTCAGATATGTCTTTTTTTGCGAAGGATGTTCATTTTCTTGCCAGGTAGGACTCATTGCTTTATACTTTATCACTTTATCTAGTCTCTTGTTATAATCTCCCGGCGATACTGACATTTTTGTATGTAGTGCAAACATGGATGGGCGAGTCTATATACGAAAGATTCTAGAAACTCTCGATGAGGATGATAAGCCACAGAAGATCACTAGAGAAATAGTTCTTGTTGTCCAAATTGAAGGAGTAAGAGGACCTGTTCATCCCGGATTTGTTGACACTGGGATAAACAAGTAATGTTATTCCAAAAAAGATAATATTTATTTTAAATATATTTACGAGTATTATATTATTTCAATTAAGGTTTATCTATATCAAATAAATTGATTTCCGGAGGATCTATGAACCAAAGTTACACTTTGGGCTACTTTCGACCCATTTGTGTATTTAACATAATCATCTTTTGTGAAATCATCTATCTAACCCTGTAGAAATATAATCAAAGTTTACTTATTCAGATGTCTAAGTGCATGCCGGCTGTCAAAGCAGACAATATCTTGGTTGTAACGGGCGGGCTGTTATAGATGGTATCAAAGCCGGTCGTCAGCCAGTGAGGACGCTCGTCCCCTAAGGGGGGAGGATTGTAACATATTACATTGGTGAAGAAGAGAATTTAAGCACTGCTTTATAAGGGTGTGGAACCCCCCCCCCCTCCCCCTCACGAAGACGCGTTTTAAAACCCTGAGGGCATGCGGGGTGTCAAAGCGGACAATATCTTGATTGCGACGGGACTAAGCTGTTATAGAGAACATATCCATGAGATCTCAAGGTTCCATAATAGCCAAAATTTGCGAGAAAAGATGGATCATTTCTCTCTTTTCATCTTTCTCCTTAAAGAGGGCCAAGCAACAGACACCGCTCTTCAAGACATCAGAAGCTCTCCATATCTACCAAAAGTCATTTCTCATTTAAGTATTAACAATCATGTTATTCTATGATAAAATTTATTGTATAAACTATAAATACCTCTTCTTCTTTCAACCCTTTAAATGGCTGGCCTATGGATAAACTAGGTGGGGTTGTTAGAAGCATGTGTGGAGGTGTCCCATGAGTGGAAGGTGAGATCTATGATCGGGGTAGATGTGCATGTGTGATACTCCATATTATTGTTTTCATTCCTGGAAATACATAAAGAAAGAATATGAACTATTAAGCATCAAAGAGTATTAGACTAGATTATATATACTCATATTCTGTAAATGTCTATAGTTGAGGGGTATTCACTGTAACTATTGTAACTATATATATTCGTTGTGATTAATGAGAAGGGCAAGGAATTCAATCCTAACATGGTATCATCCTAACCCTACGATCCTCTCTCTCTCAAATTTTTCGACCCAACCCTAACTCCCCCCCTCAGCCGTCGGCTGCCTTCTCTCCCACCACCGTAACCCTTCATTCTTCTCCCCTCCTCAACTCCTTCCGTCGCCATGACTAGCATCCACCCCGCCCTCACGGTTACTAACATCAAGAATTATATCCCCATCCCTCTTGAAACCAAATCCGGAAAATACAATCAGTGGTCGCAACTGTTTAAGATTCACTGCCAAGCATACGATTGCTATGATCATCTTGAGTCGTCGGAGCCTCCCAAAGCCGCCGCCGAAAGCTCTACCGGAAAGGCGGTTGCCGTTGATCAAACACTCTGGAAACGCATCGATGCTGTCGTTCTCCAGTGGATTTATAGTACCATATCTCAAGAACTCCTCTCCACCGTTCTCAAAAACGGTGCTACTGCCTGTTCTGCATGGAAAACCCTCAAGGAGGTTTTCGGTGACAACGCCCACTCACGGGCTCTCCAGTTGGAACACCAGTTTGTTACAACCAAACTGGATACTTTCCCTGACGTCTCCTCCTACTGTCAGGCTCTGAAAGAACTCGCTGATCAATTGGCCAACGTTGATGCTCCTGTGTCTAATCAACGGATGGTGCTGCAGATGATTTCTGGACTGACGGAACAGTTTGATGGGGTAGCGATGCTTATCCAACAAAGCAATCCCTTGCCTGATTTTTTTGAAGCTCGCTCAAAGTTGATTCTTGAAGAATCAAGGAAGGCTCGCCAAACCGTAACCAACCCTACTGCCCTCGTCGCCGGATCTGTTGCTTCTACCGAACCGGCCCCTCAGCCCCCATCTCTATCTGGCTCGGCGTCTCTCGAAGGCAGGGGGTACGGCAGAACCTCCTCACGAAACCGTGGGGGAGGCGGCGGTGGCCGCTCCTACAACTCCCGAAACCGAAATACGTCCCGCGGACGTGGTCGTGGATTCACCAACTCTCCTGCCTACCCTATTGGTGCTGCACCTCCTGGCTACTCATGGCAATTATGTCCGACACCGCCACCGTGCCCACATCCGACCGCTGCCACATCTCGACCCTCTTATGGTCGTGGCCACCCTCCCAATGGTGCCGGGATACTTGGACCAGCACCTCAGGTATACTATACTTCACATGCATATGACCCTCATAATTCTCCTACGTACTTGCCACAGGGTCCGCATACTACCACCATG
Organism: Deinandra increscens subsp. villosa; assembly: GCA_039602395.1. Taxonomy (NCBI): domain Eukaryota; kingdom Viridiplantae; phylum Streptophyta; class Magnoliopsida; order Asterales; family Asteraceae; genus Deinandra; species Deinandra increscens. The sequence goes on along the minus strand of JBCNJP010000019.1, from coordinate 19,053,601 downwards.
CCACAGGATAACAATTGGTACATGGACACCGGGGCGACTCATCACATGGCTCACAATGCAGGTACTATCCCCTCTTATATCAATAATAGCAGGTCGAACTACATCGTTGTCGGTAATGGCGCCACTATTCCCATTAACGGCACTGGCCATGCCACCCTTCACCCTCCCCTACCTCCCTTAACCCTTAAAAACATTCTTTTTTCCCCTCACATAATCAAGAACCTTCTTTCTGTTAGGCGTTTAACTCGTGATAACAATATCTCAATTGAATTTGACGCATTTGGTTTTCTTTTGAAGGATTACCGGACACGGACGCCTATCCTCCGATGTAACAGCACCGGAGAGCTTTACCCCCTTCATCCTCAGCTTTTCAAGTCTTTACCTTCTACCTTTGCTGCTTTATCTCAAGACATTTGGCATCTCCGTTTAGGTCACCCTGGAGCGAATTTGTTGAATGTTTTGTCTAAAAATAAACAAATCAATGTATTGAATATTTTGAATAAATCATTGTGTGATTCGTGTGTTCGTAGCAAACAAGTCAAATTGCCTTTTTATGATTCTGTTACAACCACATTTGCACCTTTTGACATTATACACAGTGACCTTTGGACATCACCTATCCAAAGTGCGGGGGGTCATAAATATTACATTATTTTTCTTGATGATTACACTAATTATCTATGGACCTACCCGCTAGCTCAAAAATCGTCTGTCTTTACCATCTTCTCTCACTTCTATAATCTCATTAAAACTCAATTTCTTGCACACATAAAGTCCCTTCAGTGTGACAATGGCACTGAATACAACAACAATGCCTTCCACAAATTCTGCTCCGACCATGGGATGCAGTTCCGTTTCTCCTGCCCCCACACATCTTCGCAAAACGGAAAATCCGAACGCAAACTTCGCTCCATTAATAACCTCATCCGTACCCTCCTAACTCACGCTCATCTCCCAGCCTATTTCTGGCATCATGCTCTTCAACATGCCACTTATCTTCTCAATATTCTACCTTCTAAAACCAAATCCTTCCAAACACCCACTTCTCTTCTTTACCACAAACACCCAACCTACTCTCATCTCCGAGTATTTGGGTGCCTCTGCTATCCCCTCATCCCCGCCACCACAATCAACAAACTTCAGCCGCGCTCCCTTCCATGTGTTTTCCTTGGTTACCCTACCAATCATCGAGGATACAAATGCTATGACATCTCCACAAAGCGTATCATTATATCTCGTCACGTGATTTTTGACGAGAATGTTTTCCCTTTTTCGAACCACACCACTACCCCCCCTGCCCCTCCGTCCCTCGACTCGGACCGGCATCCTCTTTTCTGGTCCTCTCCTACGCCGGCTCCTTCTACAATGCCGGCCCACACTATGACTAGTGGACCAAACTCCCCCTCTCACTCTTCTGGGCCGCCTTCGCAGCCCACCAGCCCCACGCCCCACTCACCTTCACAGCCCACCAGCCCTGCGGCCCACTCACCTTCGGCCTCACCCAACCATCCTAATCACCATCCCACTGCATCTCCAAGCCCATCACCTTCTGCCCCGGGTTCCACACCCCCGCCCCCGCCTCCTCCTCCCCCACCTCGCACTATTCGCACTCGCAGCATGTCTGGGATAACTAAACCCAAGCTCCCTTTCAATCTTCATGCCTCCACATCTCTCGTCCCCCTTCCTAAAAACCCCTCTGAAGCCCTAGCCAACCCTACGTGGCGTCAAGCGATGCTTGATGAGTTTACTGCTCTTATCGACAATAAGACGTGGGAGCTAGTTCCTCGCACATCGGCCATGAATATTGTTCGATGTATTTGGCTGTTTAAACACAAATTTAAGGCTAACGGTGATTTAGAGCGATACAAAGCTCGTCTTGTTTGTGATGGCAGGTCTCAACAGGTGGGAATAGACTGCCATGATACTTTTAGCCCGGTTGTTAAGCCGGCCACCATTCGCACGGTCTTGAGTATTGCATTATGCAACAGGTGGGAGATTAATCAGTTAGATGTGAAGAATGCTTTCCTTCATGGGCATTTATCAGAAACTGTCTACATGCATCAGCCTATGGGGTTCAAACATCCGGATTATCCTAACCATGTGTGTCTGCTAAGGAAATCCTTATATGGGCTCAAACAGGCGCCGAGAGCCTGGTATCAACGTTTTACAGATTTTGTCTCCACCATTGGCTTTCATCACAGTCAGTGTGATCACTCCTTATTTGTATATCGACACGGCAGCGAGACCGCTTACCTGCTTCTCTATGTCGACGACATTATCCTCACTACCTCTTCACCGCAACTAAGAGAACGGATTATGAAGCACTTGTCCCATGAGTTTGCCATGAAAGATTTAGGCCCTTTATCCTATTTTCTGGGGGTGTCCGTGCAACGTACAACAAATACTTTATTCCTTCAGCAGACTAAATACGCAAAGGAGATTCTTGAACGAGCTAATATGACCAACTGCAATTCTTGTGCCACACCTGTTGATACTAATGGCAAGTTGGGATCGGATGCAGGTGCCCCAGTTGATGATCCGACACATTTTAGAAGCTTAGCCGGGGCTCTTCAATATCTCACCTTTACAAGGCCGGATATCTCATACGCTGTTCAGCAGGTCTGCATGCACATGCATGATCCCCGTGTCGGTCATCTGAATGCATTGAAACGCATCCTTCGGTACGTTAAAGGTACTTTACACATGGGACTGGTGATGCGGGGTACTTCGGATAGCAGCCTTGTCTCCTACACTGATGCGGATTGGGCTGGGTGCCCAGATACTCGGCGCTCCACGTCGGGTTATTGTGTATTTTTTGGCGACAGTCTTGTCTCGTGGTCTTCTAAGCGTCAGACCACTATTTCACGGTCAAGTGCCGAAGCAGAGTATCGTGGTGTGGCTCACGTGGTTGCCGAAATTTGTTGGTTGCGCAACCTTTTGCTTGAATTGGGCCGTCCTCCCTCTCGTACGTCCATTGTATACTGTGACAACGTTAGTGCCATCTTTATGTCCGAGAACCCGATTCAACACCAAAGGACTAAACATATTGAAATAGATCTACACTTTGTTCGGGAGAAGGTCCACCAAGGTCTTGTTCGTGTGCTCCATGTGCCGTCTCGTTACCAATTTGCTGATATATTCACGAAGGGTTTACCTCGCGCTCTGTTCGAAGACTTTCGTGACAGTCTTAGCCTTCGCAATCCTCCGCCTTAGACTGAGGGGGTATATTAGACTAGATTATATATACTCATATTCTGTAAATGTCTATAGTTGAGGGGTATTCACTGTAACTATTGTAACTATATATATTCGTTGTGATTAATGAGAAGGGCAAGGAATTCAATCCTAACAAAGAGTTCTCATTTTGCGACAATCCTTTTAAGATTTTTACTGATTTGTAATCAATAGAAAAAATCATTCAAGGTAATCTTTAAAGTTTAATTGGCGGGTCAGCTATAAAAGAGGAGAAGAAATTTACTCATAACCGAAGTCTTGATCAGATGCTTACAATCACTGACTTCTTTGGAATGTTCTACCGGAATCTGAATGTTTAGAACAGCCTGCCGGATAGTTTGCATGTTCAGTATGGTGTCAGTGTGCCACATATTATCACAAACACGAATGTAAAACTCGATGCACCTAAACTATGTGTGTAATAAGTCAATATATGCCATCTCCTTACAGTATGTATGTATGTATGTATGATAATACACTTAAAGAAGACTTGTTGTCTGGTAGATTCCTGGGTTAACAAATATCTTGCAACAAATAACTACAAGAAATTGTATATACAAAATATGCTTTACAAAAATAGGGTTCTTTTACCTTCTAGAAGTCTTAATCTAGAGGTAACTTGAAGTATGTGCGGTTATACCGTTAGTCTACTTGTATCAAACAGTTTCAAAGTCTTACATAGATACACAGCTCATATAATAATAAACACTTGGTTTTCATGGTGAAAAAAAGTTAGGTTAAATAGTATAACCTGCACGGGCAATTCAAGCTTTATTTTTAAGGTAGATCGGTCCTTTCTTTCCTCTTCATCCTCAAGAAGCTAATGATCACAATCAATGGAAAGATGCAAGAGTTATCAGAATGGGGAAGAAGCAACTAACAGAAATGCCCCCTGACATGGTCACTTATTTAATTTTATTTTCATTTACTTTTGGTTAAGAAACTTGTCATACAAGAACTCATGAATGAATAAGTTAGGCCTGATAATATCACTCCTCTACATCAACTATTAGCTATGCTCACATGAACTGAACAAAAAAAAATCCAGATCTTACTTCATATAGACCGTTTCTGCCATTTAAATATCCTCAGACAAATAGTAATTTGCTTTGTTTTGATTTTATTATATTTCAATTACCCTCCCTTTTTCCACCGGAGAAGCAAACTAAAGGGTTATGAATCACGCCATACACCACTGGAAAAAAGAAAAAAGAAAACTCTATTATTTTTTAAGAAAGGCATGACCTCTTTTTTCATTTTCTTTTCTAATTCTATCTTACATCTTTACACCTTGTGAACCTACTCAATGTAGTCAAATTAAGGATTTCTCAAATATCAGCACATTTAATCCATGGTTCACATTTTATTGATAAGGCATTCCACATTCCTACATTACTTGCTTGTATCGTGATAGTATAGGTAGAAAGCCTTTGAACTTTTATTTTGATTGGGAAGACATCCAATAGTAATTGTCTATTTTCAGTAATTAAGGGTGGATACACATAACTAAGCAAGCCTCCCATGGTAGTAGAAACCTTGGTTTTAAAAAGCGCGCTTTATTCGCACTTAATCACAAAGCGCAAATAAAATCGATCCCTTGCCCTTCAGATGACTCAAGGCGCAAAGATTACAAAAATTGGCCGCTTCTGTGCGCTAATCTCCTAGGCGCAAATCTATGATACACAAAGCTTTTTGTATACTTTGTGGACTGGGCAAATATTTAATGTTTACCTAACTTATTTTAGGCCCAAAAGAGTTCCCATTCTATTTAAACTAAAGGGCCGATTACATTAATATCCTGTGGAGTGGCGGTAAAAACTGGAAGGAAAATTCTGGCGGTAAAAATTGGAGGGAGTCTATTCTCAGCAGGTTAAATTGAGCGGACTTGAGGAAATTCTCCTCAGTTCCTGATTAGGCTTGTTAATCTTGTTAGTATTAGGATGCTGCTGTTGTTTTCTGTTTACGATCTGCTATGAATGATTTGTATTAGTTAGTATTAGGTTGCTGTTACTGTTAATATTAGGCTGCTACTTAAGCAATCTTTTTGATATATCTATAGAAGAATCATCTTTTATAGAAATATGTGAAAAACCTATGTGGAACTTTAATGGCAAAGAAAATCAGATGACAAAGTTAGTAAGCCAGTTATTTACAAAATATCAGTGTTACCTCTCGTCTAAGAGTGTATCGATCAGAGGAAATAAACCTCTATTAAAATCCATTCTAAGGACATGTTTCAATGCTATCAACAATTCCTGCACATGATAAGTAAAGTATTTATACAATGTAAGAAACAGTTGATTAAGGACAAATAGATTTATGTCATGCTATCACCTTTCTAATGGAAACAGAGTCTGAACATGTCACAAGCAGGTTCACAATGCTTTTACATATACTTTCTTCATGTGGCCTAATATAATCAGCAAAGCTCTTCAAAAGGTAAGTCAAGAATGAGACCGTCTGCAACAATAGGGCCAGAAATAGATAAGTACACATCATAATACAAGAGCTCAGAAGTTAAGAGTTTTAGGGTTGTAATAATTTCATTATCTAGTCTATGTGACCTGCATACACTATTGTTTAAATTTCAGCACACCGATATATCATAATAGTTTGGGCATCCACAGTAATTCAGCAAACATTTACTAGCACATGAGAGGGTGTAATGCTTCAGGTACGAATTAGGAAGGATGAATATAATATATAAAGATGATTTCAAGAAACTACCTATACTTTAGGAAATTCAAGTACTCCCATGTATGTGTAATCTCTAAACTATCACGCAACTCCATCGCCATTTGTAGCCTGTTTTGAATAGCTGTCACAAAGATAAAATCAGTAATCTAAAAGTCTAAACACACGGTATCTAATCACAAAACACAATCATATATAACTGATATTTCAATAAGGAAGAATTGAGAAATAGTTTATAGAACTTCAACAAAAATTGTAAAGAGAATAAGGAATAGAATGTGTACGGAGGTCGGGTTCCATGAGATGGCGAGAACGCTGCTCTAAATTCTGGATAGGACTCATGACTTGATGAAACCCTAGGTTCTACTCTGAGAGAAATATTGCAGCGAACGCGAAGAAACTTGGAACTTCAACTTGTTGTTTTTTAGGGCAAACAAATTTACTGCAAATTCTGCTTTTGTGACTAGAATTGTACGAAATTAGGTTTTCAGAGTGATTTTGCGTAATTGCATCTTGTTGAAAGAGAGTAGATCTTCTTCATCTTTGCTTCATAATAACTGGCGAAATGGAGATTATATAACATATTGTTAGTTTGATCGAACAATATTATAATCAAGCCTTGGATGAGTTCTAACAAAACAAACCTAAAAATCACCATCACTTGTCGATCAAAACTGTAATTAAGTTTTACAAAAATGAATTTGAAAAGGGATAACACACCAACCTTCTTTGTGAAGCTTTAATCGATCGGACTGAATGTTACATATCATTAGGAAAATACTTTAAATCGATTACATTTTATCCAAATTATCCATATGTATTCACCATTAAAAAAAAACAAACAACAGTGCCACTTAAAAAACCAGTATATATAATTCTACATAGATGCGAAAGAAGCTGTATTCTAGAACTTCGTATCCGATCATCTAAATCTGCCCCTGAGAAGAGATGAGGGAATGGGTTGGTCAGGTTATTGTCCATCACTCCATCCAGGATGTTTATGTTACTTCGGGGTAGGGTATCATTCAGGTTGTTTAACGATAATGGGGTTATTTGGTTCAAGTTTCTTGGGTTTTTGGACATTAAGGTAGTGTTTGGTATGGGGTAATGAATGGTGGAATGGAATAACCCATTCATGGAGTAATTAAAATAGGCATGTTTGGTTACTAAATGGAATGAAATCAGGGATTACTTAGGTAATCCCATTCCACCTAAAATCAAGTTTTTCATTCCTCCCACCACCCCCGCATTTTTTTCATTCCTTTCCTGGCCTCTTCCTACTTTTCCGATTTTGCCCTCCCCTTCCCTCTCGCAAGTCTGTTTATTCACCTAAATCATCTCCCTCTAATCAAGGAATGGATTACATTTTAAAGCCTACATAAACAATCGATGGTTTCCCCTTCCGCAACTTATTCCCGCCAGAGAATTTCTACTAATTTGTTCAATTGAAAGTCAAGCAAAGGTTGAATCGGATCTTTCTTAGCAAGTCGATCGTTCAGAGGTATGTGCAATTCATTGTTAATTTATGTTTACATTCTTTGATTTAGGGACTAGATTAACATGTATTTGCAATCCCTACCTTTTTTCTTAAATTAATTTGTGGAAGAAGACTTGATGATGCGTTCATCTGTAGAAGTGGATATTAATTTGTTAAATGTGTGTATGTGTGTATGTTTTTGAAGTAAAGAAAGTGTATACAATTTGTTTAACATAGGGTTGGTTATTGGGTTGATTCGGACACGGAGCGGAACTACAATCCATATAAAATAAAAACCGGCATCGAACCGCGAATCCATATACCCGTTCGATGTATATCACTGTTAAATTTTTCTTTTTTTATAGTTGGCATTTAGGATTTTTTTTTTTTAGTTTATACAATGTCATATGTACCCAATGCCAACTAGAGAAATTTTAAAAGAGTTTACAACAACTTTTATTTTCTCCAAATTAGTGTCATTCTTTGTACATGATTTTTTATGTCAGTAGCAAATCTAGTTTTGCTTACCATCAGACCCATGTAATGCATTTAAAAAGTCCATATTTTTTGCTTGCTATTGGATCCTCTATAAATTATGAATGCACCTTTTGAATAGTAACACAATAAAACCTATTAAGACCTCTGCAAAACACCTTCCATGAAGTTTCTGTACACTTAAGTATGAAATAGGTAATTTATCAACACCTTACATAAAGTTTCATGTAGACCCTATTCCACATCAGACCTCTACAAAAATGAACATGAGTAGGAACTCAAAGTTATAAGTTAATGATAGGTCATTGTCACATTCCTTATGGTGGTCTTTTGGTGTTATAATCATCCCATATGATATTTGAGTCATTTTTTTTAATGGATTATGATATTTTAGTTATCAATAGGATTTTCATATGGTATTTCCGTTTCTATATTTGAATATTAATTCGAATTCTGTTGAAGGCATGTAAATAGTGATTGATGCTATAATCATCCCAACTGATTTATGAATCATTGATTAACATTTTCATATGATATTTATCTTGTAAGCTAATTAGCATTTTCTACATAAAGCTATTTTTATTACACATGTTACATTAGTGAAAATCGTGAATCTTCTTAATTTTTTTAGTACATTCTTAACTCATAGAAGCCATTTGGCTTAATTCCTATTGCAGTTATGTCTAGACTTAAACTAAACAAACAGAAAAAACAAAAGAAACTAGCAGCGTTCTGTACATTGTGGCTTCATATTCTAAACATGGTTAGTTGGTATATTCAAGCAGTGCAAGCGGTTATTAGTATACATTTAGATAGTTGTCCAACTAGACCTCGCTACAAGATGTTCTACCCTGAGAGAAAAGAGTATATGCACAGACTAGTGTATGAAAGTGATGAAACATGTCTTCATCAACTTAGGATGAATCGAGCAACTTTTGTCTCACTTTGTAATATGATGGAAATGGCTGGAAGGTTGAAGGCATCTAAGTATCTCGAAGTTGACGAACAAGTGGCAATTTTTCTGTATGTTTTGGCACACCATGTGAAGAATCGAGTTGTGAAGTTTTACTTTCGCCGATCAGGAGAAACTATTAGTAAATATTTCAACAAAGTGTTGAATGCGGTTATACGATTGGAAAGTGAATTGTTTAAGAAGCCTGAGCCAATATCAGAAACTTCAACAGACGAAAGATGGAAATGGTTCAAAGGTTGCTTAGGAGCAATAGATGGGACCCATATAAGTGTACAAGTACCAGAAGAAGACAAACCAAGATACCGTAATCGAAAAGGAGAAATAACAACTAATGTACTTGCTGCTTGCACACCTGACATGCACTTCATATACGTATTACCAGGATGGGAAGGGTCTGCTGCTGATGGCAGAATACTTCGTAGTGATATGATTCGAGAGAATGGATTGCAAGTGCCTAAAGGTAACTACTATCTAGTTGATGCCGGGTACACCAACGGAGAGGGATTCCTTGCACCTTTCAGAGGTCAAAGATATCATCTTAATACTTGGCTAAATGGACAAAAACCAGAAAAACCTGAAGAGTATTTCAACATGAAACACTCGGCAGCAAGAAATGTCATCGAACGATGTTTTGGCGTTTTGAAGAAAAGATGGGCTATACTTAGAAGCCCATCTTTCTATCCGATAAGGACACAAAATAAAATCATACTTGCTTGTTGTCTAGTGCATAACTTTATTCGAAGGGAGATGGCATATGATCCTCTTGATGATGAGGAACTTATTGACACAAATAACGATGCAAATGACGAAGATCTAGGTTCACATGTGGACAATATTACAACAATTGGGACCTCAAATGAATGGACAAACTTCAGACAGAATCTGGCAACATCTATGTTTAATGCATGGATATCTAGACATCATTGATTTATTTAACTTATTATGCATTTAGTTATGTTATGTTCACAGTGTTTATTAAAGGGATTATTCGTTTATAATAAATTTAGATGTTTTTATTTGTTTGTTATCTTATATTTGTTATATATACGACATTTGAATGTGTTTATGTTTTATTATTTATACAACATTGATGTTTTGTGAAGATATGGAATCACAGCTTGATTCTACAAGGGGTCCAGGAAAAAATAAAAGAAAATGGAATGAAACAGAAGATGAAAAGCTTGTTGCAGCGATGCTCGATGTGCTTAACTCGGGTTCTAATTATAAATCGGATAATGGTTTCAAACCTGGCTTCTTTAATGCGGTAGAGAAACAACTAGCGATCTCACTTCCTGAAGCTGGCATAAAAGCAAAGCCACATATAGAGTCACGTGTCAGGACAATGAAGAGTGATTGGTCTGCTGTGCATGATATGCTATCATGGAACAATACAAGTGGTTTTGGTTGGGATTACCAAAATGAAATGCTCGAGGCTCCCCAACCTGTTTGGCAAGCTTATATACAGGTATAGTATCATCATTTAAGATTGTAGATTATGTAACCGGTTGTGGCTTTATTATGTTTATACATATATTTTTTTTGTTAACTCTGATTATAATAATGTGGCTTGTCAGGTGCATAAAAATGCAGCAAAATGGAGAGGAAAGAAATTTCCTCATTACTGGGACTTATGTATTGTATTTGGTAAGGATCGGGCAAATGGAAGAGATGCTCAAACAGCTGCTGATATCTTATCTGACATAAATAGAGAAGAACAAGAGGCCACTGGAGAAGGATTAGAAGATATAGATGTTGAGCAACCACTAAATAGCCCAGCATATTCTGCTCCTATAGAAGAACCAAGTACACAACGAAAGAGAAAAAGACGCAATAGTTGGGACCCTCTAATGAACAGCTTGAAAGAGTCAGCTGAAATAATTGGCGCGGAAATAAGGGGAGCTACAAATACATTCAGCAGAGTTTTTGGAACAGAAAGTAATAGAGAGGAGCTGCGTAATAACCTTTTTGCGGAGATGAACAAAGTTGAGGGTTTGACTGTTCGGGAGTGTAACAAGGCTGTATGTAAGCTCGCACAAAATGAGGAGTTGATGGTAATTTTTTTTAAGGTTGATGAAGAAAGAAAACTTGGATGGGTGAAGAATATGCTTGAGGATACCACTTGACCTAATATTTGATGACTTTTGGACTATTTTTACTTTTATTAATCGGTAAGTTTTGGATGAGTTTTATTTTCTTTTTAGTTGGAAACAGTTTATGAATGTTTTTGTTTATGGATGTTTTTTTAAGTTGGAAATAATCTTATGGATGATTTTTATTTTTTTAGTTGGAATTTTTGGATGATTTTTAATTTTTATTAGTTAAGGTATCTCATTTTCACAATATAAATCTATTATATTTTTTAATTGGATAATGATGTGAAAATTGGTAAATTTTCTTTGTTTTAAAGCATGGGTATTTTTGTCAATTTTAATAAAATGCATTCCATTCCTTTGTATGATATTGCCTACCAAACAGGAAAAAGTGATGATTTATTTCATTCCTATATGATAACCAAACAACACAATGGAATGGTAATGATCTATTTCATTCCACCATCCATTCCATTCCACCATCCATTCCATTCCATCCTTCATTCCATTACCCCATACCAAACAGACCCTAAATGTAAAACCAAATACCAAACCAAAGAAGTATGTGTAATCGGTTTTCAGGTTATTTGGTCCGGGTGTAATTGAGTTGGTTTTGATCGGAAATTGGGTTACATACTTGCATGAACCGACGAAGATCGCTCGATCCAAACAGTTTCGTGTCATCTGTAATTTAGAAAAGAAAAACACAAACATATTACCCTATATAACATTTACAAACTATTGTACAACCATTGCAACATAATTTACAACCTTAATAGCATAAATTACTATTGTACAACCCTTGCAACATAATTTACAAGTTGTTGATGCGTGTGTTGTTGTGTGGCTCTCTTTCTTGAGTGTGATTGACGCCATCAGAGTGAAAAGAAGATATTCAATATCTTGAATATCTTATTTCTTTCCTACCTGCTTCTTCCTACCGAGACTTCTCTTTTACACCACACCCTCTCCAATTTTTAGGGTTTTCTGCTGCTGCCTCTTCCTCTTTTGCACCACCCAGCTTCCACCTCTGCGTTGTTGCTCCACTCCATCGTCACCTCTGCGCTGTTGCTCTGCTCCATCGTCAGTAACTAGGGTTTTGTTTTCTCACTTCTTCAGTAACTAGGGTTTATTTCGATGGCAAACTGTTGTTATCGTGTTTTAATTCTTTGAATTTGTTTTTTTGCATCGCTGCTTGCCGATGAGGTTATCAATGGCGGTTTCTGAGCTTACAATCGATGTTCATTAACGTCGGTCACTACCAACGCTTCATCTCTCTATCTTCCATAAGCCCAACCGTGAGATTTCTATTCTGAACTCTGTCTCTCTTGATATCCGGTGATTTCTTCAACGACGATCCCAATTTGCTTCTGCTAACCAAGTAATTGTTGTTTAGAGACCAACTCTGAAGGTGATTCGTCTTCATTTTTGTCTTACTGGGTGTCGAGATTAGATCTGGAGGTAATTGTTAATGTACATAACAGATTTACTCGGTGTTTTGTTTGGAATTTTGTTTTTGATTTGTTATTGTTCTTTAACAGTAATGCTATGTGGTTTGCTGTTGCAGATACGAGGCGGTTACGATATGATGTATTTACTATTTCTCAGATTAAGCAAGCTTTTGGTTCTTCCCCATGAAAATCGTACGCTACATTCTCTCAATTCGGTCAATTTTATGGTTTAATTTTTTAATTTGGGATTATGCTACCAGAGCGAGGACGCTTTTTACGAACAGGGTTTAACTTCGAGTGTGTTGTTAACCCCGATAAGTTTTATGTCGACTTCATCATGCTCTGCTACTACTAAAGTTCGGAATTATATTCTCATTTGATACTTTTTAACTAATATATAATCAATCCAATACTGGCTGGGGCTTTCTTATCATCATTTTGCCAATTAGGGGAAATTGAGATGTGATTTGGATTGCATTTGGGTGGTTTACTCTGTTTATGTAGGGTTTTGCTATGATTGGATTGAAATTTTGATGGATCATTGAATTGGGAGAAGAACCTATCCTAGAAAAGTAGGGTATGTTTTGGGAGAACAATTGAAAGCTTTTTTGTATGAATTCATTTCACTTTTTCTTACTCTCTTTTAGCTTCCGTTATGTTTTGATTTGGTATTAAATTTTACATCGATACTTCGTTTCTTATTTCATCGTATTCTTAGTTTGATTATTATTGTGACGTATAATGATACTTATTTTACTTTTTTTTTTGTATAGATCAACATCCCAGTCCAAAATCAACTTTTGATATAGACATATGGCTGATGAATCATCAAAGAGCCAAAACCAAAAATAATGTGGGGATTGGTTGGTGTCGTGTGGCTCTACAAAATGAGGTCGAACCCTCAAATTGGAGGTCATCATTTAGATTTTCATAACCACTCGGTTGTGTTTATAAACAGTTCGATTATTGGAAAAGATGGTTTGATTCATTTGGTTAACCACCCGTTAGACGCTGGCTTAGGACATGAGTGGAATCAAATTAGTTTCATTTGATAGTTCAAACTGAATCTTTGGTCAAATAAAATATTATTTGTAAAAGTAAAAAAATATAATAATTTTGTTTTAGTGCTGTAGGTCCTGAAAAACTCCCAAACACACGATATAATGATCAAACACGAGTGCGAAATCCTCGTGAGAGATTGATTCAAGAAAATAGTAGAAGAAGAACACGAGAATACGATGATTGAACGATAAAAGCTTGATCTTTGCACACAAGAAAACTTGTCGGGTACAAAATCTTACAATCGTAAACTAATCTCTCAAGGGTTTATGATCGTCAACACCTATGGCTCTCTCCTTGGATCATGAACACCTATGGCTTTCCTCCTTGGATCATAAACACCTATGGCTTTCCTCCTTGGATCATAAACAAGCATCCTCAAATGAGGAGGTCACAAGGGGTTTATATAGGATCCCTAATGGGTTTACTGTTGGGCCTCTTCTTGATCATAAACCCAATAGTAAACCCAAGCCCAATCATAAACTAGCCTAAATACAATAATCAAACTAGCCTATGATCCTAATTTAACCCTCTAAGCCCAGCCCAACTTATTTAATATTACAAGCCTCATAATCTAGCCTCTACAAGTGCCGTTTTGGTTAATTCGACTACTTATACACATATAACCATACTGCATCATGAAAATCACTTATTAAAAAATCACAACCGAACCATCAGTTTTTTAATTGGTTTCATTATTTCATTTATGGTTTGATAATTTGGTCTTCATGCTTTCACCTAAAGCTATCAATGCTTAAATTACGATTATATTTTTGGGGGGCTCTACAAACTGATAGGCAATTAAACTTATTTGTACTTTTGCATAAAATTTGGGATAAAGTCAATGAGGAAAGAGATAAGATGCTTCTTCAGATAGGGCAAGAATGTCTAGATGTGTACAAGCGAAAAAATGACCAAGCCACAAAGTCAAGATCGCACCTTCTTCAGACACTTGCAGATGCTAAACTTCAATTCTCTAATCTTCTTAGAGAGAAAACTTTTGTTGGGATTGTGAGTAATATGCCACTTTTATTTGGTTGAATTTTTCTATGAATTTTGGATGCCTATTTTGTTTCTTATGTTTTGATATGTAGCCTGAGAAAACTTCAACAACCATCAAAGCGCAAGTTGCTGCTATTGCACCAACTCTACAACAGCTGTGGAAGCAGAAGGATGAAAGGATAAAGGAGATCTCATCTGTGCAGGCACAGATACAAAAAGATATTAGTTTCTAAGCCTCTAACATCGTATTTTATATGCTTGCTGTTATAGCTGGAAGTTGTTGAGTACTATGGAAAGCGCATATGGACTGCATATCCTTTTGGAGAGCAAATGATGAACCACCACAAGTGATCCCAGGTTTTCAATAGTGTATGTAATATGTGACACATTTCAATAGTGTATGTAAATATGAGACACATAGTGGATGTTGGTATGAATGAAACAACAGTTTATGGACTTTCGTAGCCCTTCAATGTTGTGTCGTTATGGCCTACGGCATGTTGCGCGCCATGGTTCCAAATAAAGTTCGGTTTGTCGTGCTAGCCGCAACGCGCTAATAGTAAAGCTTGTGATATTTAAGAAAGAGAAAAAAATAAAAAAAAATATATGAAAATAAAAAAGACATTAAAATGATCAAACCTTATAGCTTGTTCAACAGAATAAACAATAAACTCCGCAGGTTAAACTAAAGCTTGTTTAACCAAATGAAACCTTGAAATTTGCTTGAAACATTGTTTGGTTGAATGGATTATTGTTTGAATTCAAAAAATTCACATGAATCTTACCCTTGAGAATGTATCTTGAAAATTGCCTGAATGAGTTATGGAACATAAGAAAAACGACATGGATTATAATTTAGATTATTAGAAGTTTAGAACCTAAAGAATTTTGGACTTGTTTCAAGCCCATAATTCCATAATTGTGTTAATTGATTCTCAAAATTTAAAGTTGATTAACTGAAGCAAAACTAAGATTGGGCTTTAGTAACCAGTAGGTCCAGTAGTAGAGTTATTTGGTTTGGTACTCGGATGTGCTTAAAATCACACCCTAACTTTGATGTATATCTTCACAAGTTTCCATTAAAAAGAGCTTTTATTTTTATTTATATTTATTATTTATTTTTAATTTAATATCATTTCAGGAATTTAATATATTTGGGAGATAATAAATTACATTGTTTATATATTTCGAATGGAAAGAGACAAAGAGTAATTGAAAATTTTAATTTCATAGACTTTTGGCAAAGCTTTAAACATTTTAGTTGCAAACTTGGGTTAATACTTAATCATGTTTTGGTCCTTAAAGGTTCTGTTAGTTTTCGTTTCAATTGTTGTATCATTAACTAACGTATCTGAAGAGTTTGTTTACCTAACATTAGACTACGTGTGCCTGTCCCCCATTCGTTCGTTTACGTGGTGCCATACGCTAGACATGTGGTGTTGGGGTTCTTGTCGGTAGCACGGTTCGTCCGACCGGTGTCACACCCCAACTGACGGCGGAATAGTTTGGGGCGCGATGATTGTCCAAATGCTCATGACAACTAATAAAAGTTACCAATGAAATTAAACATATCATTTATTAAATATCATAACATTGTACAAACCAAAGGAAAATCAATTACAACATGAATACTAATAAATTGTAATTATGTAGGTCACACTAAGTTCTCTTGCAAATCCTACGTGTCATCTTCAAGTTTAAGTAAAGTTCTTGTAACATGTATAAGATAAAGTGTCAACTACAAGTAGTTGGTGAGCAATCCTGGTTTAATTACATACATAGTCTAATGAAAACATGCGAACTGTATCATACAATACATAAAATCCCAGGTAATTAAAAATTAGTTTTACAATTTGAAAAGTTTACGTATATCATTTTACTTTTATAATGTTTTTAGTAATTTAGTACATTATATCTTTTTTTCTATTATGTCGTCTTATATTAACTAAATTTATTTACTTAAAAATAAAATAAAAAACGCTTAGGAGTGAAATGTGACAGTGACACCAGGGGAGTGAATAATCAATATGAAAATAAAATGCTTCATTCCGTAATCGATAAGTGATCTAACAATTTGTATTTTGAAGTTTAGTGTAGTCGTGTAGAGGCACTAGAAGAATAGAGTGATATTTCAAATGGGCCATTGATGAAAATAAGGTTGTTTGTTAATAATAAAAATGAATAAATAGTATGAAAAGTGAAAACGGCCGGGCGGGGGCAGTAGTAATGAAAGGAAAGGAAGAAAAAAACATTCCGGGTGATGATGATGATAGAGAGATATAGGCGTCGCAATTACAAGTTTCAAGACAATTCGAAATCATTAGCTAGCTTTTTTTTTTTTGAACGGCGTTTGGAACTACTCCCCAAATCTCCAATACCCGAGTGAGCCTTCCTGAGACGGGATTGCAACCGTCCATACTGATTTTGACACTCCAGGCTTGGCTCACTCAGGAACACCATCAAGGAGGAAACTCACCACTTGAGAAAAACCCCCTTGAGTCAGGTTTGAACTTGAGACCTCAAGGTCCCCAAGCTCTAACCTTCATCCCCATACCATTGGGACAAATGCCCATTGGTAAATCATTAGCTAGCTAGCTGCTTCCTCCGTTGCCATATATCTTTTCAGCCCCTAACTTACGCACCGTGTGTGTGTGTAGTAGTAGTAGGATATATATACGGTCCTCCTATACTCACACCCCTTGACTTTTTTCTACACCCCTTTACGGGGTCGTAAATTGATTTACGGGGTCGTAAACATTTTACGGGGTCGTAAATTAGTTTACGGGGTCGTAAAACGCCAATTTCGAGGAATTCAGAGATTCCCTGACTGATTTGATTGTATTACGGGGGTGTAACAAAACTTACGGGGCCGTAAAGTTTAAAAATTCTACAATAATAATAATAATAATAATAATAATAATAATAATAATAATAATAATAATAATAATAATAATAATAATAATAAATAAATAAATAATAATAATAATAATAATAATAATAATAATAATTCTTTTTTTTTATAATATCAAATCTAAAGTTAATACTAAAAATTCTAACAATAATATTAATATAATAATCAAATAAATTTAATAAAATAATAATAATTCTGTAGATATAAATACTGAGTCTAAAAATTACTAAAACAATAAGTCTAGTAATAATACTAATAAGTATACGGTAATGATATTAATAATAATTACCCGGTTGGTAGAAGATGAGTCTGTAGAAAAAAACATATCCCAGTACGACATTATTGATTAATAACCTCGGGATATAACCCGCCCTCGTGATCATTAGGCGAACGAATCGAATACAAACGTGGGTTAGTGAAAGTTATTATGGGTTTTGGAGTGGAAAATTTAAGATTTTTAATGAAAAAATGTGGGGAGTTTGGAATGAACCGTTCAAGTGTATATATAGTGGGTTCCTACGGGGGTGTAATTATAATTACGAGGTAGTACAATGTGATAGGTAAAAAATAAAAAAATAAAAAAAATAACGTTTTACGGGGGTGTAAATGTATTTACGGGGCTGTAAAGGGGTGTAAATTTAGAAATTTTGTCTTTTAGCTATACGGGGGCGTAAATACATTTACGGGGTCGTAAAAGGGTGTTAAAATAGAATCAAGGGGTGTGAGTATAGAATTTGCCTATATATATAGGATGATTCCCCCCTGCCATTCCGTCCCATCTAGAATATCTGTCTCACCCCTCCCGCCGTCCAACCTTTCTTTTCCATTGAAAATTATAAACCCCACCAATAAACTAAAACATAATATTATTATGTTTTCATTACTCACCTCATGTATGTGTAGTGATAAAAAGTTTCTCTATGGGAAAACACATTTCACATGGTGTAATTCGTATAGAAGTCTACACGACACGTACGAGGTTGCCACTACACATATATACGAGGAGTGGATTGTATGTGTACCACTACAAGAAAAGAGCAACGTACAATTTTAACAGCGGCGGCTTTAGAAACGACACGTCGTCGTCATTAACTCTAACTCGTGTGTCATCATTTCATTCAGATCTAACGATTGATTAGATGACAGATCTAACGACCACTGTTCTATCGTACCTTAGCAGTGACCTGTCAGAATGGTGATTAGTGGCGGATCTTAATCATTAAGAAAATTTAATGGTGGGTGGGGGAGGAGGCAGTGGCGAAGTTTCTTAGAAAGAACAAGGGGCTGTGGATATGTTTGAAATCCCGGACACAAATGCAGCTTTGAAAACCCGGGTCTCGTGGGAGTATGTTTTTCTTTAGCTATTGACCGATTGTCTAACGCGTTTTTTTTTGTCTCGTCCCAGCAAGGAGCGACCTGGACCCCCAACCTCCTCCCTCCAGTCGTTGTTCTCTGGTTCATTCAACAAATTTCAAGCCTCTGGATCGGACAGACACATATCGCTTTTTCGATCGGATTGTTTTCTCCTTCAGTCCTTCAGACGGCGAACCAAACACCTCTGAACCATCCCTTCTCCTCTGATTCGGTCAGATTCAGAGGCTGGTTCAGACTAACCAAACAACTCCTAACTCTTATATTTAGGGTAGTTCCAAGCATGTATAAACATAGACATGTATTTCCTCACATACATGGGGTGATTATTTGGTTAATCTTGTAATTATTTAATAAATAGGGGTTAATTAGTAACGTTTATTAGGTAGAATTAAATATTTTTAATTTCCTAATTTGTGTGTAATTAGATTTATATTTTTTCAAGGTTTAGGAGTATTATAAATAGAGTTCATAGGTGTATGATTTATGTATCTTTGACTTTTATATTAATCAACGAGTTTCTTTATTAAATCTACTATTTAATTATATTAAAGAAGACTTAATTTTTAATAAATACATCTATAAACATAGACATGTATTTCATGTATATGAATGCATCCACGTGCGTATGTATTGAATGATGAAAGCTTTGCTCAATTCCTGGTCCAGTCAATAAAATTTACACCAAAACAGCATAGAAAATTTGCACATAATTCTTGCTCTTTGTAGTTTGCCCCTTTCTATTGAATAATTGATGATATATTGATATTTATATAATCTTATTTTATCAATTTAATTAAGATTTATAGAAAGCACCATGAATTTAATGATTGGATAGTCAAAATTAAAATATTCTAATTTTTTGAATGACTAAATATATATTACTCTTAAGCTAACCCCATAAATCCCAAAAGAAATGTTTACGTCTGGGATAGAACCCATAATCTTCAGGTAAGACGAAACCTTATCACCCCCCTTAACCAATAGACTAGGAGCTCATTGGATAACCTCATAAATCCCCAAAAATTCTATTATGTCGATAAAAACAGATAATTAAATATGTATGGTATGTTTGCCCCATTTGTAAACACATACTTTAGTTAAGAGTATTTTGTTTTATAACTATTTATGTTCTTAAAAGTTTACCGATATTTTTATCTTCATATCTAAATTAGATTTTACAACCCGTTGGTTGTGCGAAGTTGCGCAGATACATAAAACAGTAAGGGGATAAAGTTAATACACAAAATAATAACATTGCTAAAACACAATGCGAACAAAATGAAATACAAAAGGACTACCTAACTACGTTAAAATTAGAGCCTAATTAAATATAACAAAAAAAATATATAAATGGAGGTAATGTTGTAAACTAAAATTATTGAAACATTTTAAACAACGATTTAAATTTAGTTAAAAAAACAATTAAAAAACGGTATAAAAATAATAATAAAGATTCGTATGCGAACTTCAAAAAATTAAACACCTAAAAACAACAGTACATGTGTAAAACTAAAATCAAGAAAAACGTTTTAAAAACAGTAAAAACCACCAAATCATATATTAAATTTGTTGAGTTTGGATAAAAAAACTAAAAATAAAAAATAAAATAATAATTTAATTATAAATGCCGCATCACATCCACAAGAATCATCATGTACGTGGTGATTTTCTATTAGAGAGCGACATTACTATTCCTAACATCGTCTACTTTCTTTTATAAATAAATATCTACTTTGTCTTAATAATCTTCTCGAGTTTCTTGTGGATCCTAGCTCGTTAGTAAACTCAAATCATATCGGGCTATTTATGGTGGCTTTAAAAAGCAAGAAACGAGAACGTCTTTCAAATTAGGAACTCATGTCCAGGCCTACTTGAGGAGATTAAATCGACCACGTTCGTTCGGGTCGAGATGCAAAGGTAAAATGGTTAAATTGGATAAAATGACATGATTCGGCTACCTATATATTTCTTGTAACTGGTCTTTATGTATCCTTTCTTTGAATTTTGACTAGCTAGTTACTAGATAGTCTTCTTTTAATGCAAATTGCCTTTGCCAATAAAAAAATATATATGATCAAGAAAATCGCATCAGTACTTTTTTATGAATCAAATTATGGGAGATATCCAACACATCGTATCTTCAAAGAGTTGTAGCTCACTTGATCGACAACAACCTACATCATATCATCTTAGGGTATATTGATGGATAATAAATCATCAATCATATTAAAAAAATATGTAAATAGAAATCAAAACGGGAAAATAAAGACATAACTATGGTTTGTCTAAATTGATTCACGTCCACTTTACAACTAGGTTAGATATTTTCTTTGTATTAAAAAGGAGTTACAAATACACAACATTGTATTTTCATAAACTACGATTATGATTAAAATAATATGATAACAAACCATAATACAACAGATAAAACGTTAGATCTGCTAAAACCTTCACACTTAAAGTATCTATATATTCAACCATGCATGTAGTTTTCACAAATTTAAAGTCTACGAGTAAATGTCCAATAAATTCATGGCGCCCATATATCGACACATTTTATTCATTATGTATATATTAACTCAAAATAAATCAAGTTATCCAGTTATATAGTCTTTAACGACAAACACATATATTTTCTTAAATTGTTTTTTAAATCACATTCACATTTAATTCTTCGTTTACTTTTACTTTGCATTATTCCACATGGATTCTATCTTTCTATCTCCATTTTTATCTTTAAAATTTAGTTTAAAATTTAAAGTTATATAAATAGTAATTTTTTAGATATAGAAATCCATTTTATCTTTAAAATTTAGAGTTATATAAATAGTAAATTTTTTTAAATATAGAGATCCATTATTCATGTTCTCTATAAATCTCATAAGTATCTAGAAAGGATAAAAAAATATAAAATGAATGTTTATGAATGGGATATATACAAATAGAGATAGGGAATGAAATATGAAAAGCTAGATGAAATTTAAAAGTATAATATTTAATTAAATTATAAGATAAAAATATAGAATACTGTATGATGACGTATATCCGAGCTTGATCGTAGAACACCCTCCTGTCCTATCACAAGTCTAACAACGCTTCTTCTTTTGCATGTTCACTGGTCAAACACTCAAATGATCTTCTCATTCTCAATCCAATCTAACTGAGAGTAGTTTGATCGCGTAAGCTGAAAGTGAAATAAATGACTTTATTTATAACCACAGGCTAGCGACGGTTAAGTTACCTCTGTCGCATCGGATAACCGCCTCTAAGACGAACGATGCAACACCACGTGTCCTTACAGTTGTCCGCTACACACGTATATCTGTAATTGTCTGGCACTCCAGTAAAACCAACAAACAACTAATAGTCCGGAGCACCAGTTTACACATTGGATAACGATTGAACATGTAATGAACCAGTGGATAATAGTCGTTCACTACGTTCAAGCAAGGATTGAGCATTATTTTTGACTAAATCCCGGCGTATAGTGACTAGACCACTACACACCGGACTGGTGGGCTGATAACGTATGTCTGGATCAGATGACGTCATACAAGTATCTCAACATGCAATCCATGGAATATCCCCTAGTTTGACCTATACCTGTAGGTCGGATAACGGAAAGCACATGGACCGGCCTACACACTAGGTTGGATCTCATCATGCATATCAGTCTAGACCTATTAACTCGCTTAGGACGTACCAGACCAACGGCGCATTGTCCAGATCAGACATTACAGACGAAAACTCAAACATTAAGGCTTGGAACCTTCATGCTTGGACCAGCTGACACAACATTTAATGTCATTTTTCCAAATGGGTACCGTGGCAATATGGTCCAGATCTTTGATCAAACCTGCACAATGCCTAATTGAGAATCGAAGATAACATTAATGACATAACGAGACAAAGGTTGAGGATTATAAATACTCCTCAACCATCAGGTATAATCATCATCCAATGCTAATCTATTCTTCTCGATTACGCTTATACGTACAAACACACATATTTATTTTCACATTCGAGTTTGATCGCATGACACCCTCCTCTCCCGTCCCAAGTCTAACGACGCTTCTTGTTTTGCAGTTTCACCGGTTAAGCACTCAAAGGATCTTCTAATCCTACCCATTCTCAATCCGATCTAATCTCTTAACCTCTCTTGTAGTCATCTCTCGTTCGGTAGTCCCTCCTTAATCCTTATCACCTCAACTATCCGAGACAGACCGATTCTACATTGTACAAAATTTTAATACCCCTTATATTACTGTTTGAATTTTATAAGTTTAATGTAATTAAATGGGTACCTAATATAGTTATTAAATCCAAATTTTCTTAGCTTTTTGTGGGGGATATTATATAAAATACATGACTATGAAAGAGAGAGAGAGGGGGATGAAATCTTGATGATTTTGAGTGAAGAGATACGGGAAGTGAAAACTACACATCAAAGAGATGATTACCCTTAAGAAAAGGGGTATCATACATCAGCAAACACTACATCCTACAGTACACTGCTCCTACTTAATTAGGGTTTATCTCCAGCCATCCCGGATTGTCTGATTCCATCCGTTGGATGTGTCATTCCCAGATGAAAAGGCCCTCTCATCCAACGGCAGATCATCCATGATAAAGAAAACCTAATGAGGTAAGCTTTTAGGGTTAGAGAGAGTACAGATTTTATTGATTCCTGCTGCCAAAATCCAATTTCATCAATACTTAAAAGACTTGACTGACAATCAATTACACACAAATTCTTCCACATTACCTATGTCATGCATTTGTTCATATATGCCTCCTAATTTGTCCTAGAGAAACAGAGATGATCAACAACAAATTATTAAAGCGAGAGTACTATATATCCTATATACATATATATATATATATATATATATATATGTATGTATATATAGAGAGAGAAAGAGAGAGAGATAATGCAAACAAATGCATGATAATGATAGGGAAACTACTCATGATGGTAGCATCAATATCAAAGAAATAACCCAAATCATAAAAGCTGAAGTTGAGAGTGAGTGAGAGAGAATGGGGAATGAAACTGCAACAGAAAGCGTTATAGTGATGAAATTAATATTTCCGTTTTCTTGAATAAAAATTGTACATCAAGAAAGAGATGATATATTATTGCACACTATATATTTTGATTTTGATTTTTGATTTTTCAACAACAATTTTACTATACTACAAACCATCAAATCTTGTACTCGTAATGATTTGAACGCTCATCACTTTTGTAAAGAAACAAACATAAGATATAACACGATAAACATATATTTTGATTTTGATACCATATTAATGAAGTTTCTATTTATGTTTTCATCCCCAAAATAATCTAAAACTAGCTCGTGATTAATCTGAATCCCATATACTTAGCACAAGATGATCATGCATAACTAATGGCAACATGGTCATGATTGATAGTTCGGCAATATATCCATGGGTTTGTTAGAAAAACATTGATTAATAGTTTATTGGTAAAATAAACAAAGAATGATAATAAATATAATTAATTACCAAGAATACCCCTATGAAAATACTACTATATCCTCGTTCCATAGTAGCCAATTAATGGATGCTTGGAATATTTTTATTTAGGGCCGCCTTGCTATCTCCAAAAGGACTACGGATTTTTATAAAATAATGTCACATTGAAAATACACAGCCACCCCCAACCCATCCCTACCCATTCGGCTGAATCTAGATTTGTCTCGCAAATAAAACATACATGGTTAAAAGGTTGTGAAAGTACTAGTTGTGTTTTTTACAATAGCAAAAAGTCACACTTTTATCTATATATATATTTATCATGATATTTGAATACTTGACCATTTAAGAAGGGGCAAATATTATTCAAACAAAATTATATACACATGTGTACCATGATGCCACCACCGACCATTTGGTATAAAAACACTTCTAAGGATGGACGGTATGTAGCGGCATCAACCTCGGCATGGTTGATGCCGCGCTTCAACGACCATACCGCATGTAGCGGCGAGTTTGGCATGGCATAAGGGAGAAGGTCTTCAATTTAATCACAAAAAAACCTTTATATTTTTCTCTCAAACATGGTTCGTCCTCGCCCAAAATATATAATCCCACCCGAACTTTTGACTTCATCTAGTAGTTCGAGTTGTTTATTTTTTTTAAGGAATTTGGTAATTTTTTATATTATTTTAGGACTTTGTAATTTTTATTTTTAAATTAATGAATTTTATGTTTTTATTTTATTTTATGTAATTGTTTTTGTTAAAAAAAAAGTTTGCCTAAAACATGATTTACGCAACCATACCCACCACAAAAACATCAATTATACATAAATTTTCTCTCTCCTGTTGGCAGCCCATGATTGGTCAGATTTATGTTTCAAATGGTTGCCTTAGGCAACCATACCCCCCATCCTAAATTTCGAAACATGTGCTGGTTCTGGATATGGTTAGCATGATCATATAAATAAGATTAGAACTAGGTGTGGTTGACGTGGTTAAGTTTGTAAAGAGAAATTAAACTTATTATGTGTTGTGGTGGTGATGTTAAAGTAACAAGACTCAGCTTCAATGACTTTTATATTAGTATCCACCTCTCGTATAATTATCTTCCCGCCGAGCCCTCTTTCTCCTCGGTACACAGAGAAAAAATGTAGAACTGTCACCAACAGTGCATCATTGAAGAAATGACTCACTAAACCAGGATCACTAAGACTAATATAGTATGAATTAAAACTAATCTAATAGAAAAAAATTGCCTTTTCTGTAAACTTTTTCCGGTTCCGCTGCTACCGCAAGCTTTACGCAATCGATCGAGTTATATAGATATCATTTCAACAAAACGCATAGAGGTCGATCAATGAAAGGCTCTGGGAGACCCACCAAACGAAAGCCAGGGTCTTTCAGAAAATGAATTCCTAATTGAAGAGTGCATAACCGCATGGATAAGCTCGATCACACTAACCTGTCAAAATAGGATCCAATTAAATATTTTCCTTGAGAGATATCAAGAAGAAATTGGATTGGAATAATATCGATTCAGACAGAAGAAAAAGTTCTCGATTGATTCACAAACGGTTTTGCTATCCAAAAGGTGGTTGCGGCGCAACTTATTGTCCGTTTACCTGTCACTTTATTGTAATTTGATCATTCGAGTATTATATGTTAAACACCATTTCGATGATTGTTTTTTCACAAACTGTAGCTATCTATAAGAAAGAGGAAGAGAAGAAAAATGAATATCTCACATCTTTTAACAAATGCGATTTATTCCGTATCCTTTCTCAATGAAAAGATGAGTGTAATTAGTTTTATTTGAGAGTTGAGGTAAAAAACAGACCGAAACAGATATTTTATAGTTGGTATATTTTGTTACATACGAAATTTTGTGGGTCGTAAAAGAATAAATATAGGCATTACGTAAACCACTAAAATTCTAAAAACCCATTTGAACATAGCCTCTTAGTATTTATATCACAACTCTATCCTTATAATTCCTATAAGACAAAGACGACATTAATAGGAATAGTCTCCACTAATCACATGTTGTTGAAATGTGATTTTAGATTATTTAAGTGAGTTTAGAGTCTCGAACCCGGGTCGCTGAGTATGTGTTATACGCGGGTTTGAGGCAAAGTAACCGGAGGGGCTGGAGTTGTCAATATCACATTGTGGCAGGGTGCATGTTGTCAATTCGAGCTCAAGATTAGTTAATTGCGATTAGGCCGTTAGTAGCCGTTAGGTTATAAAAGGGGGATTGTCTTCTTCATTCTAATTAGGTCTTATTCTCTGTAACTTGTTTTCTGTTCTTGATTGTAAACTCTCTCGTTCGAATTCAATTGTGATAGTATAAGCTTGATTCAATTTGAGTTCGTGTATTGTTACTGTTTTGAGTTATCGATCTCATTCTGATGCAACAATTGGTATCAGAGCCTGGTGGCTCAAATTAGTGATCGATTCAAGACTACAGAGGTGAAATTGAAGGCGCAATGGTATCAACAAAGTTCTCAGTTGATAAATTTGATGGGAAGAACGACTTCAGTATATGGAGGGTGAAGATGAGAGCATTTCTGGTTTATCAAGGACTCGCGGAAGCCTTGAGAGGAGATGCAGGTCGCCCTGATGACTGGTCAGATCACGATTGGCAAGAAGTGATGGATCAAGCGCACAGTTCAATCATCCTATGTTTGGGAGATAAAGTTCTGAGAGAAGTATCAAGAGAAGAGTCGGCAGCAGGAGTTTGGGCGAAACTCGAGTCCCTGTATATGACCAAGTCCCTGGCTAACAGATTGTATCTCAAGAAGAGGCTATACACGTTTCAGATGCAATCAGGTCAGACTGTTGATTCTCATTTAGATGAATTTAATAAAATCATTCTAGATTTAGAAAACATTGAAATCACTCTAGAGGATGAGGATCAGGCTATTATTTTCTTGACTTCCCTGCCCTCCTCCTATGAAAACTTTGTAGAGACTATGATGTTTGGTAGAGAGTCAATTTCTATGGAGGAGGTTACTTCTGCTCTTAATTCTAGGGAATTGAAGCATAGAGGTAATGTCAAGGAGGAGTCAGGAGGGGAAGGGTTGAATGTGAGGGGAAAATATGACCATAAGAAGTCTGATTATAAGAATAAGAAAAACTACAATAAGCAAAAGTATAAGTCTGATAGAGTGTTTAAATGTTTTGCTTGTGGGCAAGAAGGACATTTCAAGAAAGAGTGTCCCAACAGGAAAAATTACAGGAATGAAGGGAATAAGAGTCATAGTAAACCTCAGGCAAATTGTTCTCACTATGAGGAAAGCTCATGTGATGGGTATGAAAGCAGTGATGTGTTGATGGTGTCTAGTGAGTCATGTAGGAATGACTGGATATTAGATTCAGGCTGCTCATACCATATGACACCTAGTAAGTCAAATTTTAGTAACCTTGAGTTGCAAGATCTTGGAAATGTCAAACTTGGGGATAGCAGACCTTGTAAGATAGAGGGGGTAGGTTCTGTCAAGATTAAGTTGTCTAATGGTAGTGATTTAATTCTTGATCAGGTTAGGTACATACCTGAGTTAACTAGGAACTTGATATCTCTAGGTACCTTTGAAAAGGGAGGTCATGTTATAAGTTTGAGACATGGGAGAGCCAAGGTTGTAAAGCGTTCAAGGGTGGTGTTGACTGGTACTAGGTGTAGAAATAATATCTATGAACT
Source organism: Deinandra increscens subsp. villosa (assembly GCA_039602395.1). Taxonomy (NCBI): domain Eukaryota; kingdom Viridiplantae; phylum Streptophyta; class Magnoliopsida; order Asterales; family Asteraceae; genus Deinandra; species Deinandra increscens. Next base: position 19,025,640 of record JBCNJP010000019.1, on the reverse strand, counting down.
AGACATTAAGGGAGACCAAGAAGTTAGTCATGCAGTGTTAGGACCTAAGGAGGTTGATGCTAGACTATGGCATAAGAGGCTTGGGCATATGAGTGACCAAGGGTTACATGAGTTGAATAAACAGCATGTCTTAGGTGAATTAAAGGATACCAGGGTTGGATTTTGTGAGCATTGTGTATTAGGAAAGGCACATAAGGTGAAATTCTCTAAGGGTAGGCATACATCTAGAAGAATATTAGAGTATATTCATGCTGACTTGTGGGGGCCAGCTAGGACACAAACCCTTGGAGGGGCTAGATATTTCCTATCCATTGTAGATGAATATTCTAGGAGAGTGTGGGTTAATGTGCTTAAACAGAAAAGTGATGCTTATGAGAGCTTTAAAAGTTGGTTGTGTTTAGTTGAAAATCAGACTGGTGTAAGAGTCAAAAAGATTAGAACTGACAATGGCCTTGAATTCTGTAACCAACTGTTTGACTCATTGTGTAGATCTAAAGGTATAGCTAGGCACTTGACTATCCCAGGTACCCCACAGCAAAATGGATTGGTAGAAAGGATGAATAGGACATTACTGAACAAAGTGAGGTGTATGTTGCTTAGTTCAGGATTACCAAAGAGTTTTTGGGGAGAAGCTGTTACAACTGCAGCCTACCTAATTAATAGGTCTCCTTCTACTGCTATTGGTATGAAAACTCCTATGGAGAGGTGGAGTGGTAAGCATGCTGATTACAGCAACCTCAGGGTGTTTGGGTCTTTAGCTTATTCTCATATAAGCCAAGATAAACTTGATGCTAGAGCTGAAAAGTGTATATTCATAGGTTATCCTGAGGGGGTGAAAGGCTATAAGCTATGGAGAATAGGTGATGGTAGGCCTAGAGTGATAATAAGTAGAAATGTTACCTTTAGGGAAAATTTCCTATATAAGGATGTTGATAGCAAAGGTGAGCTGAGAGAACCTAGTAGAGAACAGGACCTTGAACTTGAGGTGGAGTCTCTAAAGAAGAGTGATGGACAACAGGTTGATGGTCAGGAGATATCTCAGGAAGTTAGTGACCAGGTGGAGTCCACTAGTAGGGATGAAGAAGTTACTCCTAACTATAGCATTGCTAAGGACAGGACCAGGAGGCAAATTGTTAAGCCAAAAAGGTTTAGGACTGAAGAGGATATTTCTGCTTTTGTGTTCCTATCAATGGCAGGTTATGAAAATGTTGTAGAACCCAATTCCTATGAAGAGGCTATAGAATCTGAGTGTAAGGATCAGTGGTTAAAAGCTATGAGGGAAGAAGTGGATTCTTTACATAAGAATAACACTTGGGTTATCACTAGTAAACCTGTGGATAGGAAAGTTATACCTTGTAAATGGCTGTTTAAGTTGAAAGAACCTATGAGTGAGGATGAGCCTCCTAGGTTCAAGGCTAGGCTAGTTGCTAAGGGGTTTAAGCAAAGGGCAGGAATAGATTTCCATGAAGTTTTCTCTCCTGTTGTCAAGCATTCTTCTATTAGGATTATACTGTCTATTACTGCATCATTGGATTTGGAATTAGAACAATTAGATGTTAAGACAGCCTTCTTACATGGAGACTTGGATGAAGAAATTTACATTGAGCAACCAAAAGGTTTTGAGGAGACTGGTAAGGAAGGACAAGTGTGTCTATTACAGAAATCTCTTTATGGTTTAAAGCAGTCCCCTAGGCAGTGGTATAAAAAATTTGATGATCATATGGTTAGAAATGGTTTTGTTAGGAGTGAATATGACCCATGTGTTTATATGAAGGAATATGATGATCATAAATTTATATATTTGTTGCTTTATGTGGATGATATGCTTGTTGCTTGTGAGTCTATGAAGGTGATACAGGAAACAAAGGATATGCTGATGATGAAGTTTGAAATGAAAGAGTTGGGCCCTGCAAAGAAGATTTTGGGCATGGAGATCAAGAGAGATAGGGTCAAAAGGGAGTTGTATCTTACACAAGAAGGATATGTGAAGAAGGTATTGAGTTTATATGGTATGCAAGGATGCAAGCCTGTGAATATTCCTTTTGCTCCTCATTTCAAATTATCATTGGAAGATTGTCCAAAGTCCAAGTTGGAAACTGATTATATGAACAAGGTGCCTTACTCTAATGCTGTTGGTTCACTAATGTACCTAATGGTGTGCACAAGGCCAGACATCAGTTATGGAGTTAGCATAGTGAGTAGGTTTTTATCAAATCCTGGCAAGACTCACTGGGAGGCAGTTAAGTGGCTTCTTAGATATTTGGCAGGCACTCAAAGCAAAGGGCTAATTTTTAAACAGCATACGGATGTTGAAGTGGTGCAAGGCTTTGTAGATTCTGACTATGCTAAGGACCTTGATAGGGGAAGGTCTATTACTGGTTATGGGTTTAAAGTAATGGGAAACTGTGTTAGTTGGAGGGCAAGTTTACAAAGTGTAGTTGCACTCTCAAGCACTGAAGCTGAGTATATAGCATTAGTGGATGCTGTTAAGGAAGCACTTTGGTTGAATAGGTTTTCTTTGGAGTTAGGGTTGCAGACAAATAGAACCATTGTGAACTGTGATAACATGGGAGCAATCCACTTATCAAAGAATTCTGTGTTTCATGATAAAACCAAACATATCAGGGTTAAGCTTCATTTTATCAGGGAAATTATCAATTCAAAAGAAATTGAAGTTGAATATGTTCCCACAGGAGATAATGGTGCTGATATGTTTACCAAGTCATTACCCATATCAAAGTTTCAAGCTTGTATGAAAGTTTTCGGTATTGGGTAACTTAATCTGGTATTGGGTCACTTGGTTTAAACTTGATTTTGATTATAGGTCACATTAGAATAGATAAGTTCATTGAACCTCTGCTATTCAATGCTAATGATCTGTAGTTGAATGATGGTTTTGTTCCAGTGTCCTTTATTGAATCAAGCAATTTCTAAAATCAAGGTGGAGAATGTTGAAATGTGATTTTAGATTATTTAAGTGAGTTTAGAGTCTCGAACCCGGGTCGCTGAGTATGTGTTATACGCGGGTTTGAGGCAAAGTAACCGGAGGGGCTGGAGTTGTCAATATCACATTGTGGCAGGGTGCATGTTGTCAATTCGAGCTCAAGATTAGTTAATTGCGATTAGGCCGTTAGTAGCCGTTAGGTTATAAAAGGGGGATTGTCTTCTTCATTCTAATTAGGTCTTATTCTCTGTAACTTGTTTTCTGTTCTTGATTGTAAACTCTCTCGTTCGAATTCAATTGTGATAGTATAAGCTTGATTCAATTTGAGTTCGTGTATTGTTACTGTTTTGAGTTATCGATCTCATTCTGATGCAACACATGTCACGTGACAGTTACCGTTGACATCATGTGGCACGAGTAAACTTATTTTTGTTTCTTATCTGTTATTAAATTGGCGTCGTTGCTGAAGAATATACATATTTATTGGTAGTTTTGATTTTTTTTTCGTTTTAAAAAAATTCACCCAAAAATCCAAAAATAATTTTATATATAAACATAATATTCTATAACACATTAAAATTTTGTATAGAGTGATTCTCTGTCCTCGTATCCGGCCTATACTCGATAGCATTTATATACACATCATTGTCACATATGATTTTGTAGCATTCATTCCTCTCAATCAATTGATCAAGGCTGCAACATAATTTCAAATCTCAACATAGGGAATCTTGAATACTGTTTCAACTTCAAGGAATTGTCTACAGAAAACCAAACTAATTTTTAACCAGACTTAGTTTACAGAAATTAAGTAGAAATATATAGTTTTGCCCAAAAGTACTAAAAGTTCTATGTTAAACCCGATCTCAAAATTACATAAAAGTCGTGACAAAACTTGTAGACACTAGACGCTTTAAGAGATTTATTATTTTATCATCCCAAACTTGTTGCAAGCTAAAACGGTTTATTGTGCTCACGAAAGCTCTGGTTAGAAGCTTGGATGATTGAGTTCGTTTAATTAGAAAATATAAAACTTATAATTTTTTGATGCATGATCAACTAGTTGTCGAACTCTACTTGTATGAATGCAGATTAACAAGTTCTCATCGTTGTAATAAAATGCTACATGGTAATTTGTTTATATATGTTAGGGGGTAACTTTGTAGAAACATAACCAACTTTCATTTTTGTTCCAATTAGGTCACTCAAACTTTTTTTTGTTCCAATAGGTAACTTAACTTTAAAATATGTTATAATCCTAGATAAATTACCTGATTAGCAGGTAACCTAATTATTTTTTTATAAAAACTAAGTTTTTTTTATAAAAAATGAATTTTTTTTTATAAAAAACGAATTTTTTTAAAATCGAATTTTTGTATAAAAATCCAAAATTTTATAAAAAAACGTTTTTAATAAAATTTCGAAATTTATATACCCAAAACGTTTTTTTATAAAATTTCGAATTTTATACACCCAAAACGTTTTTTATAAAATTTCGAATTTTATAAAAAAACGTTTTTTTATAAAATTTTATAAAATTTCGAATTTATACACCCAAAACGTTTCTTTTATAAAATTTCGAATTTTATAAAAAAAAAATAATTTTTTACACCCAAAACATTTTTTTTATAAAATTTCAAATTTTTATAAAAAAAATCAAAAATTACTTTCTTATAAAAAATCAGTTTTTTTTATAAAAAAATTGATTAGATTACCTGCTAATTAGGTCATTTATCTAAGATTAGAACATATTTTAAAGTTAAGTTACCCGATTGGAACAAAAAAAAATTTGAGTGACCTAATTGGAACAAAATTAACAAAATTAAAAGTTAGTTATGTTTCTATGACATTTTCATTTACTATAAACATTGCAGAATTTACAAGCAATTTTATACATCGATCTTATTATTTTATATATCTTTTTTAATAGTTTTTCTTGTCTTGTTTTTAGTTTTATTTTATTTGCTTATATCTTTTTTAACTATTTTCTAATTCTTTTTTAAATCGTTTTTAATTGGTTTTAGTTTTGTTTCACACTGTTGTCTTTGCGTATCTAATTTTTTTTAGTGTTACAATTAACTCGAATTCTAAATTTAATGTGGTTGCGTTGTATTTTTGTATTTCCGTTTTATTTATGTTATGTTTTTTTATTCGTTTGTCTCCGCAACAACGCATGAGTATGGAATGGACACTCACACAAAAACACGCTATCATCCATCTACTTATGATAAATTAATTAATTAGTAGTCTTGATACAAAATATACCAATAAGTATAACTTGTAATTCATAGTGTATAATTTGGTTAGGTCAATAAAAATGTACACAACATGATGCTAGTGTAAGGAGGTTTGTTTCTTTCTTCCCCAAAACTAGAGTACTTCTTTAGGTCACCATGCATCACAAGTTGTACATTATGTTAATCTGAGTTTGAGATATTGAGCCAAGTAATAGCCCTAAAAAGTAATGAATGAAATAAGTGACTGCTCACAAAAAGGCTTTTCAGTTTTCACTCAAGAAAAAAATCCTTGTGTGTAGCAACCTTTCTAGTCCCTCTTTTGTCCCTTACCTTTTTCTTAACATCACTCTGTCAACTTCAATCCTTCTCTTCCAGATATCACCTATCTCTCCCCCCTCTCTCTCACACACCAACACACACACACTATGTGTGTGTGTTTGATCAGTCTTTGTGTGCCTGCATCTTCCATGTGCACCCTCCTTCCTTTCTTCTTATATAATTAGCATCTCCCATCTAAAGATCCCCATCCCCCCTTCTGTCTAATCTGTGATTAGGGTTTCATTGATCTTTCTTTCTTTCTATCTGTTGTGGTGGTACGTTGTTTGATTGAAGAACAACTAACACCATGGAAACTCAACAACAAGCTGCTGATCATATTCAAGATTTTGGGAACAAAAACAGTACTTATGGATGCCGGCAAAGCAGTACAAGGTGGACACCCACAAGTGACCAGATCAGAATCCTGAAAGAGCTTTACTACAACAATGGGATCAGGTCACCAACTGCTGATCAGATTCAGAGAATCGCTGCTCAACTCAGACAGTACGGAAAGATTGAAGGCAAGAATGTGTTTTATTGGTTTCAGAACCATAAAGCTCGTGAACGCCAGAAGAAACGGTTCACTCCTGCTGCTCCTGCTCCTCCTCCTCCTCCTCCGCCCTTCGCCACCGAACACATCAACCACCACCATCTACCCGCCGCGGCTGCCGCCATGCAGATTCAAGCGCACCACCATCACTACCACCATCAAGAACCACCGCATGTCTATGCTCACCCACACAAGCTCTACACCACACATCACATTGGTACTCATCAAATAATTATACTTCCCTAGCTGGCTACTCTCTATATTTAGTTTGTTTGTTTCTCATCTAGGTTATATCATATATGAGTCTTTAATTATGCATACCCATTACTAAATTTTGATTTTTTTTCTTGTAAAGATTGATTTTTTTTTACTAATTTTTAGTTTCTTTAAGCATACCCATTACTGAATTTGATTTTTTTTCCTTTAAAGATTATATTTTTTTTTTTTACTAATTTTAGTTTCTTTAGGCATACCCATTACTAAATTTTGATTTTTTCTTGTAAAGATTGAATTTTTTTACTAATTTTTAGTTTCTTTAGGCGTACCCATTACTAAATTTTTCTTTCTCTCTTTTAAAGATTGTAACTTTTGCAAGTTTTTCTTTCTTGAAAAGATTGTGTTTTTACTTATATATATTGTGGCTGATCTTGAATTCATGAGAAATATTGCAGGGGTTGGTTCTTCTTCACAAGGAGTGATGGCTGTTGGGTGTGGCTATGGATCTGTTGCCATGGAGAAGAGTTTCAGGGTACATTTTTTTTTATAAATATAATCATACTTATTATAAACACGCACACGGACACACTTTATTTAATATACAGGATACTCCTTAAATAATTAACTATTCATATACATCAGAATTTCATGGAGAACATATATAGACAATTACTGTGAGGAACTAGGGTTTAGGGGATGTTTGAGATATTGTTTTGTACTTAAAGATATCATATTTTAATGTTAATTCACACTAAACATTTTATGTATGATTAATCACTTTAAAATTTTATTTTAAAAAATGAAAAAATGTGATTGAGACACAAATGTAACAAATCTGCCTTTGGGTACTTGCCTATATCTACAGAAATGTTCAATATCACCACCAGGAGAGAGCAAGGCAACCGGAGGAATTGGCCGGAATATCGGATCAAGATCGCGGGTGGGTGATTCGCGTTCTTTCTTCGACAAAATCAAGCCGAAAACATATGAGATCGTAGAGAATCATGGTCGTCAAGACGATCAAGAACAACAAGTAGAAGATGAGACTTCAACCGAGATTGAAACACTTCCATTATTTCCGATTCATGACGGCAGCAGTAGTACCGCCCACCACGATTATGATTTCTTCGGCATGAAGACGGCAAATCTGCCATTGGAGCATGGCTCAGGAGGTTACTACACCGGAGGAAGCTGGTACCGCTCCGATGACCGGGCTTCTCTCGAACTCAGCCTCAACTCATATGGATACTACAACTGATTATCATGTATCCAGCCATCATGATAATTATGTAATTAATGAAGTAGCTAGTAGTACTTATCATCATATATATATCATGTTCTATCTATGAGTGATTTGCGATTAGTACGTTCTGCTATACGTACTTAATTATTATTATTATATATGAGTATGAACCCTTTTAATTATTTAAATCATGTTTAGTGTCCAATAATGCATATATTTGTTCTTCTTATTTATTTATCTGACTGACAAATGTGCTTCACTTAATTGATCAAACCCTAGGTAGCAATTTAACTTGTTTCGGTTTTCATTTGAATGGTTAATTTGATTAGGCTTTAGGGAAATAGTACTTCATTTTTATAAATTCATGTATCAAGTTTGTAAGTTAAGACCTTGTATGACGATTAGCTTTGATGATGATGATTACTTGAGATCAAATAAAATTAACAACATGATCATAGAATGGGTTAGGAGATCGAGTGGTTCTTTGTGTCGATTCGTAGATTGATCACCTCATGATCTTGTCCTTCGACACTACTAATTAAGACATACGTAGATACCATTAGTCTTATCGTAGTTGGGGGCCTGATCAACCTCCTGCGTGAGAATAAATAGAGGATCGTATAGATTGATAGTTAATTAAAGGGGAATATGAGTAAGCAAGTTGATGCATGGGTCACCTAATTATAGTTAAACGTTTCCATTCAAGGCTTGAATTTATCGGATTTATCGTGTTAGTCCTAGTATTATGATGTGATCATCATATCTTTTATCCGGAGCTTGTTAATCGGCTTTTAATATGCCCATGTACTTCGCTATTAGGAGATTGATATCAGGAGATCGGTTTTGTGCTTGGTTCTGTTGGTCATTTTAGTGTCATTAAAGCCATAATTATAATGTAATTAATGTAATTGGATTTGTTTAACATCGATATGAGGATATATGTGAGGATAGAATAAATCTTAATATGAGTTACGAGTTGTGGAGTGCACATTCATTGAAGCAAGCTATAACTTTTGAAACCAAATTGCCCTAATTAAATAGTTCAAAGGGGCGAAACCTCTTAGATAACGGGGTTCAGGGGTAACGCCTAGTGGGGTCCAAGGTGCAGAGCTTCTTATGGCGGTCATGCTAGCGAAAAGTTGAATCAAATTAAGTCGTTATATAGTCTAGGTGTTGCTTTTGAATCACTTTAAAAGCAATAGGTTGAATGGGAATTGGAATCAACTGCAAGCTGCTACTGATCGATAACAGCTTAGTACTGCAATTGTAACCGAAATCAGTTGTAAGTTTGCTTCAGTAGCAAGCGAGATCACATTAAAGTTAGTTATCCGTGGTAAAGTTGCTCATCAGTAGTAACTTTGATAATCATGATAATTTATTTGCTTCCTCATCAACCTTGTTCTCCGACATCAACTTTGTGATCGCCAACTTTATTCTTAACTATTATGATGATTCAGTTTCTATACATACGGAATTCATTTAGTCTACAAATATACATTTTCTTTAACAATCAATTCCATAGAGAAGAACATATCATTATTGATAATAATTGTCTCTCTTATCACTGATGGACCACTATCTTTATTTCCCGAGTATAGAACCCAAATATCACCCTTAGGAGGAAACCCACTATAAGTGAGAAACATGTTACTTATGCCTTCTATCATTAACTTTAATCATTAATCGTACTCACGTCTTCACTTATAATACTTGAAAAATAAAAATTTTGACTTTTCCAATCAAGTATTGCTATATATAACATATCGTAATAATTAGCTTGAACAAACTGTATAAATTAATACGATTCCCTTATTGGTGGATTAATATCACAATATCTTATGGAATCAAAAATCATGAGCAGTTTGTTTTGGACCACATGCAGCAGGAATTGAAGTAACTGCAACTCAAATTGCTTCAATGAATCAAATCTCTTTTAAGAAGCTAAAACTGGACCACGACCCACATATGGGATATTGCTTAATTTACTTGACAACAAAAGTCAAACGTATCAGAATTCCATATATTTTGCTTTGACCGATGTCAATTTTCTTTACTTAAAATAGGATAATTATCTCATATGCAAATAAGATAAAAGAATTATTTAGTGAACTGATGTAGTAGTTATGTTTGCACCATTTTGTCGGAAAGAGCAAAATAATCTAATATATTCTGCTTCAAATAAGCATCAAAATCTTACATGATATACTTGTAAAGTAATTATATTCTCCTCTTTTTTAAATGTTACAATTACAAGATGTTTAATACATATATGTTTACTATGTGACTTATACTAACTATTTACTATCAAAATATATAATAAGTAGGTAAATATTGAACATAAAAGTACTCTAACCATGGGTTTACACCATATCCCACATATCAAATGTAGATGGGCGTCAACAAACGCATAAGGCCGTGTTTGGCGCACTAGCTGAAAAGCTAGCTGCTAGCTGATAAGCTATCTGTTAGCTGATAAGCTAGCTGACAAGCTAGCTGCTAGCTGACAAGCTAGCTGCTAGCTGACAAGCTAGCTGCTAGCTGATAAAAGAACTAAAAATAAAGAACTTAAAAATCAGAGAAACCTAATGCTAGCAATATTCAAACCAAGGTCTTCTAGGGAAGAAAGCAGCATCCAAGTCACTACACCAACACACGCATTGTGTATTTGTGTTAATTAAGTTTGTTTAACTTTATCTATCTAAATGCTGGCATTTAAAGAAAAAAAAGAACTAGTAGCCTTGTAAAACAAAAAAGTAACTATAGCTAACATGTTCATTTTTCATATATATATTTATATACTAGCGGGGTGCTCACATGAAAGGCGAAAAAACACAACATACTAACACATAATGTAAAACGTTTTAACAATTAACTGGTGATTAATCATATAAAATTAAAGGTTTATCGAAAGTTTATATCTATATAATAAATGATTTTCAAAATTTAGATAAACATTATTACATAATTACTTCTCTAACTTAATTCCGCTACTAATTTCTTATTCGGTTACTTTTTTTATTTAATAAAATAATAAACAAAGACGATATTGTCCCCTCAAACACTTTATTTATTAAGTAAGGACGGACGGTATGGGGGTAGAAGTACCCTTAGGATACTAGTTTTTATCCAATGAGAACATGACAAGTGTGTGAGATGAAAACTACCCTTTAGGGGAGTTTTGAGAGGGTATGGTTTAGGATAGTTGAAGATCAAGACAAAGCTCCAAATCTCTCACATACCTCTCGGTTAGTGTCGGCAACTACTAACTCCTTCAGCTAAAAAACAACTAACCGCTACCACTACCCGATGGAGGGGGTGTGGTAGCCGATCGGCTAAAACAAAAGGCCACTACCCGGACTCAATTTGCAGAACCCATACCGCCTATCTTAAATGACAAGTTTGTACTTCTCATATGTATTATAAATTTATAATATACTAGTGGGGTGTCCGCGCGATGCAGCGAGAAACATAACACACTAATATAGACACTGGTAAACGGTTGAACAATTAATTGAAAGCGTATTTTAGTCATAAGTTCCTATTAACAAATATTTATAACTTATTTCTGAAAAATAGTATTTAGAACTTTATTAATAGAAGAAATTAATATATTTGTTACTTCAATTTATAAGTAATTAATGTGGTGATGATAATTTACATATATATCATTCAAAACTCTCAAAATTTTAGATAAAAACATTTTTGTCCATCTTATATGTATTATAATATAGTATAGACTATAGATAAATATAAATACATGGTATAACGTAATATCAAAATACATAATATAAAGGGAAAAAGACGAAAATAGCCGGTTTGACCACGGTTGGACGAGAATGTCCACACTTTTTAAAAAAAAGACCAAACTAGCCGGTTTCACGGTCGTCTAGCACCGTCCATCGACGGTCGTCCGACTGTGCCTCTTAACCAGTAAAAAAACGCCACCTCAGCATTCCACGGTCGCACAAGCCCTTGGTCAAAGGTCGTCCGACTGTTCTCCGGGGCCCAGCGACCGTTCCGACATTCCAACTGGCACGGTCGGTCCGACCGTCTGACACGTTTGTCGGAGGCGTCCCGACCGTGGAAAATATTTTTTTTTTAATTTAAAAATCCTTTTTCCTACGGTCGCGGTATATACGGTCGTTGACGACTGAGTCTACTGTCGTCCGACCGTTGTGTATTTTTATATATTTGTTAATTTTTTAAATAAAAATTTAATTTATTTATTTTTTACTCACTTTATTTCAACTCTATAAATAGGAGGAGTTATGGATTCAACTCTATCAAATTGGAAAAATGTCATCTAGACGAAAAAAAAGAAACACTCGTGAAACCGATTCTGCTTCTAACTCATTTGAAACCATTGATGAAATTCCACCACCTGTTGAGAAACAAGTTTGGAACTTTCAGAGTAAAGAAAATTGGGCTCCAAATGTTTTAAGCTTCTTTTATACTGGTATGGATTCATCGTTTTGTACAATTTCTTACATGGGATCCTATACACTTACGAAAGAATTTTGGGGCTCACTTCTTGCGTTGCATGGAAATCCTCGCATAGGAGCAAGTGTATGTCATTCTTTATTTTATATTTAAAACGTATTTTTAAATATAAATGTTGTTCCTAAATATAATTTTTTATATTATAGCACGTATCTGCCTGGACATATCGACTAATGACTTGGCGTTTAGAACAAATAATAACAACGAGTGAATTGCCGAAAGGTCCGAACCATTGGACGATTCTGCCCACGCATTTTGTTAAACTAATATCTGAAACATCAAATGATGCTAATAAATATTGTGATGGCACAGATGACTTATATCCTTCTTTATGGGAGGTTGATACGGTAATGTTTTATTTGTAAACTTTGTTTGTTTAGATAAAATTTAATATTAATGGTCCCACATTTTAATATTTATATCATATTTTGTCATTCAGGTTTATTTACCCGTATCTATTGATGATGAAAATTGGTTTTTGCTGAAGATCTGTATGAATACATTCAAAATCTTTGCATTTCACATTTCACCCGTATGATTGCTCCCAGAGTACCTGCCATTCAAAGTGCATTCATAAGATTATTTTCGGAATTGTCTGTGAATTTGAAAGTTTTTATCTAAATTTTCTTGATCGTATATCATACTGGCACCACTCAGGGCTTGCGAAGATCGAAGAAATGCCATTTGCTGGGGACACTGTGTGGCCTTACAACGCAGGCCATATAGGATCCGATTCTGGGGTGTTAATCTGTATGTTATTACGAAGGATAGTTAAAAATAAATCCATAGCGTGGGAAGAAGTTAATCTACAAGAAGCCTGTTTAAGATTCAGACGTTTTATGGCTGATGAACTCTATGCAATGCGTACAATGTAATTTTATTTATAAAAAATTTAAATTTAATGTCTTTTGTATTTATATCACTCTAATTTTTTTCTATTTATAAAAAAAAACCAAGACGGTCGCCACGACCTCAACAACAGTCGCCACGACCCTCTTTCTGTCAAGTACAGGATATATTGACTCCGCGTACGTCGCAATGTAAATGTCGGTTCTAAAATACCTCAAAGCCCACTGACAACAATTAGATTGCTTTAAAAAACGAGTTACCGCAATGACATGAGTGCATGGCAATCCAGATAGTTGCCATTTGCGACAACAACATGTTCGTTGATGTAGATTAACTCGACATAGTTGGCACTTGTCATCAACAACGAATTCGTGATCGTTGATACCTCTGACACTGAATGTCCTGCTTTTCACAATTCTCCTTGAAACTATGATCTCCGCTGCTTTTGTAAGATAGTGAACATTTTTTTCTGATAAATAAATTAAAAAAAAGTATGTCAAGAATATTTAAATAACAATTATTTACTTTAATGTAAAACAATTTATCTTATCAAATAAATATATATTATACCTCCAACCTGACGCCTTTCGTAGTACCATTTCGACACGCTGTCAATAAAAAAATCAATAAGTTTGGTGATCGGTAATTTTCTGGCGTCTACCGATAAAGCATTCATACTCTCAGCACTGTTTGAAGTCATTAAATCATATCTGTTAATCGGTGAGTAAGCTCTTGCCCATCTTTCAAAACCAATGTCGGTAAGTATATCGCGAACCTTGGGTCGACCCTCGCAGAGAGCCTCGAAACAACTATTGAACTCGGCAGGCGTCCATGCTTTACAAGTTTGCCAAAATAGGGTTTCTGCAACTTTACTCTTCAAGCCTAAATTTCCCACAAGATGACGACAACAAAGCCCGTGAAAAGCTCGTGGATAAACGGTTCTTATTCCGAGGTCAATAGAGGCGGCTCTATCAGAAATAAATAAAAGATTGGGACTGTCTTCAATCGTCTCACTCATTTTTGATAGAAACCACGTCCAACATTCGCCACTTTCACTCTTACCAAACCCATAGGCGATGGGTAAAATCTGATTGTTTCCATCCATCCCAACAGCTATAAACATTGTACCTTTAAATTGGCCCTTAAGATGTGCCCCATCAATTATAGTTATTGGTCTTAATTGTTGGGTGAAACTTCTTATCTAAAATAAAACTATAAGTAAGTTGCAAACAATAAAATTAATTATAATAATTAGTGTTTAATATAAATAATAAAAAATTACTTACAGCAGCTCCTAGGGCAACATAACACATCTCAAAACGACTTTCCTCGTCCAACCAAATATCAGTAACCGTTCCCGGATTAAGTTTTTCCAGATTATAAAAATAAAATGGGAGTTTAGCAAAAGACTCGGCGGGTGATCCACAGATAAGTTCTAATGCGTAGTTCTTACCACGCATTCCTTGTTTGTAGGATATATTTATCCCAAATCTTTGGTTGATGTCCTTGACAATTTCACCACCACGGTATACACGATTACAATTCTTTATCTGCTCTTTAATTATGTGACCCAATGCCTTTTTGTTCGCATTGCGATTTCTCGGATGAAGTTCAGTGCTTGAACATGTGTGGACGGTGTTGAAATGGTTAACATGAAATGCCTCGGTACCCTTATATGCATTTGATCTTAATTCCCACTGACAATTGTCAGAAACACATACAACAGCATATCTCTCTCTATTAGATCTTTTAACCTTGAATTCAAAACACTCTTTTACAGCTAGCAACGAAAGCTCTAATTTGAGTTCCTCTTTATTCTTAAAAATTCTTCCAACAAAAGGATGAGAAGATGAAGATGGAAGAGTATTTGTGGGTTGGTTGTTGAATGTATCAGGAACACACTCGGTATCATCAATTTGAAATGTTTCATCTGTATTATTATTTTCATACTTAAAATCCAAATCGTTGTTTTCTAAATTTAAATCAGGAAGAAAATCTTTTTTTTTTGGATTTGACCCATGAGAAGAAGCTGGTTTAGTTGGATCACAACCAGAAATAGAAGATTCAACAACGTACAAGTAAATAATTTCTTTAACATTTTGCTGAACAATTTTTAAAAATATTGAAACATCATTATCATCATAAATATCAACTGGAAAAGCATACGTCGACATTTTATAAGACATACGTGAAATATTAAAGAGACGAAAACGATTAGAAATGTACGATTTGAGTTCATAAAAACGCATGTTTGAGTATACGCTAATCGCATGTCGAAAACAGTTAAAGGGGACATACTCGAGTGAACAACTTCTTTCTTCCCAGTTACCACCAAAACAAACAACAACATTGTTAAACTCCATTATCTCAACGTTTTTAAGAATTTAAACAACAAAAATTCGTATTTTATAGTAGAAAATGCCATGTCCGACGGTCGACACGACCGCAGGGACGGTCGCCACGACCGTCGTACAAGAATTGATTGGACGTGCGGAACATGCACGGTCGTCCCCGTCAGGAACACCGTCGTCCTGACCTAGACAACGGTCGTCCCGCCAAATTATTTATTCAAAAAAAATTAAATTTTTTTTTTATAATTTTCTAATAATTATACATATTTATTTAATATTATTAAATATTAAATTCTAATAAAAAGATTCAGATTAACTAAATTCATAAATTTCTTTCATAAAGAGAAAATGAAACTACATTTATTCTCAAAATAAAAACCGAAACATAATCAAAACGATGACCACCACAATTACATAATTCTTGATTAATACGTTTGATTTAAGTTTCAAACTTTTAACTTCTTCCTCCAGCATCATCTTATCTACTTCTATATTTGAAAACTTCAACAACTTAAGTTTCAAACTTTTGACTTCTTCCTCCAACATCATCTTCTCCGCTTCTAGTTTTGAAACCTTCATTTCTAGTACTTGATTTTTCATAGCTAATAATTTTGATTTCGCTTCAAAGTCTTCAACAACAGGAGACGATGCAACATCATCTTTCCACATGAAAAAATTACAATCGGATTTACCCTGAATTAAAAATAGATTGAAGTTTATTTATATATACATATTAAGAATAGATTGAAATATATTAATTTTAATACTTACAGGCCATAAGGAACACCCGAAAAATTCATGACCTGGACGTGTAGTACCATCCCCGGCAACTCTTGAGACTGCAGGAATGTCATGAAAACAACATACATTCCCCTTTGAATCAAGAATTAAAGTCTTGTGTTTTTTGTTAATACTAGTTTTGGATGAGGAAGAACGACTCATGCTTGAACGACTCATTTACCTAAAAAAAATATAGAGAGTTTGAGTTATGTGGTAATGTGTGAAGTTTGTAAGGTATTTATAGGTGTAAAAATGAGAATATTATATATTATATATTATTGTTTATAAAAATAAAATTAAAAAACATTTTAATTCTTAAACGGTCGGACGACCGTGGATTCTCCGACCGCGACCGTGTTCCCAGACGGTCGGACGACCTTCAATAATTTGTTTTTTCGAATAAAAAATAAAATAAAAACCACGGTCGTGGCGCACCCGACAGTGTGTCAGACGGTCGAGCCGACCGTCGCAGACAGAATGTTTCGACGGTCGTGCCGACCAGTCGCACCGTCGGGCGACCGTCAAAAACGTATACGTGTCAGACGGTGATTTGGTGGAAACTCACGGTCGTCCGACCGTGGTTGAGCGGCTAGGACGACCGTCGAACCGGCTATTCTCGTCCAACTGTGGTCAAACCGGCTATTCTCGTCTTTTTCCCTAATATAAATATAATATAAAGTGTATAATAAGTACATTTGACATTTTAGCCAATTGAGATTGGCAATTGTCTTTCACACAAGACCCCTATTCTCTAGACACCGTTTTTTTTTTTGTCAGACATCGCACCCAGACGTCTCATTTAGACCTTACCGTGACGTATAGCCCCCTATATGTCACAGTTAGACCTAAATGGGACGTCTAGGGTTTACTGTCAGTCATTACTGAACCTCAAAAAAACCACATATAAGCCACGGTTAGACCTAAATGGGACGTCTGGGTGTAACGTGAGTCGGTGTCTGTCATTAATGAACCTCAAGATTAAGATGCCTACTCAAACTGATGGTCAATTTATGCCTACTCAACCTAATCGTCAATTATGCCTACTTAAGCTGGTCGTCAAATTTGATGTAATATTTGGCTAGCATAAAACAAATAACCGACCAGATTCTTGTAAAGTTAGTTATTAAGACCCAAGTTGTAGATATTTGCTCATGACAGTTGTTGGCAGCGGATGGTTAACAATTATGAGGGTCGAAGGCCAAATAAAAACACAGGCGCTTTAGTTATCACCGATATAAACAGTCATAGTGATTGATATAATGATATATGATTTTTATTAGTGAAAACATTAAGAACATGCTCTCTAAAGTAGGATTAGAATTAGGTTCAGTTTTTTGGTTTTACTAGTAGAGTGGGACATATTTAGACCCTATAACAAAATCTAGATTATACTATTTGTATAACAATTTTTATTTTATAAAATCGGGCATCAATAATTTGAGGGTCCTATGCGAAAGCCCTAAGATTTTATACAAAGGAGTAATCTATGGTTGTTGGACAAAGTGCTAGATTTGTTTTGTTTTGAATTGTTAGGGATCCAACAAAATGATGTTGAGATAAGTAGCATTCAAGAAATGGAAAATCAAAGTAGAAACGAAGATTGGTCTTACAGGATAACAATAAAAATCAATGTTTAATCATTTCACCTGGCCAATAGACCATGAGACAGAAGGTATACTGAGCAAAAAAAACCGAAAAACAGAAATCATCAGCTTATTGAAAACATCAAATCAATTAAGTAATTGATGTTTGAGTTAATAGTCGTGGTAATTTTTTATAATGATACGCGTGTAAAAATCTAAATAACCGAGTAAACCGCCATTCAGACCTACATTTATATGTTCTCTTCAATATACAAGATACAGGAGAAGCTCACTAGGTAACCCTATAAAAATAGAGAAATGTAGGACGGTAGGACCTGGCTCAAACAAACTTCGATCAGAATCATTTCAGAGGCGTCAAAACGGGCTTCTCGTATCATTAGTAAGTTTTTAAAAGCTAGAGTTAAACCCAAAAGCTAACAAAAAACCTTAAAGCTAAACCATGCTTCGGCATTGTTCGCCGTTAGCACATCCAGACCCTTTTCCCTTTCATCTCAGTGTACCTCCGAAATTTCATTTCAGTTATCCTTAGATCAATGTGCTTATAGGAACTCATTCATATCTCACCCGGACACCTAGGCCCTATTAATTCTAACAACTAAAAACCTAAAATCCTAAAATCCTAAAAGCCCAACATGTTAAGCCCATTAATGATTTGACAGACCAGTGGAACAATTTTCGTCTGGAGTTTGCTAGAACAGATTTCCTCTTTTTAAGGTTTCCTAATGAACTTTTATCTTACTTTTTTCCTTTACAAATTAAGAGCTTTGTTCTTGCTAAATAGCCCAAAAACTTCTTAAGATAAAGATTTTATCAAATAAAACGGATTTGAACTAACCCAAGAACAGACCTTACGGCTGACCAATGATTTATCGTACCAACTTCCCTGTAACAAAAAACAGAACCCTATAAAGGTCTCCAAAACTTTAAGTAAACCACAAATTAATACAATCTACTGAAACATTGATTTTAGCACTAGTGAGGATATAACAACCATAAGAAATATAGTTGTTGAATTGTTTAATATTTTTAACACGCTGTTTGTACAGAATTGTGCATAAAACTGGATGATTAGTTTATTACTGAAAGCCACTTTAATTTAAGCATAAATTATGAACTACAAACGACTTATACTGGGGAGTGGTGGATATACAACAATAATTAATCGTGTTCAAGAAACAGAAGAAACTATAACTTTAATTCATACACACCAAACTTTAACACCTACCTTCATTTCCAGCTATACCCCTCTTTCTTTGCTCAAATTACGCGACACTTACAGGGAGCACAGCTCCTTCCCTTTGCGTATTACACCTGCATATTATATCATTGTGTCATATATTCTTCACAAACTAATCATATCACTGCTATGGCTATTGTACAACTCGATAAATCAAGACGAAAGTCACAGGGTATATTTCAAATCGCCTTCAGGTCGTATCATTTAAAACTAAAACTTCTTCAAGGGGGTGGCACAGTCATAAGTGTTGAGTTCCTCCAGCCAAGGTCTCAGTTGTGCCTTTAACCCCTTGAAGGACACCTACCTAACACAAGTTGTGTTTGACCTGATGTTGTTGGTTAGTGTGATATTGGAAGGGTCCTGTGTAACAGGTTCTCACGGTTGCCAACATAAATATCATTTAAAAAAAACTAGTGATGATGTTAATTTGACTGGTCAGACGTAGACAAGAGATACTAAATTTGCATCAGCAAATATGATCTGCTCACAATCTCACATATTGGTTAAATATCTAATGAAGTGATTGAAATTCTAAATGTATGCTTACTTATTGCAATGGGATCGAGATGCATAGTTGTGATTGTCACAATTGGTGCACATCCAATCTCCATCACGCCATTGCTTTGCTCTGACAAATTACAACATCATGCAAGTTTTAGAAGACAAAATTGCAGATTCGAAAGATTGTAATAGCTAATAGCTATAGGAAAAAACTGACATAAATTCGAAAATATTTCAACCATGCTGATTACCCTTTTCCAGGAAGTGTTTGCATAGCCATTATCTGCGGCAAGTGCATGTTGAGTTGTGAATGTTGCATTGCTGTTGAGGTTCCATCAGGATAGAGCTGAAAGAGACCAGCTGTTTGATTTGCAGCTGAATTTGCCATCTGAAAAGGTGTTAAATATGAAGAACTTGATATATGCCCAGGTGGTGGATACGCTTGCTGCAGGCCTAAAGTCTGTATGTTGAAAAGTTAAATTGTGTAAATAATCTTACACACAAACTGCAATGTGAAATTATAAATCATGTCTCAGAGAGTTGAACATTACCTGCCCAGCATTCAGTCGTTTGTTATCCCAGTCTTGAACAAGGTCTTCAGATGCTAACCGCTTTGTTCCCAATGCTTTAGAATTAATAAATAATATAATAACTGGTAAGTGATTAACTCTAGAAATAAGCCGCGTCAATTAAGCCAGTCAGCCAGATGCTAACACTATAAAGTCCTAGTTAGCCAACACTAAGCTGCAAGATACCGTCTAATGACTAATCACATCTCTGGCAGTCCAGCCGTGCCAACAGCTAATCAGTAAATAACCACTAAATAAGCAGGGGAAGTGGAAATTTTGACACATTATTTGGCTTCTGTTTTATCTCAACCGGAACAAAGAAAGAAACTTTCGCAAAAGGGCAACGGCTTATCTAGGTCAAATTTATATCAAATGAGTTGAAAGTCGACCAATGTCTAGTTTAAACACATACAACTGTATAAATCATTATATTGAAAGCTTGACACACTTAATGTAATACTACTGCTTATGTATTCACAATTAATTCAGTGATTATCTATAAGTTTCTTATGAACAAGAAAAAAAATGCAATTATGGATCAACCCACCTAGTAAACAAGCCCTTCCTAGCCTATTACCCAACTCGGCCAAACTCCCCACCCCCATCCCAAATAAATAATAAATAAATAATAATAAATAAATAAATATAAATCTTGCCACCTTTAGTAAACATGAACACGTTCTATCATTTCTACTTAATTATACTTTGAAGTTGAATTTTTTTAGAAACAAGCATCATTACTGCAATAAACATACAGTTAGATCGTAGGTGTAAGACATAAGTCAAAGATGTGTTGTTATCACCTGGAGGCATGGAAGCATTGCATTTTTTGCACTGTAAATTCAAAAAAAAAAAAAAGAAGCTAAATTAAGAGATCAATAACAGCAACATGTATGCATTTGGCAAGTAATATTCACTTTTGTACCTGCGCTCGAGAAGAATAATTGTGGAAACCACAGGTACAGATCCAGTCACCATTACGCCATCCTTTTGGGACACTAACCTGGTTGACTTGGTTTCCATATGGACCTGTATTTGAACCCAAAGGCCAGGTAGAAGCTGGTTGACCTCCAAATTTATCCAGGCCTCCTAAAAGCCAATTAGGGCTCATAGGTAAGGGGTGTTGAAGAGCTCCATTTGCAAATGACCCAAGATTTAACCTTTGGTGTTGTACGCCTTGTACCCTGGCAAAATAATGTGGATGAGTTTGCAGAGAAGCCCCAGGCATTGCAAGTGCTGGCATAGCTGCTACCTCCTTTGGTTGTCCACACTTTTTGCACTTTTCTCGTGAGGCATAATTGTTGTTAGTGCAACCTATTTTGATCCATCGCCACACACACCAACCCATAATGCAGCCAGGTAAAAGAATAGGAATCCAAGGTTACACACGCCAACCATATACCAAACACACACAAAAACACAAACTACTCAACCTGAATGAGTCGCATATTAATCTATATCCAAACTTATAAAAAGTACTTCTTGACAAGCAAGCTACATTCATAAAGGGAAGTTTATTGCTTTCCACTTCCCCTATGATGTTATATATCTAGTGATCAATCCCAAAGAAATCAATTCCTTGCTCAATAATCTTTAAAAAAGATATTTGGTTGTTCTGGCATATTAAGGACTGGAAAATGCTGATCTAGATTCATATTCATTATGTTACTAAAACATTTGAAAAACATAAATTCAAGTCAATTTTGATAACACCATTTACTTGTTCACCATAGAAAATTGATTTATCACATGGAAGAGATAAAACAATCACAAAGTGTCAAGGTGTGTAGTTAAAGTGTTCCTCCCAAAGGGGTTGAGGGCTAGTCCCATGGTGGACATTAGTTTAGATTTAGGATTAGGTTTAGAGGGTGTGTGAATTAGCCTTTCTAAAACACATAGAAGAGATTAAACAATCACATATAACGAGCAACATAATAGAAAGAAATGATGAATAAGACAATGGAAGTCGTCTCGCCTCGCTCTTATTTGAGGAGAGACATAAGGTTGATTAAATTTTAAATCAACTAAATTCAGGCAAATGAAAACAACACATTTTGATCAAACAACCAGTCCAGCCACATGAAAACAACACATTTTGATGTACTAGTTACTTTACTTCTAGTCCTATTCTCATGTACAAGTGTACAACACGCATCCTTTTAAGTCCTATTTCCATATGATCAATCTAAGCCTAAACCTATTACTTGCAACATACAAACTTCCTATATCCCCTAATATAAACAAATCGCTTTTCAAACATGAAGCCATAATTAGCAAGCTGTCCACTAATATAATTTGATAATTTAGAATCTCAAATTCGCAATTAAGCATCAGTTATCACAAAATACAACCATAACTTCGCATCTAGAAATAAACACACAAAACGCATCCGAGAAAACAAACGACTCGATAAAATAGTGAAAGGAATGTACCGGAACAGATCCAGTCGCCAATTCGAGGCAGCCACTTCGAATCGGCAGGCGTTTTGGAATCAACGAGCAATCGAGGCTGCTTACACCGGTTACAAAACGATCTAAACGCATAGTTTCTGTTTTCACAGCCACCGCACTCCCAGTCGCCTTCTTTTCCTTCGCCTCCTCCCATTCCTTTCGGCTAAACAGCTAATTGTATGTATATAGTTATATAGTCTGTGTTTCCAGCGCCGAAGTCAACTTCCGATCACGGAGGGGAAGTTTTCGCCGGAGAAGGTTTCAAGTTTCCCGCATTGTCGTCGGCGCAAAAGAGTGGGGTTTTGATGGGGAGGGAGAGGGGGATTCGTTTTGTGATGGTGGGTTTTGAGGATTCTTACTTTGACCCATATGGTTTAGAGATTTGGCTTTTGTAGTCCTTATAGTTTTCAAGTTATCTACTATGGTCTTAAAGTCTTATTTTAGGTAAATTTAGACATGGATACAACAACAACATACCTAGTAAAATTTCACTATAAGGTCTGGAGAGGGTTAGAACTTAGAAGATGACAATCTCTTACTGTTACCCCGAGGGATTAAGAAGTTGCACCCAAAAAGACCCCCGACTCAAAAATCACATATACCAAAAACAAAAAGCCACAAATATTGCTATTTAACAGATACATAAAACCAAGTACAACTCAACTCTAAGAACCATAAGAAGACAGTTAAGAGCAATAAGAAGACAACAAATAACATCCAGCAGTGTAGTGGATAAGTCTAGGCTTGAAGTGAAACAAAACAAAAACACACTCACACAAGTCACTTAGCTAGGTAAGCAACCATAGGTGTAGGAAACGGAGAAACATATAAACACACAATCCTAAAAATCACTAACATTATCTTATGTCTCCAAACTCTTATATTATTGATCATGTTCTCAGAAATGTGAAATCTAACAAATCATGTCTAATCTACACCTTTCACATTAGTTTAGGCATACCTCTATTTCTCTTTCACTCAAAGGTGAGTCTCTCCACCCTCCTTACCGGTGCCATCAACGGTAAGGTGGAAATGGAGTACATTTATCGGATGGATGAGTGTCATTATTTCTAACCTTCGGCTGAAGATGGTGTACATTTATTAGCTCTATCCGTCATTTCTTTATAAAATTAGTGTGGTTCACATAAAACATTTTCGAAACATACATACGTAAATTGGGTTTAAATTACAGATCGTGTAGGATTCAAACGGGTTTCGATATCAATTTTGAATTGGCCTAGAAATCGGTTTCGAAACCGGGCCGATTTGGTTGCCTACATGAACCTCTAAGAACATGGCTTGTTTTGTGGGAATGGTACCGGAGTAATTGAATAATCCAAAAGCATGGGCTTAATTAATAATATGTTGCAGCGTAAGCGTATTTATGGTCCGGAAGATATAACATGGGCTGTTTTTTTGGGCTTAGTTAATACTTGGGTTGGTCAGCTGGCTACGTTTTCGGTTCAACAAAAGAAGAAAACGATTCCACAATCCACATAAAATAATATAATTTTTTTTTAACAACAAGATGTTTACCACCCCGCGCGTTGCTGCGGGGTTGAATTTGTATGCTGAACGAAAGTTAAAAAAGTTAAGAGGTATAAAACGTAAAAGTCTAAAAATCCCGTGGTGAAAGTATAAAACTATACTAAAAACGAAATTAGAAAAGTTAAAAGTCTCGTGGCCAAAGTAGAAGACAACAAAAGTTCAAGTAAAAAACGTTTAAAAAACGAAACTTAAAAAGTTAAGGGGTATAAAACATAAAATTCTAATAGTCTCGTTGTGAAAGTATATAACTATAAAGTATACTAAAAAACGAAAGTAGAAAAGTTAAAAGTTTTGTGGTTAAAGTAGAAGAACATAAAACTTAAAACAAAAAAAAAACTTTTAAAGTTAGAGGGTAGAAAACGTAAAAATATGAAATATATGTGGCTAAACTATGAAAACCTAAAGTTTACTATTTCGTTAAAGAAAAACAAAGTGTTAAATTTAGGGTAGAAAATATCAATATGTCAAACTCCATTAAAGAAAAAAAAACAAAGTGTTAAAGTTTAGGATAGAAAATGTCAATATGTCAAACTTTGTTAAAAAAAAAAAACAAAAAAAACAAAGTCTTAAAGTTAAGGGAAGAAAATGTCAAACCCTCAAACTTTAGTGGCCAAACTATGAGAATGAAAAAGATTACTATTAATCTCTCAAATTTTATTGTATATGTCACCACCAGCCAGCTTGCCGGTGTTTTCTAGAGAGATGAAAAGTGTCTAGTTGTTAAGAGAAAGAGAGAGAGAGACTGCTTGTGTACTTGTGTAGGAGAGAGAGAAGAAAAAGTGTAAGAAAGGGAGGTTTAAATTGGGAGAGAAAGAAACTCACGCGTGGCATATGATGTGCATACTCATCAATAACCGTCCAGTTAAAAGAGGGCATCTGGATGAACAGTCATCTGCTCTGCTGTGAGACTGACACCATAGCATAAATGATATATAAGGTAATATATAATGGAAGGTTTTATGAAAAATAATCAAAAGCTTTTAGCCATTAACAAACGACCACGAAATCAAATTGAAGCATACGTCAGTAGTTTAGCTTTGCTTTGATGATAACAACTCAATCAAACGTCAAAAGTTTCATTTCATATCTATGAGATGATTAAATTAGGTATCTTCAGAAACATCGGTTTTAAAGAAAATCTCTAAAAACTTATTTTGTCATCTTTAATCTTTAATCCTAATAAGACAGTAAAATGGTTGCCACATGTTTTCTTTTTAATCGGTCCACATCAGCATGCCACATGTCAAATTCACAATCAGTTACCAATCTATTAAATTACCAATTAAGATTAATTACCAATTTTATCCAAACTAAATTATTATTTAAAAAATTTGACAAAATTAATATAAATTTAATAAATTTAATCAGTAGTTTGAGTCTTTTTAAGGAAACCGGTCAACAATTTGTCAATTGTAATCAATTTATTTAATTTATTAACTTATCATTTAACTTTTAATAAGGATTTTACGTCAATCATAATTTTAAAACATCTTAACCATTTTTGTATTTATCAAATATTATGAAACTAAATTTAAACAATGTAGTACACGGGTTAATAACCTAATATATTATATATCCCTATAGGACTACCTTCTATTTATAATTTGATGTAAAAGAATGTTTCTGTATATTATATACTAGTTTTTTAAACCCGTGCATCGCACGACCGTATTTTAAAAAGAAAAGGAAAAGTGAAAATTAAAATGTAAAAAATTAGAATAAATTTCATCATTTGAATTAAAAGTAAAAAGAAACAGAGGATAAGTTATAAAAGAAAATTACAGATTGGAAAATACAGATTTTCTACATTTAATGTCTGGACGTAAAGTTTTCCATGTCTGGTTAGTATTTGATACCCATGCATCGCCCGGCTGGTGTTTAAAAGAAATAATCTAGTAGTTGCATGTATTGTTTTAATCTGATGGGTCTTCTAATTTTTTTGTATAAATTATGTGTGATATCTATTTTTTTCGGATTTATTAAAACTTATTATATTTAAATTGAACACATGAAGTCTGCATTGTTGTTTGTTTCGTTTTTTTATCATGTTCTAGATTAGAGAAGAATCACTTTTGTTTGAGTGGAGGTGACTTCTATAACTAGGAAATAATTGTGTGTCATAGTTTAATATGTAGATTATGTGTTTTGATGAAATGTCTAACTGAGTTTGTTGTAGTTTTTTTTTTTTTTTTTTGTTGTAAATGCTTGGGTCCAAAAATTTATATGGATACAGTTGTATAAAGTAGATTTTAGAAATCCAAAATATATTTTTATATGAGTTTTTATTAACTCAGTATACAACTTATAATTTATTCACTTTTGAAGTTTGTGAGAAAAGTAAAAGAAACGTAGACTTTGAAGATCATGTTAATAGTTGGAAAAAAAGTTTTGATCTTTTTATTTCGTATAATTCTTTTTATATCACAATCTCTGGTATTTACCCGGGCCACTGACTACTTATAGAGTAAAAACAAAAGTTCGATTGAAGGACATTTTTGACTCTAATCAAGGAACTGTGTTTAGTTAGACATTGGATTGAGGTGATGTCAGAACGAATCGATATCTAGAATTAATACAGTTTGTTTTATAAAAATGATCATTGCACCTAACCGTTGATGATCGTAAACCGAATCAAACAAAAAAATGGACCTTGTGATGAAGTTATTTTTGCAACATGTGAATCTCATCTTTAATCTAGTAAGCGTTTCGGTTGGCAATATTATTTAATAAAAGAAAATCCAAAAATTTAGTTTTATTTATTTATTTCAATTGTTCACTTTATTTTCTTTACGATTAATATTGCCAACCGTTACAGTCGTCCGACTGTTATTGGATTTAATTATTTTTTTCAAATTCAAATTGGTCCAAACACGATCGAAACGACCACATATAAGGTCGAAATGACCGCTAAATGTGACAACATAGAAAACTAAACGGAAAACAGTGTTTTATCTTGGAAATTGAAACACAAACACGGTTGAAACGACCACATATAAGGTCGAAGCGACCGCTAAAATGTGAAAACATAGAAAACTGAACTGATAGCGGCCGTTTCGACCTTATATGTGGTCGTTTCGACCGTGTTTGGACCAATTTGAATTTGAAAAAAATAATTAAATCCAATAACGGTCGGACGACTGCAACGGTGCTCGCCGTCGACCACGGTTGCTACAACCTCGGATAAGAAAACCATATGATTTTTTATTATTTTTTTTAAGTAATGGTCGTCGACGCACCCGATATCGGTGTCAGACGACCGTTCCAAGATTCTTGGAGACGAAAATTGTCGGCGGTCGTTTGACGGAAAACGACGGTCGCCGACGACCTTTTTCGGTATTAACGATCGTGGATGACACATGGTGCACCGTGGTTGGTCATGAGAACGGTCGTTTTGGGTTTAAACGGAGGTCGTTATCGACCGTTAAGATAGAGATAAAAGTTGGCTAAAAAAATCATGGGCTATTTTCGTCCCGAACTTTATCAAAATAGCTATTTTCGTCTTTTTCCCATATTTTTCACATAATTAAGTTATTCTATATCCGTGAGAACACGGACTTTATTTCCATCTATACATATTTGACACTCTTCAAGTGAATCAGACACCGAGCAAGTGACGTATGCTATACAAGATTTTTCAAAGGAGAGGGGGTGAGACAAGATAGGGGTTAGACAAAATGGATCATCGATGATCATAGAGTAATACTAAACCATTAATTATAACTTGAAAAATATGTTTCATTAGGTTATTGTTAGAAGAATTTTCTCTTGAATACGACCTTTTCCCCAATTTTCATCATTCCTAATTAGAAGACAAATAATAACTATTAAACAATTTAATATATACAGACAAATATACAATTTAATACAAACAAAGAAATATAGAGACAAAGAAAGTTCGATCTCTTATCTCTTATTAACTAAATTCTGTTTGTGTGTATGGAAGCACTCTTCACTTTTATTTACTGCTTATTATAGAATATAAAATACATTTGTTTATCTATCATATAGAAAAGTGGTGTGAAGGTGTACTTATAATATATATTTTTTAACTTAATCATTTGTTCATCATTTATATTTTATAAATAATTTATCTTTCCAAGTTAGCTAGAGTTGTTTTCTCTAACGAAAACGTTTTTTCAAGTTCAACAATTAATACATGGTTTACGCAAATGTTTCAATTATTTTTATTTTATAAGCTTTTTGTAAATTTCTTTCTTAGTTTAACTATGCTATACATGGAAAAAAAAAGTTAACATAGGCGAAGATATTAGTAGCAGTGGTAACTCTATCCAGTATAGTGACTTAAAATAATAAATTTTAAGACTTAGAGTCTTTGGCGGTACCGTCTCGATGGCATCTCGACAAGTCTTTTCCGGTGTTGGGTCCCCATGGCCCATTGTTTTTTTATTTTTTATTTTTTTCAAAACGTTTGTCGAGAAGACTTGTCGAGAATAAGTCCCTAAATTTATCAGGGGTAACGGAATGCCCCTGATAAATTTAGGGACTTATTTTCGACAAGTCTTCTCGACAAACGTTTTGAAAAAAATTTAAAAATAAAAAAACCATGGGCCGTGGGACCCAACACCTGAAAAGACTTGTCGAGATGCTATCGAGACGGTACCGGCAAAGACTCTGAGTCTCAAAATTTATTTTTTTAAGTCACTATTGTGTTCGTTTAAATAGTAAATAAACTTTTATAAAAGTTAAATAATTTAAAACATTTATTAAAAAAAAACTACAAACGGCCGTTTGAGTACAAACGACCGTTTGTATCCTGTTTAGAAATTAAAACCTCATGTGTCTTTATATAGAGACATTTGTAATTGTTTTGTGTGATATTGTAATTTTAAAATATTAATATATTAAAAATATTAAAAAATAATAAAAAAATCAGGACGGGTCGCATTCGGGTCAACCCGTGAATATTCTTGTCGTATTTAGATTGATGTGTTATGTGTATGACATTAATTTCGAACAGGTTCAAGTTTAGGTTAACCTATCAACCTATAAACACTACTCGTTTAACAATGAAAAACTAGCCGTTGAGAAGGGCAACGGTCGAAAATAACGGTTAGTTGGTGGATTGTTTCTTCAGCAAACATTTGCCGAAAATGGGAGAGGTGGTTGTCGCGTGGAAGGGTATGGTCGCCGAGATTTGCCGAGAGGGATGCCGAGACATACCCCATCCTTAGTGTTTAGTAAACTTGATTATTAATTTGTTTGGAAAGTCTAAATAATCCTTTTTGTTTTCTAGTCTAAGATATAATATAATTAATATCTTGCAAATAAGCGCCAGGTAAATTATAAGTGCCCCACACCACCTGCAAATTCATTCATTATTGGGCTACAAAGAGTGAGATTCTTTCCGATTTTCTCCTATAGATGCCAAGTGCCAACTGCCATCACATCACAAATTTAACTTGAAGACAAGAAAATTGAAATCTTATGTTGTTATACTATAACGGTTTTAGAGGTGTACAGGGTGTGTGATCTAAACCTATATTATTCCTTGCTTGTTTTTAAGGCATAGTGTTATATAATCTTTTCAACTTAAATTTTATACCAATATGTATTTTCAGGGCTTAAAATGAGAAGATCAACATTATAACTCCAATGATTTTGTCAACAGAATCCAATCCTCCCACTATATAATTTAAATAATTAAGAATATAGTTAATTATATCAAAACAAAATTTAAATATACTTACTCAAAACATTAAACAAAAGAAATGATAGTTTTCTAAGAAAATATATACACCTGAATAAATAAATATTTATAATAAAATAACACTTAAAAACGCAAACAAATATACATTTTTGGAAACATCTAATTTTATCTTAATTTTTAAGTAAAGAAACAAGTTGTCCTCATTAAATGTATTATAATATAGTAAATTACTACTGTAATCTATGATCTTGTTCTACTTTAAAGACTCATTTTCATGTGTCCGATAATCCGTCAAATGTGTCATTAAACGTGCTATACTAATTAGCAATATTTACCACCGTTAGGAAAGGATATATGTAATCCATGATCTTGTTCTACTTTAAGGACTCATTTTTATGTGTCCTACAAGCCGTCACCCGGTTCCACTTCCTTGAAACTTTTAACTAATATGGACTAGCCAATTGATCTACATCACTTTTGTTCCTAAATTTTAAAAGAAATAGTACTTATCAACAAATTACATAAGAACATATTTAAATTTCGAACCCTTCAAAAATTTTCACACTTCACTTTCGAGTTTGAGGGGGTGCACGTGCACCCCCCGGGCCTAAACTAGTTCGTCCTTGGGAGCATGTAGTTGATATAATATATAATCCAAGTGAACTCTAATTTTTGCATTGGAATTAAGCTGCTGGTGACGTACGTATATCCGTACGTACATTCGATCAGGTTAATTAATAACTTAATAATTTTATACAAGTAATTAAATTAAATTAAGCAAGTGAAAATTGGAATAACGAATTGAATTAAGCTGTGAGTTTAGAGAGAGGATGGGTTGGGGCTTAATGATACCATGAAAATCAATTAAGTCTCCACACCCAGTATGGGTAAATGGAGATAGAGTCCTGCTATTCGCACCGGTGCATTTAAGGATCTGCACCGGCCCTAAGCGGGGCGTGGAGGCCTCCATGGGGCGTAGTCGCCACATCTAAATTAAAGACGCAGCAGGTTGCCAATTTTGGTAACTTTAGTTTTTTTTTTTCCCCTTTCACAAGTTTTTCTAACACAACTTTTTTACCAACTCTTTTTCTAACACAATTTTTTACTAACATTTTTACTAACATAATTTTTTACTTTTTTACTAGCTCGTTTCTCATTTGACTTTTTGAAATAATAATACTCGTTATTTGTTACTCGTACTATTTGCTCGTTGCTCGTTTGACCTTTTTAAAAAATAATACTCGTTATATGTTACTCGTTAGTCGTACTTTTTGCTCGTTGCTCGTTTCCCCTTTTTAAATAATAAAACTAGTTATTTGTTACTCGTTACTCGTACTCATCATATTTTCCTTTTTTATTTTAATAACGTGTCGTATAACTTTATAGTGACTATTACGACGTTAAATTTTTTAAAACAATAACAATAAACACAAATACTACAAGAGTCGCTACTACAACCAACGAAACAAAACAAATTATACAATCAACAAAAACAAATTATACAATCAACAAAACATAACTGCATATATATATATATAATGAGTTTGTACATACAAATCAAAACGTACAACTCGATAATAATAGAGGCTAATAATAACACATCTATAACTGATGGTGAAATCCCCGCATATCAAGACCGACATCATCATCATCACCTACAGGCCCAGTCATGTGCACGCCAATATCCTCAGCCATGTCGTCATGTGCGGTGTCGGATGTGCCAGCACCGTCAAACCGAGGGGGTGGTGGAAATGGGACACCATCTCGTCTCAGCCTATCGACCTCGCGGTCTATCATCCACCTCATCATATGTCGCATCTCCACGATCTCTCGACTCAGCTGCTCACTCCTCTGATCCAGCCTCTGTAGAAGGGCCTGTGTGGCGGGAGGTAACCGCGCGACACGGTATATAATCGCCGGGTGCTGGGGAGGGTCCTCCTCATGAACAGGCTGGTCCCCGTCAATCTGTATCTCAGGCGCGTTCAACGGATCCGGCTCCACCAATGGCACGGGAACGTAAGGCGGTGCATCTTTTCTCGTGCGGAGACGCGGGCCAATTCCCGGAAATACCGCGTACATCCCCATGCCCCGCACCGTCGGAACGCCACATGGCATCGGCGGGACCGGCGAGATACGTAGCTGATGCAAGTTGAGGATATACGCGTAGGAATGCGCTATCCTCGTGACGTACGGGCCGCCGAGTAACGAACCTCGAGACTGTCGGTGATAGTAGCTAGAAGAATAAGCCGCCAAACACCGAGCGAGGTTGCAGCGCCTGTGTGTCAGCAAACACCGGAGGTAGAAAACATCCCTAAAGTTGCACTTGTCAGTGCTATCCTTGCGACCGTTGATTCCACAGGCAATCAACCGATGAAAGTAACGATACAAAGGGTCGCGTATATCGGAGGCCTTTGAGTCACCTGCCAAGTGTCTATCTCCAATCGCCGGCCAAAAGTTCTTCAACTCGTCATCGGGCAAGGTGTGGATCGACTCAGTGAAGAGAGGCTGCTGGACCTCAGCCTCTGTATATAAACCGGTACGCCAAGCGAACTCCGGCAAATCCATCTGATGCTGATAACCAAACATGTTAAATCGTATCTCCGGCGGGTCAACAGCATCATCGTCGGACTGATCCGGGGGGGGGGGGGTCAACATGTGGTCGCCATCTGAACGTAGAGTAAAACTCTACGGTCAACTCCCGGTATGCGGGCAGATCCATCGTAAACAGTCGGCTCCACGGTGTGTCGACCCCAATATACTCCTCTGCTCTCTGACGCTCACCAGTAGTCTCTAAAAGAGTCCAGTCTATAAGAGTGTTGCGATAGGGAATCATGGTCCTCAATTTACGGTATCTTTTTAACGCGTTACCTTCCGGAAACTGCAGGTGCTCGTTTAGGTCCAAAGTGCCAATATGTTCGTCGACACGTCGCCTCTGTTGTGGAGGTTGATCATCCATCTCCTCACCAAAGAGGTCGTCATGAATATCGTCTTCAGCCATCTCTGCGAGTATTTTTAAACAAAACATATAAACATTTTTTTTTAAATTAATTATGTTATGGTGTTTTATAGAATATTAAAAAAAAGTATTTTAACCTAAATTAGAGAATTATTCCATTTGCTTAATAGGCAAGGAGTAGATCATTAGCAAATGAAGAAGGATGTAAAACGAATGTAATGGACCAACATCTATGCGAGTATTTTTAAACAAAACATATAAACATTTTTTTTTAAATTAATTATGTTATGGTGTTTTATAGAATATTAAAAAAAAGTATTTTAACCTAAATTAGAGAATTATTCCATGAGTGGGCTTATTCCATTTGCTTAATAGGCAAGGAGTAGATCATTAGCAAATGAAGAAGGATGTAAAACGAATGTAATGGACCAACTCCAAGAAGCATTATGCAAACAGTGGTACTAGTCAAGTTTTGATTTGAATCAATCATCCATGATTGAGCAGTCTACAACTCCTGGATTCACAAACCTAAATGTATTTCCTGGGATGCAGATCCTAATTGTTTACAGTGTATGATTCATGATAAAACTTGTATGAAATTTGGGTTCAACAAGCTTGGAATGATTCTAACAATGTTTCAAGAGAATATAATCTAATGTTTAAACGAAGTTGCTAAGACATATAAAACGATAACATTACTTCTTCTGCCTAAAACCTAACTTCAATCACAAGATCTCAGATACACAAATAACTGATAGGATTCAAATTCAATAGATTATATATTTAGGCAAATCAAATTGAAAGTGCACAGAAAGAAGAATAGATTATACTTACCGGAGATAGATCGGTGGAGAGGGACGGAGAAGGAGCAGCTGCCGGAGCAGGTGGCGATGCGACGGGAGAAGGAGCAGCGGCGGCGGTGATGCGACGGGAGGACGAGTGGCGTCGGGAGGACGAGTGGCGTCGGGAGGACGAGTGGCGGCGGCGGTGATGCGACGGGTGGTGGGGTTGCGACTGGCGGAGGGGTGGCGACGGGTGGTGGGTGGTGGCTGTGGTTTGAGTGAAAGGGGGGAAAATGAGGGTTTGAGTGAAAGGGGGCGCATTACAACGATCCGTTGAAGCTAAACGTGGCGCTGAGACCTCCACGCCCCGCTTTGTCCCGTTTAGTGGGCCGCATCGTTCGGGCCTCAGCGTCCCGTTTAACTTGTCCACGGATCCGTTTGGTAAGTCCGGTGGAGACCTAAACGGGGCGTTTACATGTTCTATATTTTTGCTTTTTAGTGTATTTAACCCGTATATTGGTACGTATACACTCATATACATACATACATTCATATACATGTATAGATACATTCATATATTCATATAAATAATTAGTATATATTATATTTGCATACATTCATATACACTCATATACATACATACATTCATATACACGTATCGACACACATGAATTTATTGATATAAATAGTTATTGTATATTATATTTGCACTAAAACAAGATTTTTTACATTATCAATTGGTCATCTCTAATATAACATGAATTTTGGTGTATTTTACCCGTATATTGACGCGTATTTAACCCGTATACGCTCATATGCATGTATCGACACACATGAATTTATTGATATAAATAGTTATTGTATATTATATTTGCACTAAAACAAGATTTTTTACATTATCATTTGGTCATCTCTAATATAACATGAATTTTGGTGTATTTTACCCGTATATTGACGCGTATTTAACCCGTATACGCTCATATGCATGTATCGACACACATGAATTTATTGATATAAATAGTTATTGTATATTATATTTGCACCAAAACAATATTTTACATTATCAACTTGTCATCTTTAATATAACATGAATTTTGGTGTATTTTACCCGTATATTGACGCGTATTTAACCCGTATATTGACGCGTATTTAACCCGTATATGGTGGTTGGTGTATTTTACCCGTATATTGACGCGTATTTAACCCGTATATGGTGGTTGGTGTATTTTACCCGTATATCGACGCGTATTTAACCCGTATATTGACGCGTATTTAACCCGTATAGGGTGGTTGGTGACTGGAAAAGGTAAACGGGGCGCGGAGGTCTCCACGGCCCGTTTGACAGAGAATCTCTGACTGTTGGGATTGGACTGTTGGCGCAGATTCTGTCCGGTGTGACAGAGAACCCTAAATGGGTCGCTAAGACCTCTATGCCCCGTTTTACTCCGTTTATCCTCATCTTTTTACCGACGGAGACTTTTAATTTTTATTTTTTTTTAATTTATACAACATCTTATATATTCACAATCACCTCTTACCCCTCTTCTACTATATAATCTTATATATTTTTATGTTTAGAATTTGTACTAATTTTTTTGAGTCATGCTAATCGCATTTTAACATAAAACCATAAACATTAAAATCTGACATACAACGTCAATATCCATTACATTAATCATCTATATTAACTCTGGGTGTGGGGTCGGGATTGTCGCCATCTCGTATTCTAACATATTCATTCATACGATCTCTGTACATGTCCAACCATTCAAATGCAGGAGGCTCTGCGTATCTCTCCCATGGATATCCCGGTGTCGGCATTGGGTAATTGCCAGTCAACTTTACGGCGATCCAATGATTTCGGTCGACATTAACAATTGAAACAACTGGATAACCAAAAGCCTTTTCCGGACTTTCTCTTAGAGGGAAAAAAGATGTGCAACCAAAGTTGGATATTTGAATGACAATGCATACAAATGTTTGAGCCATCACGAGTGCATGTCCGGGAAAGTCCATCCACTTATCAAACGGTGCCGCTTGAACGGTATCGAACCAATCTAATCCGTTACGAACTGTATCATAGCGTCCTTCTTGCTCGGTATTAAAGTGTCACTGCCACCATCGACTGTTTCTGTCCATCTCATTCATCATCCTTCTCCTAACCAACGGCCACTGTTTTTGATCCATACCTAAACACAGAGCAACCGATCGAAAACCACAGTTACCGTCTGGGTTCACATCTTTTATATCTTCAATATACCGGTGAAATAATTGGGGGATGTGACCCTTGAACCTCATAATGTTACTCAAGTCCTTTGGATCCATCATTAAGGGAAACCCGTGGTCAGCTCCCGTATTGCCAAAATAGTCAGTTAACAGTACGCAATTATATGATAAACATATAAATTTTAAAAAAATATCTTTCAAGTATTTATAACCTTTTTTAATGTATTGCTCCAGCCGACAAGCACATGGCAAACCCATGGACGTGAACAACTGGTGCCCGCACGTAGCTCCTGCTTTACGCAATTTTTCTAGTTGTTTCTCCTCGCGTCTAATAAGTCGAAGAGCCTCAGTAGTCACCTTATAATGCAGATTTTTATACAGTTCATGGTTATGCGAGTTGTATAATTTAATGCCGGATCCTTCAAAAGTTTTACTAATTTCAATCTCCTGGGTTCGCACAACTTTATCTACCAAACGCGCAATTGCATCGAGCGTATTGTTCATTCCTTTGATGTGATCTTTCAAGTTGGCGTGCTGACCCTCGACTCTATTGGTTGTATGCTGACCAAAGTTGAGGCGACCGTCACACCAACAAGTAACAAACTTATCTTTGTAGGGCACCAACCAGTTATTCTGTATATACTGCCAGATCGCTGAAACAGAGAAAAAATTCTGAAAACTTATAACATGTAGATTATTAGTGAAAATATAGTTCTAAAAAACTTACCGGCATACCCGCCTTTACGTAGTTTTTCTTCCATTTTTCCGCAACGAAAGTTGTATTGCCTGACATTGGAAGACTCACACAGGACCTTCCACCAGTAAGCAAAATCCTTCCATGGCTTCGCCTTAAAATCCTTCTTCCACTTTCTCGTTATATTCACCTGTATGTGCCACCTGCATAAGTTTTTATTGGCGTTCGGGAATACATAATCACAGGCTCTCATTAGGGCTTGGTCCCTGTCGGTGACAATGATGCGTGGCTCCATACACTTGTCTATCATACCTTTAGCCTGCTCAAGGACCCATGTAAAGTTGTCTTCTCGCTCATTCGCTATGAATGCATGTGCAATACAGAACGACTTCGACGTCGACGTCACACCAACTAACTGAACAAACGGAATGTTGTACAAGTTGGTCTTGTACGTCGCGTCGATCAACACAACATGCGGGAAGGCACGCCACATTTTATAGGACAGAGGATGACAGAAGAAAATATCCTCCGTGGCGTTAGTGATTTCATTGACCAGTGTGCTAAACACGAACCCATTAGCATACAAGTAGTTTTCAAGTATCTCCATTGGGCTTTTACCTACTTTATCTTGTTCCCTGATTTTCCGTGTCACGTTGTATATGTCCTTGATAATACAACAACTTCCTGGAAACTTTTCCCGTAATGCTAAAAGAATGTTCCGTGGCCTCACGTGAAGCTTGTATAACGTGCCAACGAAATCACTCTGTTCAGGGGTTAATCTCCTAAGATAAGGGTGCCCCTCCTCAAATACAACCGGTTTGTGATTGTGTAACTTACATATTTCTTCTAAACTCCAACAATCACTTCTTCCATTGTACCTACCAACTAATTTAAAGGCACAATCATTTTTTATGGACCCAGTATTCCTGACTTTGGCTGTGCTTGGGCGTTTAGGACCGCGATCACATAGCAATTCCACAGACTCATTAGGTCTTGACCGGCCGATAACAATGACGAACCCATACTTGCGTCCTCTGTCCTTAGCCCATTTCTGCAAATCCTCACGAGAAGCAAAAGCCTGAAATTTTTCGGAAACTATCAGATGTTGAGTCTAATTATATAAGAAATAAAATAATTAATTAATCTAAAGACTCGGATGTATACTCTATTCGTCGCGTAGGAAATCGTCTCGGGATCCTGATCGGATTCGTCCCCCGTCTCCGTACCGTCGCTATTTGTATTTATCGAAGACCCACTTTCTTCGGCGTCATCACCCCCGTACGTATCCTCCACGAATTCATCACTATCATCCACGAAATCCGTTTCTCCTTCTGATCCGTACGAAGATTGACTGTAATGGGGCTCGTTTTTTAACTGGTACGGCGGTTGACCGTAACCGAATTGTAATTGTGATCCGTACAGACAGAAACCACCGTAAGATTGTTGAGTATAATCTGGTTGACCAACATAAGATTGTTGACCATAATAGGGTAGTGATTGACCCTAAATAAAAAAGAAACCGTTTGATGTTTTTGGTTTAAACAAGTGACTATATACAAAATAAATAAGGGTATAAATAAATGTTATTGCCTGGTCGAAATTTGGATCCGACTGTTGACCATATTCCAAGTTTGTATTATACTGGCCACCGTAAGATTGTTGACCATATCGTTGACCATAATAGGGTAGTGATTGACCCTAAATAAAAAAGAAACCGTTTGATGGTTTTGGTTTAAACAAGTGACTATATACAAAATAAATAAGGGTATAAATAAATGTTATTACCTGGTCGAAATTTGGATCCGACTGTTGACCATATTCCAAGTTTGTATTATGAGGGTTGACATCCTAAAAAAGAGAAACTGTTAGATAGGTTTGGTTAAGACAAACAAATAAATATATACGAAATAAATAATGTTTATGCCTCGTTCAAGTCTGGAATCTTTGGTGATCTCCGTGAACCCGACATCTTTGGTTGAAATGTGAAGCACTAACAAAAACGGAACACTATCTATTTAGAAGAAAGTATATAATAGAATGCTTCACACTATCTATTTACCTCGTTGCTCATGCATGAGACATCTTAACATGATGAAACTATTTAATGGGTGAGTAAAACACCCGGTTTAGGCCTCCATGGGTCGCTTAAGCTCTATACGGACGAATAAATTCGACGTCTATCAAGTCCATCGTTAGTCATCTCGTCTCGTCAGGTGGTAGGTAGAAAATTGAACCCTAAACGGGTCGTTTAGGCCTCCACGGGACGTTTAGATACGCTACCGACGAACATGTGAGCATTGTCAGGGAATGTTCCGGGCCGTCTGGTGCGTCAGGGGGGACAGCGGGTCGCGGAGACCTCCACCGGGCGTTTAGGGTTAGGAGTACCTGATCTTGTTGCATTAAAGACTGTGGCCCCACCTAAACGCCCCGTTTAGGCCTCCGCGGGGCGCTTTCGACCGGTGCATGGAGAATTTTTTCCGGTGCAAATAGAAAAGGGCATGGAGATACTATAATTCTATAAATAATACAAGATATTACATAAAGGTTACAACATAAATGACTAATTACACAAGAGACCCTCAACCTAAACATATTTACTAACACCTGTTGCTTGAAAGCGAATTATTATATTGTAAGGGAGGGGGGAGTGGTAGAATTTTTAGGATTTTGAAGAATGGGTTGTAGCCAATAGGAGAGTGCCACGCAGGAAAGAGAAAAAGAAAGAATTTTGAAGAATTTTGAAGGATTTTGGGAGGGAGTGGTGAGGATTAAGGAGGTAGATTTTGTTATGTGGAAGGGCCCACAAATCAACACACAACGGCTATATTCATCAGTTTGCCGATTAGCCAGAAGTAGCCGCAAAGTAAAGCTTTTCGCCGATGCCGCATGACCGGCGGCGGTGTTGCCGCCGGCGCCGAAGTAAAAACGTGAGTTTGCCGAAGTAGAATTGAACCACTCCGTCCTGCCTAAGCATCAATACGTACAAGAAAAATTACTACAGTTTTAATTTCTGGATCCATTCGTCGGCAAATATATATTCTTGCACCCACCTAATGGAGACGGGTATTACGTCGGTCAATTACGTGAGCGTAATGCACGGAAATCTGTTGGCAAGTTGTGGTTACCCGGCATTAATGGTTTTAATTTCTTTTGGGAGATAAGTCACTTGATTTTTAACCTAATATTCTCAAGTATATAGTTGATAATATATATTGAAAATAGTTAATTAATTAGTCTAAAGAGTTTTTATTTTAATTTTCTTATTTATTATTTTTTTATACCTTAATTAAGGTTATGGAAACTCTTTGTACAAGGTAAGGATCCCTTCTTGGACCGTATATAGCATTGTAATATTGTATAACGTGAGCTAAATCAACTATTGGATATGTGAGGAAAATTTCCTCTTTGACGATTTCGGTGGAAATGCTAAGTAAAGCTAGTTCCGGATGAAGTTCATTCGGAAGACTATGTAGAGAAGTTAGTTGTTCCGGAAGAACAACTTGTCACGGAGAGATCAAGTTTACTCGGAATGCAACATTTGTATTAAAAGAATGAAGTTGTTTCGGAAAGTACTTGTTCCGGATGAACTCGAGTTCTCTCGGAAGGAGAGTTCATCCAGAGTTTACTATTTACTTGTACTTCTTCTGGAATTGACATATTGTACAATTGCAGTCTGAATCACAAACAACATGGTTCCCGCCGATGCAACAATCGTTTAACTGTCTTGTTGACATTTTTATCCAATATATTACGTTTGTAGTAATCAGTTTTTATGTTTTATGTACTTAACGGTCTAGGTGACCTTTAGGGAAATCAAGAGCTATCATTGATTTCCTCTTAGCACTATATATATTTTATTCTCGTTCTTAGCAACAAACGCTTGAACATTTGTAACAATTGTTGAGATAATATAATAGTAGTGCCGAGTTTTCTTCATACTTGTGTGATTACATTATTACTTTACAACTTCAAGATAAATATATTAGTGAGTATAAGAGTACTGAAGATCAACGTGTTTCTGCCTAGTTGATCTTGTAACTAATCTTGTGAGGTTATTCTGAGCGAGTTACCAAGATCCTAGAAGTGGTATCAGAGCTTTGGCTCTCACTTTGAATATTTTCTTTTCTTCAAAGTTAATATTACTTATTTACTCTTCACTTTACTTACAAACTTTTCTTTGTCCGAAGTTTTAAAAGGAGTGATCTGAGTGGTTCGAAGACCAACAATGGTAGTACTAAAAAACCACCTATATTCACGGTTGATGGTTTCGACACGTGGAAACTCAGAATGGAA
Organism: Deinandra increscens subsp. villosa; assembly: GCA_039602395.1. Classification (NCBI taxonomy): domain Eukaryota; kingdom Viridiplantae; phylum Streptophyta; class Magnoliopsida; order Asterales; family Asteraceae; genus Deinandra; species Deinandra increscens. Next base: position 18,985,124 of record JBCNJP010000019.1, on the reverse strand, counting down.
GAAACAACATTTTCAAATAGTGACTATTACCGAAAACTATTTAACCAAAAGGTAAATTTTGAAAAAGAGATCTGATGACAGAAGAAGCTAATACAACCACTTTGGTACTCAAGGAATACAAGTATAATGATGCAATGGGAGGACCCATGACCACCAAGGCTTGGGACCCATATTCAAATTAATTTGTTTTTAACATGTGTAGGAGCAAGTCAATGGGTTGTAGATTGTAGCTGCATAAGTCACATAACTACTGGAAACAAAGATTTATTAGAAAAGATAAAAATGCATCATGGAGGACCAGTGGCTTTTGAAAGCACTAAAGGTCACATATCTGCCCAGGGCAATGTGACAAATGGTAAGGTCAGCTTTGACAAGGTAAATTCTGTTGATGTGTTAAACTTTAATCTTTTGAGTGTCTCACAAATGTGCAACATGAAGTTAAATGTTTTGTTTAATGAAACTGAAGGCATTGTACTTAAACCTGGTTTGAATTTTCATGAAGAAATGGTTATGCTTAGAGCACCCAGGGGATAAGACTTGTACATTTTAGATATGGCTCATGCATCATCTAAGGGTAGCATAGACCGTTTTATATCTAAAGCCTTAGCTGATGAATTTGACCAGTGACATAGAAGACTATACAATGTGAACTATAAAATAATCAACAAAATGGTAAAACTTGGGTTGGTTAAGGGTTACTAAAAAAGCAATCCACATGTACCGAACATTGTGTTCCATGCTTAAAGGGTAATCAATATAAGTCTTCTTATAAGCCCAAACTAGAAAGCTCATTTTCACAACCCTTGGAATTGTTGCACATGGATCAGTTTTGTCCATAAGGGTTATGAGTTTGGAGAAAAAGTCTTATTGTTTTGATAGAATTGATGATTTTACAAGGTATACTTGGGTCTTCTTCCTTAGAACTAAGGATGAGATTGCTTAGATTTTGAAGACTTTAATTGTCAACCTTGAAAAATAGTCAAGTTAAGGTCAAAATTTAATAAGTGACAATGGCACTGAGTTTAAATATAATGTCTTAAACTCATTTTGCGAAGAAAAGAGAATTAGTAGATAATTTAGTGCTCCTAGAACTTCACAGCAAAATGGTGTTGTTGAAAGGAGAAGTAGGACATTAATTGAAGTTGCTAGGAATGTTGACGAATCTAAACTTCCTGTAACTTTTGGACAGAAGCAATGAACACTGTCTAATATGTTCAAAACAAGATTTTAGTTGTAAAGGGTTAAACAAAATACCTTATGAACTATGGAGAAAAGGAAAACCAAACATTTATTTCTTTAGATCATTTGGTTTTCATGTTACAATAATTATAACTAATGAGCGGTTACCAAAGTTTGTTGAAAATGTAGATGATGGTTAATTACTTTGTTGGATATTCTGGGGTGTCTAAGACATATAGAGTATACAACATTAGAACTAAAATTGTTGAGAAACTATGAATGTGTTCTTTAATGAAAAATCCAAAAACAAGTTTAGTTCTAAGCCTGATTGGTTGTTTGATATTGATGCACTTATACTGCTTTCAACATAAGTGTTGAGAAGTTGAGTGATTTGTGCAATATATAACAGATTTTTACATCGGCTTAGGAGAATTGGAGATCAAGCATCAAAGATCTAAGAGCAGACCCACCTTTCTTTTCTTCAGCCAGTTTGAAGCCCTTGAAACAAACAAATGCGCGCTAGTAACTCAGTTCAGGCAACCGTACTTTTCTCGGAAACCACACTAGTGATCACAATTGATCCGAAACAAGTTCATCCAGAACTAGTTGCCTCGAACATAGTTACTCTGGAAACAGTTCATTCGGAGAGTGAACGCTCAGGTTTACATGTGGACTCAGATACCGAATACACTATTTAGTGGATCCTATACTCATTCTAGTCTTATCCTCGATGGTTTACCTAATTAGGTGCCCTCTCTTAAGTATGAGTATTGTGAATCATCCCCCAGTTCATATGAGTAACAACATGAACAGTTGGGTCCCTCTTCACAAACAAATTGTAAACTTGGGTCATATATTATGTGTAACAGTTTTTTTGATACTTAAATCCCTAAGTAGTAGCTTAATATATAAGCTTAGATCACTCGTCTCAAACTCGTTTCCCATTTAGCTTTTGAATGTCAAGATTTCTTCTTTATTTTTTCCTTTTAACTATATGAAAATCTAGAAATCACACTTCCTTTATATTTTGTATCAAGTTTCATATTCCATTCGAGACTCTTGGTGTTTGACGTTAGCCATACATTTTCTTAGATATTTGTAGACTTTGCATTCTTTTCCCTTTTTCAGTAATTGATGGTGGTGGCTGGGTTATCAATAAGCAAATTAATTACGGTAATAACCCCGAATCCATCTTCTATAAAACATGTTGAAAACTGATGCAAATATTACCTACAATTATTTCAAATCTATTCAAAATGCAAGTCTGTAGCATGCTTCAAATATAATCCTATATATGCATTCATGGGTATTTATGTTTTTGGTCATGTTTATTAAAATTGGAATTGAGTTTGGATCCCTATATATTGATGTTTAACAAAACATTACTTGATATATGTATGAACAAAAAGAACACATACCTTATCTAATATGCCATACATACATTATACATATATGACGACTATGTATATAAGAAAACATTGAAATTTCAAGCTAGGGTGCTAACTAACACCATCATATCATATGAAAAACATAGATAAATCAAGTGAAAAAAAACTTATGATCTTAGTCTGGTTGATCTGAATGGTAGCTAGGAGACTTCAACCCATGAGAGAGAAGAGAGACACAAAATCCTCTTCATGACAAGGAATGGTTAACCCCGTTCCATGGTTGAACCCAAACTCTTCCTCGGCTTGTCGTAACAAGCTTTGGAAGCGCTTGTTATCTAGCCATGATATGGGCACAACGTATCTGCGTCGTGTTTCTCCGACATAGACTACAAAGTGTCCTTTAGGGACGTCGCTTGGGCTGTCTCCTCTGAAGTTTGAGCATTTCTTGATGATTTTCTTGAGGGCTATTGCTTCTGTTTGTTTGTTGTGTGATTTTGTAAGACCCATTATGGATAGTGGCAGGTTGAAGATAAGTAGTAGTGTTATATGTGGAAGAGAGGGTGATGTGATAATTCTATGGAAGGGGGTTTTTATAGGGGTGTTAAAGGGACAAATGCATGTGCATGAGGTAAGCAAATGGTAGTTTCTTAAGAAGGTGTGATTAGGTGTCGATCGTGTCGAGTTGTTGGGTTATGAGTTGATGCCTTAAGTTATTTTACCTGAACATAACTTAAATTTGTATTCGTGTATAAAACATCAATCTTAATTCCCACATGTAAATTTATGTAATCTGAAGACAATCTGTTTAAAAACATGTTTATCTAAACATGTCAAATGAGTTGATGGGTTGGATGGTAATAATCAAGCTGAGAAGTGTAAATCAAGATGGTAAGTTGGAAGACACGGATTATACGGGTCAGAAATGGGTCATAAACTTGTTAGTGGATTGACTTGTTTAACTAAAACGGGTTAAACAGGTCAATCTGAACACGATATGTCAATCTAAAACTTGTTTTTTTTTCATTTCATGTCCGGATCATGTTCATATCGTGTAATTAAAGACCTACCACCTTGGTAATTATCATGTGTTCTTCTTACACCTTTGGGTAATTAACCTCAACTTGCTAGTTGCTACCTCTATCTCGGACACCAAGATCTACTAGGTGTGAGCCGAATCCCACCTTTATATAAAGTCACCAGGGTGATATATGAATTCTTAAATTTTAGCATATTTTCTCATTGACTTCCGGTTAATATTTCGTTATAACCGAGTGATGATTAGCGCACATTATAAAAAAATAAAAAAAGAATAAATATATATATTAATGGTGTCAAAGTGACGATATAATTCACCATGGATGCATTTGTTAATAGGTAACAATATTTTTGATTTCTAAGAGTGACACATTTTTATTATAGAATTTTATAATTTATTTTATATATGTATATAAAAAAAGTTATTATCTCACCTGATCCGACGGCTCGATCTAAAAGCATTAACATCCAAAGTGATACATATAAGAACCACAGGATTGAAAAAATGACCTTATAAGAAAAAATCTTTAAGTCCATCACCTCTTCCAGTTACGTCTAATATATCAACCTAAAGATCGAAGTAATTAAGAGACCAAAAAACATGACAAATTTAACTAAACCCATGACCAAGCCGTGTTTGTATCCGTTTAATTTTTTTTTCCATATAATAATGTACACCTTGGCAACGCACAACTTTAAGCATTCTAGTTTAACTAAAAAAAAAGAAGAGGTTGTGTTTTGTATGGAGAAGAGAGAACAATATGGTAGATCGAGGTAGTGATCACACGACGCCAAGGAGATATTGTCCATGTGATGACTTGTCACTTCAAAAAAAATATCTATCTAATATCTATAAAAATTTAGGTTATTTGTAGTTAAGCATTTCTTTTTACTTTTTACACAACATCACATTAATACTTAGGGATGTTCAATATTCAAATCGGCTTAATTATATTCTATTTGAAAATCACAAGTTTGAAAATTTAAATTCGAATTTAATCCGATTCGATGTCCGATCGAATTTGAATTTTGAATCGAATTAGATCGAATTTGAATCTCAAATTCAAGTTTGATTCGAAATTTGAATTAAAAAATATTCATATATAATATATTATATACATATTAGTTATAACAACCCGTATTTTACATGAGATGTCTCAAAAATGATATAATTAATAACTCTGTATATAATAATTATTATATTTTTTAAACATTAGTTTAAACGTACGCGTATAAGAAAATAATAAAACTTCTTCAAGCGTACACCCGTGATGTAATGTGGCATTCGGGCAATTTGCTTTATTAGTGTATGTGTGTGTGTGTTTTTATACCTTTATTTTGTATATAAACAAATATAAATATTTTAAATTAGTTTTCATGAACAACTCCTCATTTTCACATATATAAAATCTTTTAAAAAATTAGTCATTTAAAATATTCTAATTTAATAACACTCATTCTCTAATTCATGCCCCAAAATTTGGTATTATGTGAATTCACCCACTCATTATAATTTTTTCAAATGACTTGTTGGTATTACGTGCTATAATTATCTTTTTTTTAGATGTATAATAAAATTATAAATCTTGTGTTTTTAGCGATAGTTAAGTTGGATGTTTTAAATGATAATTAAGTTGTATGTCACAATAATTGCTGAACAAAATTGTTTTATATATGGATGTTTTGAATGTTAAACTAAACTTTGTCTAACTTGGAAATTTACATTTTAGATGTTAAACTATGATATTTTTTATTTGTCTTTTGCGTGTTTTATTACTTTTATACTTTTATAGATTTCTATTTTTTACTAATATACATTTCACTAAAATAATTATATATATATAACAATACTATACACATCGTAAAGATAAAAATACTTGATTTTGGTGTAATTTTTTTATAAATAGTTATAAAGTATATAAAAGTTACTTTAGTTTTGAAAATTGATGAAATTAATATTTTTGAAAAAAAGTCAACATTTACTAAGTTGTCTTTATGTCTACTCGTTAAAAATATCCACATGAAACTTGAATATTTGTTCCTACGATTTTCTATATATTAAAAAAGGGATTATAAATATAAATGATCCTACATATATACTAGTGGTTGCTTGCGCGATGTGGTGAAGAACATAACACACTAACAGAAACACTGCTAAAGAGCTTGAACATTTAAATAGTTTGTGATGAAGTATCATATAGATTTAAAGGTTTAATACAAGTTTATTAAATCAATACATATGAAATCATATAAAATAAAAATAATTTTGGGAGTTTACTTAAACAGAAAATTGGTTGTTTACAACATTAATTACTAATTAAGTTACTTTTTTTTTGTATCTAATCACATGATAGAGCAAAGATAATTTTTTCCCCTTAAACTCTTAAAGTTAATATAAAAAAAAACAATTATGCTCTCCTCAAATGTACTATAATATAGTATAGATAAACCAGTAGTTGATTTCTTGTTGCTAGAGCCTTTTCCAAGTGTATAGAGCCCCAACGAGGAAGCCCCCCCAATAAGAGAGGACTATTGAATTCTTTGTGAACACCACAAGAACCAAGTTCAAATGAACTCCGATTGAACTAATTTTAACAGAATTAGAATTGGCTCGTTGAGCCTAAAAGCTAAACCCCAAACCATAAACTATAAAGCTAAACACTAAAAGATAAACCTAAAGTTAAACTTTAAGCTAAACCCTATATACACCGACCTATTTATGGTTCGTCGAGCTGGTTCCAAGTTACAACATCGCTGGAATGAACTCAATCAGAGTTCGTTAGAGCTCAGTTCTCGTTGTTCTCATAAAACAAAGGAGTTCTCACATGATCATTTCTCTATACATGTAAATGTTTTACATATGTATGAGTACACTTTCTTTTAACAACCAAGAACTTTATTATAAGAGGGAAAACAAAACAGAACTAGCAAGAAGTTAGTTACAACAAAAAGGAAAGACAACATTACACTAAGGTACCCAATCCATTCCCGAAAGTCTTCGTCTATGCTTACTTCAAAGGAAACTTAAGACCTTAATGTCTCCAAGAACCTTAGCATCCCTTGACACCTTCTTGTTAAAGATAGTTTATTCCTAACCTTCCAAAATACATCAAAACTTTATCAACAAATAGCATGAAACAAGCTTTTATGTTCTGATTGATACCACCACCACTTATGGACATCAACATCTTGGACAAAGAGCAACAACTCTAAAGGGGCTTTGACCCATCCCATAACCAAATCCCAAATGGCTACGACATGACGATAATTGACAAAAAGTTGATCAACAATTTTCTCATGCATCTCACACCCATCACACACAAGTTAACTTAAGTTAGTTTTTCTTTTTGAATGGCTAAAGGTTACACTCCAACTTCACTCTATGTTTCAAATGTTTCAAATGCGACTCGAAGCTAACACCTCTAATACGAGAGCATTGTATACCTTACCATTAGTTTACCTTAACACCTCTAAGATGAAGAGACCCTTTTATCACTAGACTACTAAGCTAATGGTTCTATCTTAGTTAACTTTGTAAGGCATGGCCTAAAGGTGTTCGATAGTTGGGTCCCCTTTCTCACATTTCCGTATTTTGGTATTCACTTATGGCCTACTTTTCTTCCAATCTATTAGTGCTAAATTACGACGACACGTTCATGTAGCTAGCATATCGAAAGTCATGTTTTTACATTCATCCACTCATAGATATTATTAATTGTACTAGACGTATACGGGAAGTACTCGGTCACCTCGGACGAGTTTTATAATAACGTGTCACACTATTCATGCATGTTATATTCATGTCATAGAAATATTGGAAATAAATGTCACACTCTTCATGTGATAGCAATGACACAATACAAAATAGGAATAAGTATGAATTGTATAATTTCAAGACATCGTTGTCGTTTTAAATGAGGTGGGACGATCTGAATTTATTATTTTGTCTAGCTAGTAGAATCTCACAAGTTTGATATATCAAAAAACCCTAAAATCACGTTATATATAAATTTAAAAGGCCGGTGATTGTCGACTATGTCTCATACTTCACTTTAAACAAAATAAATCGCACAAACTATGAGTTTTTAATGTTATGTTTGACTTTTATTTAACTTTCATGCTTTGTGTTTTGTAATAAAGTGGTAATAAGCCGCAGGAATCTACAAACTAATGTTGCCGTTGGTGTAATGGTTGATCCCTTGATCTAGATCCACTCTTTCACCTAATAAACTCGTTCAAATGTGCACCTCTAATAAGGAGAGTCGAGGTTTTAAACCGAGATATTTGAAGTAGGCATCGGTATTGATTTGGTGAACTTGGATGAAAAGCGGCTCTTAGTCGAATCGTTCGAGTTATGAGCCGGTTTAGTGAAAGTATAACTGAAACCTATAAGAACCAATCCGTTCCAGGTTATTTTGAAACTGTTTCTAATTATATTTATGAACACATTTAAGTATTATTAATATTATTATTATAAAATATAAATAAAACAATACTTAATTATTGTTTATTCTTTTAACTTTAAAATTTATAAAAACATAAATTTTAATATAAATACGAAAAAGAAATTACATATTAAGCAAAAACTACAAGTGAGGTTGAATATCACCATGCCACATCAATCCCTGTGTATTTCTTCTTCTACGTTATTTTTACATTCAAGGCATAAAAGATGAATCGTTATCACGTCAAACTGGTATTTCAAACAAATGTAAATTTTCATCGATTGATTCCGGGGGACCCTTTCTTCGTATATAGATAACCATTTCACTAACAAAAAATACATATTTCAAAGTTACCTTAAAAGCTTTGAAATCGAATGCCATAAATGCTATAACCGAAAATTAGTTTCCTTTCATTTTCACCAAGCCATTCTATCAAAATTTTTGAAAAATAGAAAAATTTAATTTTTTTTTCAGAGTCTGTGTATAAGACACCCGTTCCATTATATCCTCCAAGCTCAAAACTTGGGGTGTTACCTAGAGCCTCTTTAGTATTTTCATATACTATTATATAAGTTGATGAGTTGATGAATAAATTCATACTACTACCAACACTACTTGATGTTGTACTACAAGTACAAACACCCAAATGGGCTCCGTAAACCGGTTAAAGTTTCAAACTAGAATCCTCAACCAAACCAAACCCATCCGGACTGGTTTCTACCGCTTCCAAGTCAAATTTTGCACCAATTTCAGTTCAATAACTGGTTCAGGAATTGATCTGCTTTTCTTACTGTTCATATTAGAGGTTAAAACTTTGGACTTTATTTTTGGCGCAATTTTCTTATGATATCGTTTTGACTTTGGAGACTTTTAGTAAGTAATATTTATTAGCATTCACATTTTCTATTCTTATCTCCATGTTAACTTAGTAGAAAAATATACTCGATCAAAAATGTTGTTCATTATTTAAACCCTTATACATCTCATATAAAACCGTTATACATCTCATTCACCATTCACCATTCACCGTATCTATTTAAATTCAATCTCTAATCTGTAATCCTAATAAAACAATAAAATGGGTTGTCACATGGCTCTTTTTTAAGACCTCCACATCATCATGTCCACATGTCAATACATGATTAAATCAATATATAAATTTTAAAATCAATTTAATATATTACTTCAACTTTCCAAATATAAGTTTCAACATTGCATTTAATAAATTTAAATTTCTTACTAAATATAATGTAAGGTCAAATCTTTCAAATTTCTAACTAAATGTAATTTTAAATTTAACCCGTATCACTAACCTATATATAATATTTCTTTATCTTTTCTTTCTTATATTCTTGTTCTCCTAGATTTTTATCTACAGCCACTCACAAAAACAAAAGAAATAACAAATAAGTAGCGAGTTTTAAACATGGGAAGTGGAAATCAAATCCTAAATTTATTTTCTATTTTGAGGAAAATGTATTAATGATAGTGTAAAATTTGTTTTCATAATTTTCGTCATATACAAGAGATGGGAATAATATAGAGGCAAAGAGCATGAGACAGGGCATACTTAAAGTTGTGTTTGTACATTTATACACACGGATATTTATGTGCAAGTCGATCCAAACAACTTTTTGGTTACGTTTAAATAACTCCAAAAATAGATATTTTGTTAACATAGGGACTACCTTTCTATAATAGTAACGAGTGTATAATTCTAATTATGTTTTATAAACTATCACTTAATTAATAATGTTTTTATATACTTGTTTCTAAATGTCAAAACATGTGATAGCAACGTCACCATACAAAATAGGAATAAGTATATAGCATATAGTTCTAAGAGATCGATCATTGTCGTTTTAAATGAAGTGGGGGCACTATGATTCAAATTTTAATAGTCGGTATAATATTATATAAATTAAATTAGTAACGACCGTGAGAATTATAAAATTGCCTTTCATCAAACAGTAGTTCGTTGGACCAATCAGAAGCTATCACGTGTGACCACGTGATAGATGTTTGTTTTAATATTTTTAATTCCGTGACCTATTAAGTTATGTGGTTACTAATGGCTACACCGTTACAACCCTATTTTATCATAAAGTTTTCTTATCATTTACGTGGAAGATTATCATTATACTACATTACTACTAGACTACACGTTATGATACAAACTTTTAGTTCTATTGGGTAAATCCAATGTTTTAAAAACCGGTTCAACCGGTCCGGTTCAACCGGTCCGGTTCAACCGGTTCAACCGCCAATCGGTCATCATACCGGTTTTTTAATCCCCGGTTTTTTGGACATAACCGGACCGTTTTGAACCGGGCGGTTTTTCCGGTTTTTTCCGGTTCAACCGGTTTTCTGACAAATTTTTAAAAAAAATAATTTTTTTTAATTTATTTTTATTTTTTATTATTTTTTAAAGTTTAAAACTTATATATTCTTATGAAATACCTATTTGGTATTATTTTTTAGTGGATTATCATTGTATTTTAACTATTTTCGTTGTGATGTACAAATTTATTAACATTTTTATAAAAATATATATATAAATCCCCTAACCGGTTCAACCGGCCGGTCTAACCGGTTGAACAAAAAATATATATAAAAAAAAGACTATATTGTATAACATCATTTTTTAGTTCAGGGCTAAAAAATGGTTAAGAAATCATGAATAGTTTTTTTTTTTTAAAAATCCGATAAAAAATACTTATTTCCCGTTTTTGGAAATTTACATATGTAAAAAAAACACCTGGTGAATTTATATATGTATAAAACTGGGTGATTTACATATGTAAAAAATGGAAAAATTTTATAAAAAATCCGTTAGGTGGTTTTATATTTTTTTTTTCACTAAAACACTTATAACTTTTTCATACGTTCATATTTTAAAAAAAAATAATTTGTACCAAAAGCCTTAGAATTATGAGTTCTTTAATTCTGGAAAAAAAAATTAAAAACCTTTAACGTCTCATTTTTTTTTATTAGTGCACATGTGCACTAATAATAAAACTCATACATATAGTACACGTTAATATTTTTTTTAAGAAAAATCGCACCAAATACATTATAATTTTGTTAGCTTTTCGTGGTTTTTAATTAGTGCACATGTGTACTAATAAAAAAACACTTTATACATGTTGTATACATTAATATTAAAAAAAAAAATTTGCACCATAAATCTTATAATTGTGTTATCTTTAACTATGAAAATAGATTTAACGTTTTAAATTTTTTCAAATTTTATGCTACACATGTGCACTATAACAAATAGTTATAATTCATATGTACAATTATCATTAGCTCTATAAAAATTTTAGTGTTTTTAAATGTTTTTAACTTAAACAATATTTTTTCGCATGACAATTATCTTTGTGTAGTACTAATGAAAATGGTGCACATGTGCACTAACAAAAAAAATTCAAAATGTCATTTTTTTTTCCAGAATCAAAGACAATGAAATTTTAAGATTTTGGTGCAAGTTTTATAGAAAAAATATTAACGTATGTAAAAGTTATGAAGCTTTTAGTGTCAGTTTTTAGGTTTTCACAAAAAAAAAAAAAAAAAAATTTTACAGGATCTTTACCCTATATATATTCACACATATATCTTCTATTTGGACACATAAATATTATCATTTTTCTCTTTTTTTTTCTCACCATTAATATTTACTATCTCTTTATAAAAATGTCATATCATCTTTCAATGAGTCTATCAATTTTTGGTAAAACATTCTAGCTGTTACGTGAGGAGAAGTCGAAATTCCCGGCTAATAGTAAGAAGAACTAGTGCTAAAAAATGAAGGTTAAACAGTACATGATTGCCTTGTTTCTGACTATTTTTGCGGTGACACCATATCAAAGAAAAGGCTTCGAATGGGGATTTTGTATGTGTGTATCTGTTTTGATGGTATAATCAACGACTTGAGAGAGGAAACATATTTCTTGTTTCCTAGGGACATTAGTGCCTAAAAAGGCTTTTATCTCTTTACGAAAATAAACGTCCGTCCTTGGTCAACCAACATATGATTATTCGACTCGGGAGATGAATATTTGAAGATGAAATATATAACTCATGGAATTGTCTTTATACATTTGTCGATTGTTTAAAAAATTAGAATAAATAGCTGAAAATGAGTTTTTAAACCAAGTTGGGAAATTGATTTTTCACTAACTTTGAATGCAAATAACTAAATGTAACTGTAATTAATATAAATGTTATTTAATGGTTTGTGTTCTCATATATGAGGCTTGATAACGAATTGAACCACATCCAAAATTGAAATAAGATGAATGAGAGATTATTAATGCTCGAAGCTTGTTGTTTTGAGTTGTTAAAGCTGTGAAAATTGATGAAAAAAAAACGAGTCAACTCACTTGGATTCTTTAACTCGCTTAAGTCTCTTAACATACTTGAATGTTTCAACTTCAATTGTCTATTTAAATGCAGTTTATTGTAATTGACTATTTAAGTACACTCTTGATATTAGACATGAAAGTGTGGAGAATCAAAATCTCTTTTACGAGACCTCTGTTGAACACGAATCCTTAGCTACAACGGTCAACATTGTTTGTTTATTCTTGTAACAGTAAAAACTAAAAAAAGATAATGTTGAATAACTAGCTTAAAAATCCATTGGTTTGAATCTATTTACGTTGATGTAACATTATTTACATTCTTTTGTTTAGTTTTGTATATGGTACTAGGTTAGAACCCATGTATTACATGGGTTTGGTTGAATAAATGCAAATTATTATAAACAATAATTTCTATAAAGATTTATCTATTAGGTGTTATCAACCATTTTTGAAATAAGAAGTAATGAATACTTAAAAATTATAAAATAAATTATAATAAAGATTTAAGCAATATAAAATTATATTTTAAGATAAGATATAACTAAAATCTTATTCTAAGTTATTAAGTTAAAATAAATTATTAGAATAAGAAGATTTATATTTTTTATATTGAATTATATAATAAAACTATTTAAAATTATTAGGGTGTGTGGTATACTTGATGTGATAACTTGGTGTTATAATGCCACGTAGATGATGACTGGATAATATCATTTGATAACACCAAGTGTGGTATATATGATGTGATGTGGTGTTCAGTTGTTTTTTTATTAGTGTAAATAAAATAAAAAAATAAAAAAATTACATGTCATGAATTAATTGGAAGAAACCCACACAACACCCCCTCAAAACGCCGTGAAAAGTTTCACACCATACACCACACCACAAATCACACCACCCTGGTATGGTTTCACGCCGTGGAAATGAGACACGTAGGCATCACGCAGGGGAATAACAACACCATACCAGGTGCCCTTAGTATTTAATAGAAGAATGTTGCTATTTAATAGGAGAGAAAAGCAGAAAAAATAAATATAAGAATGACATATGACAACAATTGTTATTATTTATTAGAGTACTTAAATTTTACATACATATTTCTCAGGTGGGCGGTATGGTTGTAGAAAAATAGTTTTAGGCAAACTTTTTAACCAATGGGGGTGGTGAGAGAAAAAAGTTTAAACTTTGGGTGTTTTGTGGAGGGTATGGTTTGCAAAAAAATTGGTTGTTTTGAAGTGGGGAGTGGGGACCACACAACACACACACAAAAGTTTCGGCAAGCATCGACAAAACTTTATCGATTTTTACCCTAGTTTTTGCCGAAATTAGATTACCGTATAGGTGTGTATGGTTGCCACAAGTTTGCCGAAATTTTCATTGTTGCCGAGAGAGGGGGGGGGGGGGGGGTGTTTGCCGACCCACTCCGTCCACCCTCATATGTCCAACAAACATAGAATTGCCCAGGTACTCCGTACAGGGTGACCCAATGGCAAAAGGCCACCGCCAGCTAGCCCAACCCAGCCGTACGAAGCCCTTAAGCACACACAAGTTATCTCCAGTTCCGGTGAAAACCACCTGCCCGAAGGCCCACTGGTGGTAAAACCCGGTCGCTCTCGGGATCGAACCAGAAACAACAAGGTCCTGGTCTTCCTTCATAGAGCCCCCCATGCCTCAGAACAATATTGCTGGGAGCAAGGATAGAACCTGTGTCACTTGGACACAAGTTGATCACCTTAACCACTCCAACAACATGCCATTGGCCGTAAATCGTTACATGGATGACCAATATGGGAAACAACACTTGCACATAGGTGGCATTCTCCTTTGACCGAATAATAAGGTGGCGTTTGGTTCACGGAATGTAATGTAATTGGAATTGTAAAGTTTTCCTTTTAAAGTTGTGCTTAAGTTGGGTAAGGAAGGAGTTTGGAATACAATGAATTCCTTTAATCAATGGAATTTGAGGTCATGTAACTTTCCTTCGTTAAAGTGAAGGATTTCTAAATTCCATTGAGTAAAGGAATTCATTGTATTTCAAGCCCCTTTCTTACTCAACTTAAGCACAACTTTAAAAGGAAAATATTACAATTACAATTACAT